>OX393582.1:37785288-37995659 GCA_947652605.1 Elmis aenea | reverse complement strand
ATTTTTAAAAATAAGCAAGTTATAGCAATATTATTGTATTTGTTAAGTTTAATCAAAGCCGCCATTGGAAAACAAAACAAAACATCACATAAATAAACTAGCTGAACTTAATTAAACACAAATAAACCTAAATAATTTAAGAATTTTTCAAATTACATAATAATTTATGTTTTTCCAATAACTGTCACTATTGAATCTAAATTATAACATGCGTTCAAAGTGTAGCTCACTCTCCATGTGCAATACAAATTTGAGATCTGCACATTGTAGGTAATAATGTTTTTCTAACGATATTTCTTTTTATTTGATAAACTTTTGTTAAACTATCCAATCTTAATTTTGTAATTGTGTTCAGCTGTCTTTTTATGATTAGCTGTTTTAAGAACATTTTATCAAGCAGAAAGTAATATGCATAAGAAATAATTGTTATCTACAAAGTGCAGATCTCAAATTTGCATTGCTCATGGAGAGTGGGCTGCACTTTGAACGCATGTTATAATTTAGATTCAATAGTAATAGTAATTGGAAAAACATAAATTATTATGTAATTTGAAAAATATCTTAAATTATTTAGGTTTATTTGTGTTTAATTAAGTACAGCTAGTTTATTTACGTGATGTTTTGTTTTGTTTTCCAATGGCCACTTTGATTAAACTTAACAAATACAATAATATTGCTATAACTTGCTTATTTTTAAAAATAAACCTAACAACCCATACATCAATGAAACGAGAAAAAAAATCTCTTTTTAATGGTGTCATAGCCAACTACGACCCGTATTTAAAATAAGAAAGTTGATGTTAAAATAACAAAAACAAATGAAGATAGGTAAAATTTATTAACTAATTTCAATTCTACGCAAAAAAGTGTCCTAATAATGTCGAAAAATATTTTGGGTATGATTTTAAATAAGCAAGTTATAAGCAAAAATCGAAAACGTCATTTTTTTGTTTTTTACGAATAGCCCAAAAACTGTAAATTTTTTTCAAGTTTTTTTTTCATAGAATAGTTGCTCTTAAATCATAGATCATTTTGACCCATTTAACCAACTCTGTATCTCTTACCGTTTACGAGATCCCCATGCTGTTCAAGTTAACTGGGACACCCTGTATAGTATTAATAAAATTATAAATAAACTAAATTTGATTTTTTTGAAGTAAAATTATTATAATGTAACTTTTCTGAATATTAATTTTCATTATTTTGTATTTGAATTTTGAAAAATGTTAAAGAACTTTTTTTTCTTTTTTTAACTTTTGGAGATCAATAATTTGTTCATTTATTTAACTTCACTTGTTTCTTAGGGTCAAATATTGTAAATTTTGGTCCATTTCCACATATCTCATGAAAATTTAGCTTTGTTTTAAAAAACAAACTTTTAAATAGAAAAACTTATTTTATTAATATTTGGAGCGCGGAGCGGAGCTGGAGCAGGCATCTTGATGCCGGAGCGGAGCTGGAGCGGAGCAACTAAAAAATTGGACTGCTCCAAACCCCTGATTTTAACACTTAACAAATAGCGGATATTTGCAACAATTATACTGTATTGAGTAACTAAACACAGATGTAAAGTTATTGGTAAAATAACTATGCACATTATTTTTGCTAGAATTTTAATGTATGTAATTTAATTATTAAAAAAGTAAAACAACAAATGAGACCATTTCACCTAGGCAACTAGAAAATGGAAAAAAATTAACATAACTGAGCTACTGTTCGCAGACGACATGGTCATAGTTGCAGAATCAAAAAAAAATCTACAACATTACCTGGAATTGAAAAATATCAACATGAAAATAAATATAGGGTGTGTATAAAATGGCGGAAGGACTGCACGTGGCGATGTTCTTCGTAAAATTCTTAGTCGAAAATCTTAATACGAAAATGTTGTATACCATGCTTGCTGTGTCTGCAAGAGATCCTCAAAGTTTTGACATTTAGTCCTTTAATAAACATTATTATTTAATATCTATTAATGAAAAAGCTGCGATTTCGAATATAAATAAATTTCGAATAATATTTTTTCCTAGATATTGTGTTTTTCCTTTCAAAAATTGGTGTTGAAAATATGTTTATCACTGATTTGAATGAAAATAATACATATGGCAACATTGTCATTAAATACCTAAGTAAAAATTATACTTGGCACAAAAGAACAACACACAGTACGGAAAAAAACTTTAGAACAAACAGGAAAATTTAAATATCTGGGGTCAACTATAGCGGAAGATGGAAGGATGAAAGAGGAACTAAAGGAAAGAATAACTAAGGGCGGGAGGCTGTTTAGAACAATAAAATAGTTTTCTGGGTAAAAAAGAAATACGAAAAGAAGTGAGAAGTCAAGTTTTTGAGAAGTTCGTCACATTTATTCTAATGGTGCCTGTCCACGTGAGAGTAAACTACTCTCGATAGCAGCGTCGCCAAGGATACAGCCCCTGAGAGTAACTCGCGATTGGCTGTACCCTTGGCGACGCTGCTATCGAGAGTAGTTTACTCTTACGTGGACAGGCACCATTATACACGGATCAGAGACGTGGACAAGAACGAAGGCAGAATGAATGATGAACATCGACTGAAATGAGGTTCTTACGAAAGATAGAAAATAAAACAAGAAAAGACAGAATTAGAAACGAAACCTTCAGAGAACGTTTAAAAATAGAACTCCTTAAAGAAAAAATAGAAGAAAGACACACGATGGTACGGCCATGTGAAACGAATGGCAGATGACAAAATAATCAAACAGGCCTTTGAAGCGAAAGCCGGAAGGAAGAAATCAAGAGGAAGACCCAGAAAAACATGGTTGGAAGAAGTTAGAGGCGCAGCCCTAAAAAGAAGCGTAGATTGGCAAAGAATAAACGAACTCACCCAAGATCGAAAGAGGTGGAGATAAATTTGGAAAAGATCACCATCAGATCATCTCAACTTCCCCCCACGGCTTACACCTTCATAGATAGGCTACACAGGGGTCACCAAACTTTTTTGATCATCGACCCCTATATAATTTTTCGAAATCTCCATCGACCCCCATAAAAGTAATTTTCAGTTAATTAAAATTAAACTATCTATTAGGTACTGTGTTTGTACATTTATTTTATGATTTTAAACATTTATTAAAGTAATTTTACATTGTGTAACAATAGTTTTATGAAAAATATCTCAATGTTAAAATTTAAATACCTTAATATATATTAAATAATAAGTAATTATAAATAAGTAAAAACAATAAGTAAAGTAACTACAGTATTGCTTCTTAATCAATGAGATGGGTGTGCCTGGTGTTTCTTTGCAAGGTTCGCTATATTGGGTTCGAAATTGGTCAATTTTAATCTTAAATCCCCTCGAAACTTCACATTTAATTTATTTCTATACTTAGTTAAGATTGAATTTACGCGACTGAAACCGGCTTCAACGATATAGGAACTTGGAAACGCCAACATAAATGGCTGAGCTATTTCGTAAAGTTTTACATATTTTTGCATTATCTTTATATTTGTCCAAAATTAGCTTATTGTTAAATTTTTAAGAAGCGTCTTTGCTTTAAGATCCGATAATAATTCAGCAAGCTCATCTGGCAGGTTGATGTCCACGTTTTCAATTTGAGCGGAAAATGGCGCAATAATCCATTCAGGGATGTCAATGTTTTCCAAATCAACAAAGCGCAGTTTAAAATCGTCGCTTAATTTTGAAGATGACTTGTATATATTTTCAAGTGTTCTTCTTTTATTTCTAATTGTCCCGAATAAATATACGTTTATTAATTTATTTTCTATAAAGAAACTGATATTAAATCAATTATAAACACATTCACAAATTTTACATACGCAGTTAGGTATGTGTGATTTGCGTATTAAGAATTGTTTTTCCTTCGACCCCCCAATCGACCCCCTGGCTCAGATCGACCCCTACTTTTGTTAAATAGACCCCTGGGGGTCTATATAGACCACTTTGGCGACCTCTGGGCTACAGGATATAGGATTAAGTACCAGCGTTTGTGAAAAATTTTATTACTTTTCGATGCTTGAGTTTCATTCAACTCATTTTTGTTTGGAAAAAAATTGTAGATAACTCTGCAGACTAAACATATTTTGATGAAACTTTACTCTTCACGTTCAAAATGGCACAGCTTTTTAACAGAATGACAATATTCATTTAAATATTTCGCTTCCATGGATAGGTATATAACATAAAAATGCGTCCTCGTAATAGTGTGTCATAGAAAAATACAATACAATAACAAGTATTTATTAAGACAGTAGGAAACCCTGAAACAAATTTGAAAAGTAAATAATTGTGAGGAAATACAAACTTCTTCTGAAACAAATACCGACAGAACGTTTTAAATCACAAACTGTAGACAAAAGAATATATTTCGTTGAGCACAAGTGTGGTACGAATAAGTAGTTCCATTTGTTGATTATGACGTGAAGCAAAAATTATTGGTATATATTTTACCCTTTTTATTCATTTTGTTCCTGCCAAGTGTTGTTATACACTCGTGGGGTTGTTTTTAGCCCTCTCGGTTACTGGTTTGATTTATAACATGGAGAAACAAAAGTTTAGTTTTGCGTTTTATTGTTTGGACGAGTGATCCAAGCACTTGGGAGCATTACACGCGAAGAACGGCCTTATTAATACTGTATTATGCAGGCTTTGATGTGTATAATTAAGAAGTGATTACGCTTGTGTAACGTATTAGTATAATTTTCCACTTAAGTAGGGATTTACATCGCTTTAGTAATTGTTTAAGACGGGATCTTTTGTTTGTGTGTAATTCGCAGATTAATGCGCCTTTTTATACTTTATAATCGTGTGTACAACGCCTTGTTCTTCTGCTTGTTTGTTTCAATTTTAAAATAAACAATTATATAATAAAAGATGGTTTACCCGGCGTTGCACGGGCGATTACAATTTTAATTACTGTTTTAACTTGAATAAGCCCAATAATTCCAAATCATACACAAATGACATACTTCGATCAATCATCTTTTCATTTTCTTATAATTCCTTAAAAAAATAACTATTGCTTAAAAATTGAATAATAACTCAAATTTATTTTCTTTGGTCTTGTTTCAATTAAAAATGTACTAATAAAAATAATACTTCATGTACATTTATTACTAATTGTATACAAAACAATCTTTACTTGTGAAATACACCGCGCCGTATCGTGTTATGACCAGGTATTTGCAGACGTAAGATCGAATCCCGTCCAAGTATTTTTTTTTTTTTTCAATTGGTAATATGTGCTTGTACTTAAAGTTTGGCGTTAGATCTGCAAGGTCATAAATAGTTACTGTGCCAAATTTGGTCCCGATCGGTCAACGGACCTAGGATTCTATAGCGAACAAACAAACAAACACACAAACAAGCTCTTTTATATATATAGATAGATTTACATATTTCTAGTAAAAAATCATAGATTTTCCTAGCTCTAAATATATTATGTATGTGTTCCTTTACCTAAATGGAAACCATTAGTGAAAGTTTTTACCCTTTTAAAAATAATTTCGTGGCGATGGGGGGCGATCTGATTTAAAAAAATAAAAATCGGAAAAGGTTCTGCCATAAAACTGTAATTTTGGATGATAATAAAGTGCTCTACAACTCCATCTAACTTTGCATTAAAAGACGTTTGAGCATCTAAAATTTAAAAAAAAAATTGCTTGCGGCATATTTTGACTTTCCCCCCCGACTTTTTTGTGTCGATCTCTGCTTGCTTTTGGAAAAATCAAAATTTAGCAAAATTTAGCAAATTTAGCAAAATTTAGCCCATTCAAGGGCCGTTCTGGGCGGCACAAACTCTAGCTACGCCACTGTTAACTTTTAGATAGTTTATGTATATAAACTATCTAAAAGTTAAGTTAAGTTTGTATAAACAAGCATCTTTTTCTTAACCAAAAAAAATAAGTTTCTTTTTAGCTCACCTACGCAGAAAGAACGTTGCAAAACTCGTATATAAATGTCATAGAACTATAATTATGATCACAAATTTTCAACAACCCCTTAACACGCATTATAGTAATACTTAATAGACCACCTGAAGAAGGCCTTAACTTACAATTCACACTTACCAAACTACTAATTCATTCAAAACTATTCACAAGACGTTGTAGAGAGTGCATTGGGTCGGTATCCCACCGTTTTATTGTAACCAAGTAACCAGGTAGCATGAACTTTAAGGTATCCACTGGATGGGTATTGTATCGGACATAAAGGAACACCATTAACCCACATATTAAATGAAAAGGAAGTTCAACGAACAATCCAACAACGGCCATCTAGTACTGTACTATTATTTTTTTATATCTTGTTAAATCACATTTAGTATAGAATTACTTAATAGGAAGTGGTTAAAAAAACGCCGAAAAAACTTTTTAGCGATAGAACGTTAACGAAAGGTGCGATGATTTTAAACTAGGCCATTGTATTTATTTGAAGCGTATAATTTCGGTAATAAAAGACGCAGTCGTGCTTTAAGATGAAATTAAAAATAATTGTGGGGTCACTAATGGGAGGTCATTAATAATATTAAGTTTATATACAGGGTATCCCAGGTTACATTTCCAGTATGAGGATCTCGCTTATTATAAGAGATACAGATTTGTTTAAATTTGATGAATTATTCCTTAGTATGAGAGAAGCCACAATCAATTTTTAAATGTACAACATTCCTTGTGCTTCAGATGTTTTAGCAAAAAATATGAAATGTCGATTTTTTTCTCTCATAACTTTTTTGTCTTAACCATTAAATCAATTTAATTTGTACCTTTTTGAGGAACTTTTTTGTGTAGAATGTTACCATTATTTTAGATTTTTCTAACACCTAGGTATCATTTTCGAGATATTACCCCAAATTTTATTTTTTCTTATAGGTCGCGTAGTTGGCTATGGAATAATTAAATGCGCTTTTTTTTTTTTTAAATGAGGTACCCATTACTTGCTACATATATCTATTTTTATAAATAAGTCACAAAATGAAGAAAAATCGTATTTTACTTATCAGCTATCTATGAAAATAAAAACAAAAAAACTTATTAAATGTCAAATGATAGTGCTGTATCGTTTATTAGAATTTTATAGTATTGTTGTGTAATTCGATACTTTCTTTATAGTAATTTTTATAATGATGGCTACATTTAAAAATAGCAAAAAACTTGACATGTGGAGATGGTATATTATTTACCATAAAACTGTGTAGAAGCTAAGCGAATACACTTAGAGCTGAATCCCGAGAGAAGGCAACGAAAGAATGTAGCATTTCAACATATAAAAATTTTAATTAATTATAAATGTGCTCATAACTATACAGGGTGTGTAAAAATTGGCGGAAGGGCTGCACGGAGCGATGTTCTTCGTAAAATTCTAAGTCGAAAATCTTAATACGAAAATGTTGTACCATGCTTCCTATGACCTCAGGAACCATTTAAAGAAAAAAAAAATTGGCAAAATTGCATACATTGATTTGCGTTTGGACATTTTTTTATCAGCAATTTTTACTTAGGTATTTACAATTTTTGTTTGAACTGAAAGCCTTCAGTTCGTAAACATAGCTGCAAACTTTTGGGTATCGTAAAACACAAACAAGAAATAATTACGAGAAAAACAGAGATGACAGATAAGGACAATGTTGCCATATGTATTACTGTCATTAAAATCAGTGATTTACATATTTTCAACACCAATTTTTGAAAGGAAGAACACAATATCTAGGAAAAAATACTATTCGAAATTTATTTTTATTCCAAATTGCAGCTTTTTCATTTGCAAGTATTAAATAATAACGCCTATTAAAGGACTAAATGTCAAAGCTTTGAGGACCTCTTGCAGACACAGCAACCGTGGTACAACATTTTCGTATTAAGATTTTCGACTTGGAATTTTACGAAGAACATCGCCCCGTGTAGCCCTTCCGCCAATTTTTACACACCCTGTATAACAAATTTGCTACAAAGACTATACTACGATACTATACACAACGATACTATAAAATTCTAATAAATGATACCAAACAAATAGTAACTATCATTTGACATTTAACTAGTTGTTTTTTGTTTTTTATTTTCATAGATTGCTTGATAAGTGATGGGTAAAATACGATTTTTCTTGATTTTGTGACAATAGATATAGCAAGTAATATCTCATTTAAAAGAGAAAAAAGGCACAGTCAACTATTCTATAGCCAACTTCGCGGCTCATAAGAAAAAACAAAATTAGGGGTAATATATCAAAGATGGTAAGTCACTAAACAAAACTAAAATAACAGTTACATTCTCCATTAAAAAGTAGGTACCATAAGAAAGTACTAATAAAATTGATCTAATAAATAAAATAAAAAAGTTATGAGGAAAAAAATAAATTCGACATATTAATATTTTTTGCCTTAACATCTGAAGTACGAGAAATTTTGTATTTACTTTTAAAAATTGATTGTAGCTCTTCTCACACTTGGTAATAATTTATCTAATGTTACAAACCTGTATCTCTTACAATAAGCGAGATCCTTATGCTGAAAATGTAATCTGGGACACCCTGTATATATATTTTTGAAATTAAAGAAGAAGGATGTAACTGGAAGTGATAATTTTTTAATTACATAAATAAACTTAGAACGTGAATTAACCAATCATTCACTAACAGTTATATTTCGTTAAACATAAATATTCAAAATGGTAATCAATTGAACAAAATGAGCTTTGAAAATAAGTTACTAGCGTATTCATTTGATCTTAACTGCTTAAACAGTAATAAAATAAATTTAGAATGTAGAAGTTATTTACTTAAAGATAGACCACAGCGTTTAAAATGGCCATAAAGTCGCGAATATATTGCTAATATGTTTGATTTCCAGATAGATTCTTTAAATAAGTCCTAATAACGGTACCGGTGTGCTAAAATTTATATGTTTAAAGCTGTTAGCAACTAAACACGAGTGTCTTAATAGAATTTATAGAAATGTGTTACATATAAATCGGCGGATAACATTCTTCGCAGTCTTGTGATGTCCACTCACTGTTTGTATCTGTCGTTTTGTTTGTCAGGTGTTGGTTCTTTGTGTTTCATCGCAGTGATAACTGTTTTTCTTGATATGTTTTGTTACCTTTATCTTTTTCTGTTTCATTGGTGTATTTTAACAGATTTAAATTTTAGTTGGCCTATTTTCACTCAATAATAATATTTGTTTAGCGTTTGGCTAGTTATTTTACAATTATATAACAGACACATATTACATACTGAGTGGTCCACATAGAAGGGCCATTGGGATCTCGTAAACGGTATGAGCTACAAAGAAGTTTAAAGTAGACAAATTGTTCCCATTTCTGAGACCTCTTCAGTGATGCTTTAATGTTTTAAAAAAGTTCCATGGTACGCTAGATAATAATTAAAAATCAAAATTGGCATTTTAAATCGTTTATAACTCGGTTATATCATACTTGATGGTACAAAAATATTTTCGAGAAAAGTGTTGTAACATTAAAGCTTCACTGAATAGGTCTCAGAAAGGGGAGCAAATTGTCTTTAACATAAACTTTTTCGTCGCTCTTACCGTTAAAGATCCCCTTAGTAAATTTTTTTATCATCATTCGTTTTTTTATGAAACGAACATTTAAATGTCGAATAGAAATCTGCCTTAACTTTGTCTTCTCGTGCATAGTAATCCAACTCCTACATATCGTGTAACTTAAGTCTAGTGGGCTTTGGCTATTACGAGAGGTCAGTATTAATAAAACAGGAAAAAAACGTTAAAAATAGTTCACTAACAGCTATTTTAAATGAACTTACTGAGTCATACTTCTAATGTATATTACAAAACATAAGTGCAATGAACCGTTCGTTGTAAGCATAGCGCCAATTTCTTGTGTTGGTTTTATTTTATATTTCGATTAACAGCATTTGTTCATTAAAATTCACGTTCCTGGAGAATGATGGGTTTAGTGACGAGGTTTACTTTTTACAAACGTTTTGTGCATGCTAAACAGACAGAATTATGTACAGATTTTTATTTCGAGGATACATAAAATATAACAGTACGCGTAAGTGTTTGATAATTGCATGAAGACAGCTGTTCACCGTTACGTGAGATATTTAAAGTTACTGATCTTTGAAACCGTTTAATTGAGTTTTCATAACTTTTGCCAGGTGCAGGAAGAGGAATATTTCGAATTTTTCTTGATAAAAAAAACAGTGTTTATTGGCGCATGAGCAACTAACAGATCATTTACAAAGAAAACTGATTAACCATTAATTCGTAGATGCATCTGTACGTCGATTTATCGGTTACTCGGCCAAATGTACTACTTTTAAAATATCTAACACATTCGCGGACACAGCGCAAATAATTTGCAATTAATTTGACGCCATTTATTATTTCCTATGGTAAATTTCGATGAGGTTTTGAGCAAATAACAAAATAACATTAGCGCAACAGATTTGAACACATTGACTAGTGCCACAAGGCTCCCATAGTTAAAAGTACATCAATCGGAGATAAATACATTTGTCCACGTGAAAAGAAAGTAATCAATAAAGGAAGTACCTTCGGTAATGGTTTCTGATTGTTAGATACACTCTTTCATAATGCTACCCGCAAATTGAAGCGATGCATTGTGGGCTAGATTGCGAGATTATTTCAGATCTGTTATTAATTTGGTTCGAGAGTTGTATTTATCGTGTTAACATTGTCAGTTTTATTCGGTTTTGCAGGTTTAATTGCTAGGATTATTGCGACTGAAGTGTTATCTTATTGAGAGGCGATTTCAGTTTAGATACTTTTGTCGTTTTTCGAGTGGCCTGTTCTTTTCATGCTATTGATTCTTACAAATTGTTGTCTTTGAGATAATGCCTTCAGTTATCTAGTGTACAATGGGCTCTATCGTAAAGCTTTTTCTTATTACAGTTGTATTTCATTGGTTTTGGTATAAATGCAGTTAGGATTTGGAGAAATTTTTACTCTGGCATTAATACTTAATAATTGTCATTTGGTTCGTTTACATTAACGTTCGTTCTATAATATAATTTTAATTTTCTAAAAAAAAAATTCTCACGCCGCTTTGCGGCTCGTGAACAATTCTCACCTCACGAAAAAAAAACTGGACTCTCATCTCTTGTTGTAAAATATACTATTTTACTATTGGGATATCGTTAACGGTAAGAACGACGAAAAAGTGTATATTAGAGACAAATTGCTCCCCTTTCTGACACCTATTCAGTGATGATTTAATGTTTTAAAAAAATTCCATAGCATGCTAGATAATAATCAAAAATCAAAATGGGCATTTTTTTAAAAATCGTTAATAACTTGATTATAACTACTTGATGGTACAAAAATTTTTTTGGAAAAAAAGTTGTAGATGTTTTTACGCACTGTGAAATGAAAACATTCATTTGTTTCAATATTGTTTGAATTCTTAGATAAATTACAAATAGATTTTTGTCTGTGGTGATGGATTAAAAGCGACTCCTACCAAGAAAGACTAAACAGCTTTATCTTCCTAACAATTTAGAATTGGGCACATGTTTATATAAACTTTTTAACTCAAAATGATCCATACTACCAGCTCCTAAAATATTTACTATTCCTGCTAAAACGCCCTGTATCTTCCTAACAATTTAGAATTGGGCACATGTTTATATAAACTTTTTAACTCAAAATGATCCATACTACCAGCTCCTAAAATATTTACTATTCCTGCTAAAACGCCCTGTATAGACAGACATTTTAAATGTTTTACATAACTTGTCTTTTTAGGACAACAGCAAGAAAGTGTTGTTGTTTTTTTTTCTGCTATTCTAATTTTAACGTTTTAGCCATGAATCAATATTTAAATAAATCGGCCCAGAAAAATTTCACCTGTCGCTTCGCAACTTTCGTCAACTTTTCAAATTAAACGAATTCGATAAAACGAAAAGAAAATCTTATTCCACTGTGAATTATTTTGCCCCGAGAGGCGAGAGCAATTTTTGTTTAATCGCATTAAGTATTCTCTATATTCTCTCGTTCGTCTTCATAAATAATAAACGCTTTTGACATTGAAAAAGTTTGCCCTCTATACTCGCTAATGTTTTCATTAACTTGATAATATCTGAGCTAATTTTCCGCTCTCGAGGAAAACAATGCTATCCAGTTAATTAAGTTTTTAAAAAGAAACTCAATTTGAAAGCGGCAAGGACACCGAAATTAGAACAATCAAACTTTTTTTTAATAAAGTTTTACAGCTTCACTTAATTGTAAACTTGTGAGTGTTTCGCGTTAACTTATCACAACAAAATAAAAATTTGTTTTCAATTAATTTTGCAAAAAAAGTGTTAACGGTGGCCGTAAATCAACGTATGTTAGATAACACCTATGTGATTTGTTTTATGGCGACATCAAGCTGAGTTTAGTGTGTTAAATTATATTTAAGTTATTAGTTTTATGTTGGTACAAACTTTTTTCTACGAGGCTGTACAAATGGTGCTTAGCAACAATTTCTTCGCGCAGATATTTGCATATAAAACGGCAATTAAATGTTTCATTATTTTTTATTGTAATAAGGTACGCGTCTATTGTTATCCCAATGAAAATGATGGAGCTTTAATTTTATTCCATCAAACTATGGGAATAAAATACTTCATTAATTTAATTTATTACTATTATTTCCGCGGAGGTGGTCCCCTTTCGGATTCCTGTACTGTGACCTATTGGTCTATTGTAGCTACTAGTGATGGTCCCTTAAGGAGTCCTATGTTTTTAGAAACTCCAGGATTTTCTTTAGGGGTGTTTTTCTTAACTCTTTTTGGTTGGCTTTTTCCATCCCTAGAAGTCTACGCCGATAGGGTGTGAAATCCTTCACACTGGCATAGTACGTGAAGAGGAGTTTTTTTTTCTTCTCATCCTCTGCATATATCAGTCTCTGAGAGCCCTATTATGTAGAAGTGTTTCTTTGGCCCACAGTGTCCTGTGGCTGCTCTGATGTGTACTCTGCTCATCCTGAGCATTTCTTTTGTCTTTTCTTTAGAGCATTGACAAGATAGCCTTAAAATGGGCTTGTCCTGCAACTTTTTTCCAATCAGCATTATGCCCGTGTATTAATATTTCATTAAGACACCGCTTGGCTGTTCCATGGGATGTACCAACTGCGGGTTCTGACCCGAAGAAAGGGGTCTCGCTGCCAATTTTGGCTAGTCGATCTGCCTTCTCGTTCCCTGGTATATTAGTGTGCCCTGGACACCATACCAGTTTAACATTGTTCCTGCTTCCTGGCGCGTTGAGTGCCCGTGTTCAGTTCAGTACAAGCCCTGAGTTTACTTCCGACGAGCCAAGAGCTTTTAACGCCGCTTGGCTGTCGGACCATATCAAGATTATTTTATTATTAAAATCTCTTTCTAATAGTGTTTCTGCACGTAAGTGCATAGAGTACACCTCGGTTTGAAATATGGTTGCACACTGTCCAGGTCTTACAGATGTGCCTTTTCTCAGTTGTGCTGCTCCCCATATTCCACAGCCTGTGCGATTTTGCGTTTTTGACCCGTCCGTACTCCAGACTAGGCCATTTAACTCTATTTCTTGACGCTCCTATTGGTCCCGTGTTGGTATTCCATTAATTCAATAGAAACATAATTTCTTAATCAAAGTTATTATGAACATAATACTTATTTCATCTGACTAGAATGAAGATTGTTCATTAAAATCCTCTAAAAAAATGTTCTTTGGACGCAAATTAATCCATCTTTGGAATTTTTTTTCAAAATATTTATTCAAATTATTAGTTAGATAAAGGATAACAGGCATCCCAGTTTGGTGTTCACACGTCTTTAAGTACCAAACCATTTAACTTGGATAATGAAAATTGGTAGGCTCATATTATGGGCAATTTGACATCCTTTAGCAATACTGCGACATGATATATTTGTTGTTTTTTTTTTAAATTGTCATCATTAATTTTTTCAAATAGTACCATGGGTCTTGCGGGGCATCATTTTAAAGAGAATTTCATTCTTAATACAGCAGTGCAGCAATGTTAATATGTTACATAAGGAGATATGTACTCCAATTGTTTTGAACTCTTACGTTATAATTATAACATCACCGTTATCACTTATAGAACAGAATAAGAACCATTATGTACTCTAAATATAGCCTGATGCGAAATGGAAGCTTTTAAAGGCGTCCTTTGCATAGTACACACTCTTTATTAAATATCCATTATAGTTATAAATAGAAAATGTATTTTTGGTGGAGTATCGTGTGTTATATAGTGTGAAACTAGGTTGAACTTGGTCAATTTTACAGTGTTGTCGACTCAAAATTGCTTAATTAAGTATATTTAAAATTTGATACCTTTAAAAGCAATGTTGTAATGAAAATTCCCTTCACCTGTCAAATTTGCGTTTTCAACCAATCACTAATCTTAAATCTTTTAGAGACTACCAATAGGAGCAATATTACACGGTAATAATTTTACATTCCTCTGCCAGGAGTTGATCCTTCTGTCAAATTTGCGTTTTCGACCAATAAAAAACTCAGATTTCCTTTACACGGCCAATAAACATAATCATACACTGATAATATACTTTTAGCAATTAACAGATTTTCATGCGTTTATTGGTCGTTTCTAAGAAATCTGAGTTTTTGATTGGTGGAAAATATAAATTTGGAGAGGGAATAAGGTATTTTGGTCTTGATAATTTTTTGACAGATGTCGGCGACCAATAACGTTACTTTAATATAGATTAAACCACACCCCTGACACACCACTCTGACAGTACTTGTAAAATTTGACATAACAGATTATGTATGTACCTAAATACTATTTGGTTCATTAATTTTTATTAAAATATAATTCTTGAATTAAAAATTAGTTATAAATGATCTATTGATAATAACAATCGCAGTAAGTAGTAGGTATACTTTAATTTATCTAAATTAAACAACATTTTAATTTGACAGATAGATTAGGTGAAGGAAATTTTCTGACAAAATATAACTCGTGCATTGCAAATAATCTATAATTTTTGACAAATCTTCACTCAACTTGCATTCTGGCATATTTACCAAAAATTATCGATAATTTTCAATGCACTTGTTATATTACTACTGAAAATTTCCTTCACCTGTCAAATTTGCGTTTTCAACCAATCACTTATCTTAAATCTTCGAGAGACTACCAATAAGAGCATTATTACACAGTAATAATTTTACATACCCCTGTCAGATCCTCCTGTCAAATTTGCGTTTTCGACCAATAACAAACTCAGATTTTCTAGAAACGACCAATAAACATAATCATACACTTATCCTTTTCGCAATTAACAGATTTTCATGCGTTTATTGGTCGTTTCTAAGAAATCTGAGTTTGTGATTGGTCGAAAATATAACTTTGCAGAGGGAATTAAATATTTTGGTCTTGATAATTTTTTGACGAATTTCGACGATCAGTAGTGTTACTTTAATATAGATTTAACCACACCCCTGACGCACCACTCTGACAGTACTTGTAAAATTTGAGATAACATACATTTAATTTGAGAGGTAGGTTTTTTGGTGAAGGAAATTTTCTTGCAAAATATAACTCATGCATTGCAAATAATCTATAATTTTTAACAAATCTCCACTCATGCAAGTTAAATCAGAAAAAATCACTCGTGCACTTTGTGCACTCGTTTTTTTTCAGCTCAACTTCAATTCGAGCATATTTACCAAAAATTATTGATAAGTTTCAATGCACTTGTTATATTACTACTGATAATTCAACTAAATGTTTTTTACAAAAAGGAGTTAATTATAAAACATTAAATATTGTTTTATTTATTATTTCTCTTTTGACTGAAATCATGGCCATCTTTTGCATCTCAATGGCAGGCCAATCTGTACACATAAACCAAATTGAAATAGCCCGCAACCTCGATTTGCCTCAGTTTTTTTTTTATGGATCTTTTGTGATGTTTATTTTAGTAGAGTAATATTTCATTTCGCGTTTGTTTTCTTCGGGTTTTTCTCGTAAACACATTTACCTCGACACATTTTCGAGTTTGTAAGAATCCAAGTCGTATTTAGGTTAAGAGGTCTGAAGAAAAATAAACTAAGAAACTTTTTCCTTCAGAGTTTTTTCAGTTAATTAGAAAGGTTACTTAGCGAGATTCTTAATAACAGTTTATTAAAAAAATATATAATTTATTTTTGTGTACCAACTTGGTGAAAATTAATAATGCAGTGTAGAAATCAAAAATTACAATTACATGCTTACGTTAAAAAAATTGTTACTAAAATGTTATAAGTTGCTCTGCCTAAGTGTTTATTAATTATGTTTACACTGTTACGTATATTACTTTTTGCAAATGCTATTATTATAATCATATTTTGCTTCACTTCTTTAAGATTAAATTGAGGGTTCTTCGAACGCCCTATTTAAAGGTTGAATTTAGTGACCTAAAATCATTTCAGTTTCCTGTTGTCACTTTTGAACGATCGATAAAGTTTATCTCATGCAAACAACAAATCCTTTGACCTCGTTCAGGGTTTGGCGTCTAATAACCCATTACTATGTAGCTCTAGTCATGGAAATCTCGAACTAAATCTTTTTCAATTGTGTTGTAGCGAAATAAGATTGTGTCTAAAACAGATTTCAAGCAACTTATTCAGAAAATAACACTTAATTTGATATTCATACGCTGTTCTACAATAGATAAAACTAAATGGATTTGTAAAAATAACTATTTGGTGGATCCAGATAATTTTATTACTAAACAATGTCAGTTATTTGTGGATTTACAAAAGCTGTTTTATATTTAAGAGTAAATGTTCTTTATCCGTACCAGTAGAAGTTAAATAAAGTTTAAACTCTGCGGTAAGTAGGTAGACTTGACCAGGAAAAGAGCATGGGCGCAATATTTTATTAAGAAAAACCATTTAGCAAGGCTTAAACGTCCAGTTGACTAGTAATTTGTGGTTATATAAAACTGTGCCTATTGTAAAAAAATCACAAAACATATTTACATTAAGAAGTTAATGGTTGTTCAATATATTTCGTCGTTTGTACTATAAGAAATTTCAGGAGGCATTCATTAATTTTCAGTACCTTTAGATTTAACATAAAATTAAAGATTTTACGGAATAATTTACACATTTATAGTACAGGGTGGTCTATATTCGATGCCCATACACTACAGGGAGGGTATCTCGGTTATTATCAGAGATGGAAAAAAATGAAGTATGGAGTTTCGATTTCTTTTTTCGAGATGAATTCATTGCCGTAAACAGATTTTTGATATCTTTTTTAATTTTCGAAATATAGCCAAAAACCGATTTTTGGCAATTTTTAAAAATGTTAAATATCTCCCTTAAACGAAAAGATAGAGAAAATATTTCTATTATCTATTGTAGTTCCCAAAGCTAGCTTACAAGGAAGGGTCACGATATGTTGTCGCTAGAATCTGATCAAGGCTGTGTTTATTGCATCAAGAACATTAAAAATAAATGTTATGCAGAGTTATAATACGTTGCAATGATAATTGGCAAAGGAAAAATAGGGAAAAAACTGAAAAATTAAATAATAAAGGTATATTTTGCGATCGCGTTGGCCATGAAACTGTCAGAGATACAATCGAAATTCTTCTATTTGGGGATTGGCGCATTCTTTGCAAGTAAAATGGTGCAAAGTTTTTGTTAAAATCTTAAACGGTTCCGAAGAAAAACGTCAAAAACGAAACCGCTGCAAAAGGGCTATGATTTGAGAAATTGTGGTATATCTGTTATAACTAAATCTATGCTACTTGCATAGGCGTTTAACATAGGGGTAACCGTTTTTACAAGGGCCTCGTTTTTCGCGTTTTTTCTCCGGAACCGTTAAAGATATTTTCAAAATGTTTGCACCATTTTACTTGCAAAGGATGCGCGCATTGCTAAATGGGAAAATTTCGATTTTATCTCTGACGGTTTCATGGCCAACGCGATAGCAAAAGTTACCTTTATTATACAACTTTTCAGTTCGTCCCCTATTTTTCCGAAGGAAATGGCCAGTGGCACGTATAACTCTGCCTAACATTTATTTTAAATGTTCCCGATGCAATAAACACAGCCTTGATCAGATTCTAGCGACAACGTATCGTGACCTTCCCTGGTTAGAATTTGGACCACCCTGTACAAGCAGATTGAGTGGAAGAGCAATCCATTGTCCTAGACAATGGATTGAACTCCGCCTTGCGGTTGCCATACATTATGTAATAATTTGTTGTATTGTTTGTTGTTTCTATGGCAATAAAGATATTATTATTATTGCTTCTAAAGCGAGAACAGTAAGTTAAATAACTTCGCCTTTCAAGTACATGACTGTTGTAAATAAAATACAAACATAGCCCACAAAGCCACTAAAACCACCGCCGGAAAGTTCCTGAATGCCTCACAGCTGTGGATGCCGACGTGCGCCAGCGATGTGCTCGAGGATGTAGCTGCCAGTAGCAAACTTTGTGGTTAGACTACTTCGAAACTTTTATTTTCTTATGGTAATGATATGAAAACGGTGTAATTTCCTTGATGCAGATGACTTTGCAACCGATTCTTTTGTAATGTGTGTTTAAACTTTGACAAAGGGATCTTGAAAGACAATTTTAGTTTTTTAAATTATTTTTAATTGCGCTGTTTCTGGGAAAAATTGTTTGGAACGCTGCTTAATGGTGTTTAAGCAAATATTTATTTTTAGAGTTACATTTGCTATAAGTTTATAATTATGTTTTAATAAAGTTTTTATTTCCTATAACTTTTTTTAATTAGCGTCAACCTTTAAAATAGCTGATACGAGCAGTCAGATATGTTAAATAAGCTAATTACTTCACGACCAAACCGTTAAGCCATTCAAAAACAGGTTCATATTTAGTAATTCACAAAAATGTAATAAACCAGTGTGCTTCTTTTGAGAACTCGAAAAGATTAATTATTTATAAAAACTCTCTGAAGACGTCCAAAAGTTTGTGATCATTAAAAATTGATATATTTGATGTATGCAACTTTTTTAACACGCCTGGTATAATTACGTGTTTATTTTAATTGTTTTGTGTAACACTTATGACTGTAATTAATGTTATTTTTTTTTTGTTTCAGGTAAGGATTTGTCTTCCGTTACAAGAAATAAGGTAAAAATTTGTTTAGAGAAAATTTCGTTAAATAGTGAGTGGTGATTAGGATGTATGATACTTTAAATGGAAGGATATTTTCAAAAAAATCGTAATATTTCTTTGTTTATTATGATATATTATATAAGGTAAGGTACATAATTCTATATTTTGTTAATATTCTGTTTATAATAGTTGTGAAATGTTAAGGAAATGAAGCACCCATTTGAAATATAAGTTTGTGAAAACTGTAATTTGTACAATAAATGAGTTTTTCCACTAGAACATTTCTAAAGGAATGTCCATAAAGTATATTAATTTTGTTCAACTCTTAAAAGATAAGAGTGTTTTTAAAATTTAAGTTGGTAGCTTATGAAATGCAAAAATGTCATATTAATAAAATGTTAAAACTGCTCAATTTTCTTCAATCAACTACCTTCATAGTTCTAATAATAAAAAAGCTGTTCTATACGAGTTGGTAATTTTAAGAAAGTTTTTTATAACATATGTCCAGTATTGAAAACTAGGTGGTTGACTTTATTACTGACTTTGTGAGGAATTTTAAAACTGCGCTTTTCAAAATATTCTTTTTAGAGCACGAGAAATATCCTACAACTCTCAAAACCTTGTCCTAATGATCCATTAGCTGAAGCATGGTTTTTCCCATTGTCAAGCTTTAACATTTTATAAAGACATTTAGAAAATTGTATCTCAGAATATTTCAATGAGTGAAACTTTCGTTTTTGTAAAAATAACTCAAACTTCAATGGTCTGAACATAAAACACAAAAGATTTTACCCATCAATGTTAAAAAACTGTTTCACGATTGGAAAAAGATCACTATCATAATATAAAATCATTTAAAGAATTATATCAAACTTGTGTTGATTAACTATTAATATCAATGGAATGATGCTTTTCAAGAAATGGTTGAAATTGACCGGATTCTTTTTAATAAATTTCCGTGTGGTCCAAAGAAGAACAAAATTATTTTACATTTCCAATAAAATAAAATGACAAGAAAAGGTTATCTTTTTGATGCAATTTGTTGCATCTAATGAAAAAATACGCAAATGGAAGCAAAGTTCAGTAACCTTTGAACAAAAATGGGTTGCAATATTTCAACATTTCTTTAAAAACCCAATACATTTTTAAAACCTCTCGCTAATTGTTGAGTATGCTTTATGTTTGCTGGGTTCAAACGCTTCTACTAAGAGGGTCTTTTTTATCATAAATATAATTTGTACCAACAAAAAGCAATAAATTGAGAACCGACACACTGGAAGCTTGCATTTACACCAATTTTAATTACAGCAGGAACTGTAGAATTTTATAATTACATACAACATGAAAATGATCTGTAAAAAAATTAAAATAAAATTTAATTTATTTTTAACTACTTATTAATTAAAGTATTTATCACATGAGTGTTGTGTTTAAAAGCAGTTGTTTATTTTTGGTATTGGTTTGAAACGACAATACATTTTATTTAGTTTTATTGCACAATAGTTCCTAACAGCGTTTTTATCTATGAACTATAAAAAGCAGTATGCAAAATCCATACATTTTGAAAAACGAAATAAGTTTATAGAGGTTTCCAGAGACATTTATAGTTTCCATTTTAAATAATGCAGTACTTTTGATCATTCCAGCAATTAAACAACGTTTAAACAGTTTAATGCAGTCATTTTACTAAAGATGAAGTTTCTTGAACATTTCGATTAAAAATATTTTCTTATCAACAACTGTAACGGACATGTGGATGGTTTTAAAAATCTTCTAATTTTTGTTCACAACGCTAGATGGATTTAAAAAAAAATATCAAAGGGTATCTCCTACTCTACTGGATTCTAAAGTAGGACAATTTTGTTTAATATAATTGATTGTTACTCTATTGTGGCTCACCTATTTATGCGCACCCTGTGT
This sequence comes from Elmis aenea, assembly GCA_947652605.1. Taxonomy (NCBI): domain Eukaryota; kingdom Metazoa; phylum Arthropoda; class Insecta; order Coleoptera; family Elmidae; genus Elmis; species Elmis aenea. The sequence continues at coordinate 37,974,650 of OX393582.1, read as the reverse complement.
GTGTATGTATATGTAAATTTGTATAAAATATTACTAATAAATATTCACTCCACAATATCATATGTCTACAAATAGTATAAAAAAATCCCTTTGATAGTTTTTAAACCATAAAAAAGCCTCGTGTGTTATTTCGCTCTCCGTAAAATATAATATGGGGTGCCGCTTATCGCAAGCAGAAATTGCGAACGTAAAAACCCTAACAAAAACCCGCAATATAATCCAATTTCATAGTCAGTTGTTCTGGGCCCCATCATAATGTCTCCCCACAACGTTATGACGTACAATATTTCAGGACAGTTAAGTAAATTTAGTCGTCTGAGGCCCTTACTCTTAACAAGTTTTTATTAGTGAAGCTGGAGCAACCGCTTTTTTGTACTTTCTTTATTAACTATAAAACTTAATTGTGTCTTCATTCTCTCCTAATTTTTCATCTTCCCTTTGGACATCTGTTTCGTTTCTTTTACTTAATAAACTAAATTGCAGGATTTTTGATTACATAATCGTTGCATACCACAAATTTTCTTGTAATTTCTATTTCTATAAACTAAAAACTCAAAGCAAGTTTTTATTTTTAAACTGAAAATATGTCAAATTTTGGCTTAAAGGATTTAATTTTTTCTATTTTCATTTTATATTTTTTGTCAAATATATAAGATGCTCCCCGATTTTGGAGGCATAATTTTGAAAAAAATAAAAATCTTCTATTATCTACCATATAAATCACAGAGTGGTTTTCCTTCTTTGGTAAAAAAAACTGCGCCTTATATGTCGGAATATAATTATGTTCCCTTAAAACTTGTATTTGGTGAATAAATTAAATCTTATGTGGTATTGTACTATTTGGCGTCATGCAGTATGCAAGCTGTCATACCTTTATAGGTTTGTTCCAACAAGCGATTTAAAACCAATCCATGTATAAATACATGAACTGGGTTATTCGCATGCGTGAACTATGTACTAATAAATGTATTGGCCAGTATTAGCCGTTGTTGGAACGCTTTTACGACTGGTCTAACTGTAAATGACATTTGTGTCTGTTGGGTTCATAGAAATGAGCGCATAGCAAGGGTAAACACCTTAAGAATACAGTACTAAATGGGATTGGGAGGGCGATGCATAGCTACCAGAACTCACGTTAGTTATGAACAGCGCATGCGTGTAAAAATCCCATCAAGAGTTCGTCCCTTCGTTCACAAACTGTTTTGATCGTCCGCAAACCTGTACATAAGTTGATAGAACGAATGATTGACCGTCCGTTGAACTGTCAGAGACTGTAATGGAACGCGATATTAATACTGCGCAGAATCGTGACAGTCCGTCGCATGGTCCGTGGACTTGTTGGAACAAACCTTATATTACTGTTCTTTTTAGACCCATCGAATGCCTCAAACATACAATGTAACATATTGTATGTTTGAGGCATTCGATGCGTCTAAAAAGAACAGTTTCAGAACATTTATTAATTCTTTATGATCCTTGATAGTAAATAAGAGATTCTGCTCAAAAGTAACACATCCAGTACAATAAATTCACAAAGTGGTTAACCCGGTAGGTTATTGCCACTCAGTCTAAATAATAAAACCTTGAATAAGGGTAAAACTTGAGTTCACGTAATAAACCAAGTTCATTATCAAGAGCACAACGAACGACTAATAATTTTGACTTTTTTGTATTTTTAAGTACGCCATTAACGGTTTTATTTTCTGCTCGGAATACTACGGTGATAATTTCCGCCACTTTACTTCTTCAACACCCTGCGGGTAACCCAGAAAGTGGACGCAAATGTCGCATGTGTCGTTATTAACTGCGTTCTGTATCAGCTCTCCCAGGCGTACCAACATAAAATATCATCAAAGCTGCACGGCCGCCCTTACGCGAGACCAACGAAACAAAAATGTCACATAATTGTGTGACGCATCGCCTGCCTTGTGGGGTTGTGTGCGTTACTCGAGTATCAGCGCAGGCCTTAGACTTTATTATTGAGTTGTTTAAGGGTGGATTTTGTTAGTTTTTCGTCTAATTTTTTTACCGAGGGTGCAGTTATGATTGCGGAGGTATTTTATTACTGACGTTCGCAAAATGTCATTGTTGCAGCGTATTTTATAGGCGTTAGATAAAACATTGGGCTGTTTCGAGAGTGCCATGAATGGTGCACGTTCGCCTTTTGTTTCATTAAGCGATTTTTAAAGGTACCTACTGCGATGCTTTTGTAGGAGCCCACGGTTGCCTTTGGAGCCATCTGTTATGAAAAGATTGTTTATGCCCTGTTGATTTATTATGTTTAAAAGTAATTATGCCAATGGCTTTTGTCGTTGTTGTCCTATGGAATTGAATTTTAATGCGTGTTAATTTATTACGGTATTTTCGGCTTCGTCTGATGGATTATGTTGAGTGCAATGTTTTTTAGCATATACCGTGTGTAAACGAAATTACGTTCGCATCTTCTGCTTTAGTTTTGAATTAAACGCTTTTAGACGTTTGGCATCTGCTTAAAAAACGATTAACGGAAAGTATCTACACTTTAAGATCATTTCCCGTTTAGCCGGAAATGACTGCACCGATTTATTTCTAACATAAACATCATAAGAATTAAATTTTTTTGACGAAATCTAGAATAAGTGTTCAAACTGTGAACTATTTACAGCTTGGCAATGATAAACTCGGTTTTTAAACCGTTTATAACATTCCCAACCATTTCAGGTGTAATTTCTCTAATACGACCTTTTAAATTTTCGATATTCTCCGGCCTCTTGGAATAAACTTAATTTTTGAGGTGATTCCATCATTGAAAAGACAAAAAGAATTCTATCAAATGAGTATAATGTAGGGGTATCTTGCCATTTAAAAAAATTCAATTGTTTTTCATTGCGCTTTTGTTATTTAAAAATAAAAATTAAATTTTGTCTTATGATGGAAAACCAAGTACCAAACAACTTTTATTCAAAATATTTTTCTCTAAAGTAGATATTTACTGAGATATATAGCATATTCCATTCCTTTTGGACACACTGTATGTAGCTCTGTTGCAGGAATGCATATAATTTTTCTTTCCCAAAGCATCGTCTACACAAATATTAAACAAAACGGGAGATAAACTACTATAACCTTGTCGTAGGCCCATTTTGTGTTTTCTTTTAGTTTTTCATTTCCAGAAATACATACGTTTGTGTTAAGATAAAATTCTTTAATCACAGATCTTAGGTGATGTGGAATACCTAAAAGTGTTTTGTCTATTAATTATTGTTCCGTTTTAGCAACTTTTCTGCTTTTAATGTTTCAAAACCTGGTTTTTAAATAAAAGTGTTTGTTTATGGAACAATGTTGGTCTATTAAGTTGTTATGGTAAGGAAGTATTTGTCAAATTTAACTAAGTCGATGATAATTTTATTTAAGGCTGCCTCAAAAAATTGAAATTATTATAAAACTTGTTAATAAAAGCAATTGTAGTGTACTGTTCTTAATTGAAACAAAAAAATACTTTTTTTGTCGCTATATTTTATAACTATTTTGTTCACATTTATTTTTTGGTGTCAGGGTAAACAATAAACGTTATAAGCATGAACTTTTACATAAAATCTCAAACATCCACTTAGCATAAGTTAATGACTAGTGTACAAAGTAAAAAATTTAATAAACAATTAATTAGTTTTTAAAAGTATTTAAATTAATGTAGTTGGATGTTTTTCCTCTTTTCAAAAATATAAACATATACAGGGTGTTCTGTTTAAGATAACAAATTTACGAGTTTTTCTGGCAAAACCGGAAGTGATGTAATATTGTAAACATGTTTAATAAACAGAGTTTTTTGCAAATATGTTTAAGTTTTTTTAACATTTCTTATTAAAAATTAAAGGATAACTGGGTCAGCCTGATTTTGCATGCCTTTTGCCTTTTACGTTGTGTTTAAAGTTGGGGGTCATTGCTAAGGGTAAAAGAAAACATTTTTTTTTCACTTCTAGTAATATAGCGTAGCATTATGACGTATATTAGAATGCCGTGAAATTCAATTTCTCTACCTATGCATGGTTACAGGTAAACAATTTTTCATTATTAACCACTGGTGAATAATGAACAAATTTATATTTTTTGATAATGCTGTTGTAGTTTTAAAGAAAAAAAAATTATAGGACGATTTAGTATGATGAAGAAATTCTCCTTATTGGTATTTTAGCATTTAAAACGTTGTTTAAATAAATTAATTTAATTTTAAAAACTTTGAAATGACGGTTGTCAGTATCCACACCGTCGATTGACACAACGTAAAAAAGAGAAAAGTTTTAATAATTTCAGTATTTTAGATGAAACCATCGCTTAAAAACAATGTTTTTTAATAACAATAGTGATTTAGCAAGGTGAGTAACACGCAGATTCAATATTTCTATAGATAGGTACTTAACTTTTTATATTTTAGGTTAGAAAGTGCGTCATTCATTAACAATATTATTTGGGTTTGTCTTACTAGTAGTGAAAAAAATAGTATATACACCACGGTAGAGAAAGTCTTATAGCCTTCGGGCCCTTACATCCCTCGGCGCTTCGCGCCTCGTGATCTAATCTGAGCCCTCAGGCTATAATAGTTGACTTCTCTACCTTGGTATATAATATACTATTTTAGGTTTGAATGTTGTAATAATTATAACTTACACAGCAGCCTCTGTTAAAATGATTTTAAATGTTAAAACATTAAATCTATTTTTGAAAATAATTATTTGACTCTTCGAAAAACATGTTCTTGGCATATGTAATTTGCATCTTTGCCTTAAGATTGTTAGCACTGACAAACTTGGTTATCAGCAAAGACATTACATCAATTTGCACCTAAAACTTCAATCATTGCTCAGTCAGAATCGGGAAATAACAGTTATCCTGTTCCATCATGTGTGAAATTGTTTCGGAAAATTTTAATTTAGTTTAGCGTATTGCTTCAGTGCAAATGTAATTTGCGTTGTTTTGATTTTATATGAAGTTTAATAGTATTCGTTTTGTGTTGATTTATATTTACTTGCCGTTTTTAAATAATTTTTCTAAGGATTTCTTGTCAAAATGCATTACCAGTTTTGAAACTCTCGTCTCTGTATTAGGCGACAGTCTGGAAACTGGTGTTGCCATTCACATGAGATCGTTGGATCAAGTTGGTGATTTATAGGTTAGGTTGTTAATCATTTATTTTACTTTAAAAAAAAAAAACTGCCAATTTTGTAGCGCCTTTATGTATAATGAAACAAAACAGTTGAAAACTATAAGCAATTACGATATCCTGTCCTATCATCGCTTGTTTTAAATAATCAAAAATAAATTTATTTAATCATATTCTGATGTTTCTAAAATTGTAGGCATTTTTCTTTAAAATTATTGTTTTGTATATTCGGAGTTTTGCTACATGTGCATTCGTACGATACGCCACTGTTTCTATTTAAGCAGGCAATATTTTCAAAGCTTTTTTCCATCTGAATCAATGAATGCTCATAAGTCGCAGCAAGGGTTCAGTTTGAAACGTGCCTGACGTATTTCTCCGCGTATCAGTTTTTTTACATTTGTGACGCATTTTTGTTATTTTTAACGACCGTGCCAAATAGGATTATTGCCGAAACGGATTTTTGGTTCAACACGCATCTGCTTTTTATTTCCGCAACGAGGCTGAATTAATAAAAGCGTTCATGTATTTTTGTCACAGTTCGTAAAACATCGACACATGATTTTTGCACTGTTGAGTTCCACAGTAATCCTAGCATGACTACGGTTTTATTAATTTGTTATTTAAGATTGTAGCCTTACATAAACAATTACAAACCGATCTTATACATTACCGGGGTAAACTTTTGTTTCATAATTTAATAACAACTTGCGTAATTCCATAAATACTTTTCCAGATGTACTTTTAAAATTAAAATTGTTTCTGTAATAACCTGGCCGGATTTACAATTTCTTTTGAAGAACATTAGAAAGTTTTATCCGAAATCATCAGCTGCATACTTAAGAGTTCTCGATTTAATAAAACCGTAAAGAATTGTTTGCGGAAGAATTTAAATAGAGAGTGTGCTATGTATTATATACAAAAATGTAGTAACGTTAAATTAAATTAATTCAACTCCTAATACAATAACTGTGTTCGGATTATTTTAATTTTGTTTTTTCACCTGCCGTTAGCATTAAACATTTCTTATAAACTAAATCAGATGCTTATCGTTACGTAATGCAATGTGTTTTTATGTATATCCATTTTTACTTTGTTTTGTTAATGATTTTTATACAAATTTACTTAATTTTGAAGCTCATTGGAGCCAAATTTTACAACTATAATGTAGTTAATATGTTAAATTAATTTTTCAAGACATATGTCAGTAATTAAACGTTGTTAACTCATATGCAATGTGGACAAAAAGCAACATAACCGGTCAATATCTCTCGTCTTGTGATAACTTTACAAAAAAAGTTTCGAATAAAAGTTATTTGTGGTACATGACCTTAAATTTTTCCAACTTTAATTACAGTGTTTTGTTTTTGCGCACCGATACGTCACTTTTTTTCTTAAATAGAACACTCTGTATAGGTATTGTGTATTTTTTAGGTGCAAAATTAATTTTGTTTTCTAGAATGTTCGCGGTGTTATGTACAGGGTGTCCCACAAGGTATGCCTTCGCAAATTTTTGCATAAATAGAATATTTAGCACCTAAAAAAAATATTTTTACAAAAAAAATTTTAACGTATCTATTTTATAGTTATACATGGTATCCCAGTTATCGTGAACAGCATGGGGATCTCGTAAACGGTAAGAGATACGAAGTTGGTTAAATGGGTCAAAATGATCTATGATTTAAAAGCAACTGTTCTATGAAAAAAAAAAACATTAGTTTTTGTGTTATTAATAAAAAACAAAACGCTGATGCTTTTTCGATTTTTGCTTATAAGTTGCTTATTTGAAATCACACTCAAAATATTTTTTGACACTGTGGGGCACTTTTTTGCGTAAATTTGAAATTCGTCGATACATTTTAGCTACCTTTATTTGTTTTGTACTTTTAACATCAACTTTCTTATTTTGAATGCGGCTTATCTTAAAATAACAAAAACAATTGAAGATAGCAAAAACTTATGGACGAATTTTAAATCTACAAAAAAAAGTGCCCCATAATGTCGAAAAATATTTTAAGTCTGATTTTGAATAAGCAAGTTATAAGCAAAAATTAAAAACATGTTTTGTTTTTTATCAATCTTGTAAAAACTGTAAATTTTTTTCAATTTTTTTTTATAGAACAATTGCTTTTAAATCCTAGATTATTTTGACCCATTTAACCAACTTCGTATGTCTTACTGTTTACGAAATTCCCATGCTATTCGCTATAACTGGGACCCTGTACCTATATGAAAAGATACATAAATATTTAAAAACAAAAAATTTTAGGTCCTACACATTCAATTTATGCAAAAATTGGCAAAAGCATACCTCGTGGGACACCCTGTACCTAAAATTAATCGTTTTTGAGTTATGTTAGTTTTTACGAAAATGTTAACAGGATTGGGAAATATTAATATTTCACAAATTGGTAATATCAGAACAAATTACTTCGAAATTTTATTTGACAATAGTGTCTTAGTTGACTAGTTAAGAGTGTTAAAATAATACACTGCGTGTTTCTTATGCGCGGTCCAATTAGCTAAACTTCAAAAATGAATGAGTCAGTTTTTCTAAATGGAAAACCCTTTTATTTTTTAAATTTTCTTATCGATAATTTAATTATCTTTTAAATCTATTAAAGTTCATGTATGTCTAAAATTAATATATCTCGGGTTATTGCGGTTTTAATGATAATTTACAGGTACCAACACCATATTTAATAAAATAAAGCTAATAGGCTTTGGAAATATCTCGAACATTTGTTTCAAGTGTCAAATTCAATGCCATTTTCACGTTTAAGCTGTATTTTTTGCTTAATTACGTTACTTTTTGTACAAAATGTATCTTTACAACAAATTCGTATGTATATTAATATTTAATGATTGCTTTTTTTCCATAAAAATCTATACAATTGTTATTAATTTGGTAGCTTGTATTGAATGTGGATTGTAATTACAAATATCAAATTTGTTTTACTTTCTAGAGTGTTAAATTTTCGAACAGTCTTTAACAAATTTAAAGAATGAATGAAAATAATTTAGATTATATTACTTTCACTTTCAGATTATTTTTTTATTATAACGTCACGCTCAATTATTTGTTTTGAAATCAGTTTTAACTGCGTGAAATATTTTTACCATTATCTCTACTTGAATTATTTGTACTTACATATGCTCGGTATTTGCTCAGTACTTCCGGTTTCGATTGTGTAGAATTTTTTTTAGAAAAAGCAATGTCAAGAATTTTTTTGAAATTTAATTATGATTAACATTAGCTCAACGTTTTACAAATTCGGTTTTAAGGAACTCTGGGTGGGGTTCTGCGAAGCAATAGAAGGGGTTTCGTCAGAAAATGGTAAAAAATATAATAAATGTAATTACGTACCTGATAACTTAACACTAATACACAGTAAATCAATTACGTTACTTATAATTTTCTTAAGACTTATTTTACATCAGAGACTAAGAACGGCTTCCTTACATGATATATGCGTATGTTGAATCTAGGTTACGCTATGCTATAATTTCTTGGGGTAACGCTAATGACTCTGAACGCCTCTTTATTATACAAAAGCGATGTATAAGAACTATTTTTGGTCTAAACTACCGAGATCACTGTAAAGACACTTTTCGTGACAAAGAAATATTAACTTCTTACGGTTTATTCATTTTCGAAGCCATCCTATTCGTAAGAAATAATTTTGATCTGTTCGAAGTGAATATAAGAAACCATGCAGCCAATACCCGACAGAAAAAAAACTAAAGCCCGATTGCTTCAAATATCTTCAAAAAAAATTTTGCCTCTATAATTATTGCAATATATAACAAATTTAATACATCACCTGAGAGTATAAAAAATGTACCCACCCCCCAATTGAAGTAAAGATTAAGAAATGTCCTAATCCCTAAAGCTTACTATGGACTATGGAGTTAGTGAATATCTTAATAAAGCTTACTTTAAAAACTCTTTTAAGTAAATATAATTTTTGTTGTGTATATATTCGTATACAGGGTGTCCCCGTTATCACCGCGAATATTTTAAGTGGTGATAGAGGACCTTTTTCTAAGAAAAAATTTCAATTAAAATTTTTTCCTAAAATCAAATGCTAAGCTGATATCAACACTTACTTGATTTTTTTACACATCTGCATTTATAAGACTCTGTAGCCGAAAATATCAGTTTTATCGTAAAATCCCTTTAAGATTTTTAATAGAGCATGAAATTCTCTACAAAATTAATTCGATTTATTTTTTGTCTACAGGCAATGGTTTGAGAGTTATAAAGCAGTTCGTACAAAAAAATGTAAAAAATTTACAAAATTTAATTGTTTCTTAGACTTTGCAACCGCTGTATCTTTAAAACGAAAGGTTGTACAAAAAAACCGACGGCCCATTGCGGATAGCAAATTTTATGGGCTACAACTTTGGTCTAGTGAAATTTTTTGAAAATCAAACCGATTTTCCGGAAAAGCTGAAAATAAGGAATAGAGTGCAAAAACAAAATTTCCTACAAATATTGTTTTGTATTTAAAAATGCTTTTGAAGTGAGTGCGATTACGTAATTGAATGATGGAGGTCATTTTGAACACTTATTGAAGTAATTTTGTGGTTACATGTTAATTTTATTGCGTCCAGATGGATTTGCATTGTTTTGCATTTTATCGTTTTCGAAAAACAAAAACTCCTGGTAATTATGATATTTTGTATTTAAAAATGCCATAGCATCGGCAACATTCATAAAATTATGTATCTCATCAGTTTCAAAGCTTTTTATGAAGTTTGAAATTCTTCAGAAAACCACCCCTTATCATTTTTTTAAGGAGCTAACGAACAAATTGAACAAATAATTGTAAAATTGCATATAAATAAGTTATGTAAATTTTTAAAAACGCCGCATCTTTTTAACGAAACGTCGTAGAGCAAAACGGATGCCTATTGCGGATAAGGCATTTAACGGACTACAACTTCGGTAAATATGTTGTTCAATAAAACTAAATGTATCATAGAAATGTTTATAATAGTGAAAAGGTGAAAAAAAAAACGATAAAATGCAAAACAATGCAAATCCATCTGGACGCAATACAATTAACATGTAACCACAAAATTACTTCAATAAGTGTTCAAAATGACCTCCATCATTTTCAATCACGTAATCGCACTCTCTTTAAAAGGATTTTTAAATACAAAACAATATTTGTAGGAAATTTTGTTTTTGCACTCTATTCCTTATTTTCAGCTTTTCCGGAAAATCGGTTTGATTTTCAAAAAATTTCACTAGACTAAAGTTATAGCCCATAAAATTTGCTATCCGGAATGGGCCGTCGGTTTTTTTGTACAACCTTTCGTTTTAAAGATACAGCGGTTGCAAAGTCTAAGAAACAATTAAATTTTGTAAATTTTTTACATTTTTTGTACAAACTGCTTTATAACTCTCAAACCATTGCCTGTAGACAAAAAATAAATAAAACTAATTTTGTAGAGAATTTCATGCTCTATTAAAAAGCTTTAAAGTATTTTACGATAAAATTGATATTTTCGGCTACAGAGTCTTAAAAAGGCAGAAATGTAAAAAAATCAAGTTAGTGTTGATATCAGCTTAGCATTTGATTTTAGGAAAAAATTTTACTTGAAATTTTTTCTTAGAAAAAGGTCCTCTATCACCACTTAAAATATTCGCGGTGATAACGGGGACACCCTGTATGTGTATTATTATTATCATTATTGTGACATGTTCTATGCCTTTTTGGATTTTTCAGAACAAATAAAGACTATTACTACTATAATTAAGTTATATCTGTTGCAGTTCTTGAATATGCAACTGTGAAACAACCAATTCATTATGTTTGTTCAATGGCTGCACTGTAGCCGTTTGTTAACTCTGAATGCAGCAGACAGACTCACTTGGATTATGCAATTGTTACTTAAAGGTCATAGCTTGCTTTACGTAATTAACAGCGTAATTAGACAATTATTGTAGCTGAACATTGTCCAATCGCATGGCTGCGCGAAATGGCTCGGACCTAGGGCTTAATAACGCTTTGTTATCAATGCTGCAGCACTTGGCAATAAATTCACTGCAGGAACAATTCACATGTAATGATAATTAATAGGGGACTTATCTGGCCTGTATTCATGCAAGGTATTCAGGGTACATCCTTTTGTAACTAATTTACAGAGCCTTTTAAACTTTGGGTTTATCTTACGGTTCGTTAGGTCAAAACTTGAACAAAATGTGTGTTCAAATTATATACATGCATGTACAGTAAATACTCGATAAAAGCAACTTTTCTGAATCGGTTTTGGTTGTAATAGTTGCTTTTTTGGTCAAATTAGGTTCACTGTTTTAAAAAAATTGAATTAAAATTCATTTATATTCAGAAATTAAGAAAAAATTGAAGATTTATTGTTGTACTTTTAATAATCATTTACAGTTTACAGTATTCTTGGACCTAGAAACGTGTCATTTAAATATAAAAGTAAATAGTGCTGCGGTATAGGTTTAAATAAATAAAAGCTTGTTAAATATCTCCTATTATGAAGCTATTCATTAAAACATAGTTAATTATGTACAAAAATGGTCATATTGCATCAGAAGTGTGTGAGAAGGTTGATGTGTGTGTTGTACCGAAGGTAGCTGTCAAATAAATTGGTCACGTCGGTTAAAAAATTTCATTTTCTAGATTTTTTCCTAATTATGTCGTTAATTAACCCAGATAATAATAATTTAATTCCGTATATGTAAGGCAGGTGCGTAAGTCAGCAATTTGTAAATTATTTGATTGAATAATAACGAGGTTTATAGGTTGTTTGAAGTAATATTGGTTTTTATTCATTTTGATGTTAAGTGTGATCTTATTTGCGAACTTAACGGTTGTAAATTTGTACACTTGTGTGAATTGGGTACAAGTTTCATTAGTTATTTCAAATGGGTTAATGTTTATGGTGTTTTACAAATCTCAGTTAACTAAACGGGGTTATGTAAGGTACATCAAGACAAATTAAAGAATTAAAGTAAAAAAAAAACTGTATCCGTGTTTACTTGGACATTAACGATATTGTCCTAATAATTTCAATACGATATCTGCGTTAATTAATTTTTTAAATTTTATTTTATATGTTAACCGTTGACCTCTTTTACCATCGGTGTCGAGATGATAAATTTTTTCCATTTTCTCCTATCTGTTGATTTTTTCTAGCTTTGCTCCATGTTATGCCGTTTCTTTTAAGAAAGTTCACTATCACGTTATTCCATGCCTTCCTTGGTCTTCACTTTCGCTGTTCTTCCTTCTTTTATTCTTGTTGTATGCGCGAACCTCCAAGTTGTTGTGTTTTAATTTGTATCATTACACTTCTAATTTTTACATTCTTACATTTCGCTTTTTATTTTATCAATTTTTGTCACTCCCTCAATTTTTCTTAGAATCTCCATTTAGCAAGCCACAATTCTGGTCTTCAATGCATCTGATAAGACCAAGGTTTCGCACCCATGCATAAGAATTTGGACCAGCATCGCCTCGTAGATTCTGGTTTTTGTAGCGTTCCTAACTTTGTTGAAGAATGGTTTATATAACATTTCGTTTTAGATTGTCTGTCCATTTTTCTATTCGGTTCTGTAATTCATTTTTACTGTTTCCAAACAGGATAAGATCGTTGGCATACATGAGTTAATTTATTTTTATTTGCATGAATTTTCTGTTACCCTTTGTTGTAGTGTTTTTTTTTTTTTGCCATGTCGTCCATTATAATTATAAAAAGAACTGGACTCAGAATGCTACCTTGTCTGACTCCTTTTGATGTTATAAAATCCTTAGAATTCTGTTTTGTAGTATATACTTCTACCTTGATCAACTTGTCACTTATATCTCTATCTTTCATTGTCTTTCATATTTCTTCTCTATTTGCACTATCAAAAGCTTTTTGTAAATCGGTTGTACATATTAAAAACTTGCTTTTAGTGTTACTAATTTTTTCGGTAATTTGTCTTGCGTTGATCTGCCCTATCTGAAACCTGCTTGAGAGCAGGGGTTTGAAGCAGTTCAATTTTTTAATTGTCCTGCTCCAGCTCCGTTTCATGCCCCAAATATTGATAAAATGTTTAAAACAAGTTGTTTAATTATTTTATCGGATATGTGTAAATGGGTCAAAAATTACAATATTTGACCCTAACAAACAAGTTAAATAAATGTTTGTGAGAACAAATTATTGATCTTCAAATGTTAAAAAAACGAAAAAATAGTAGGTATATTTTACAACAAGAGATGAAAGTCCATGTTTTTCGTGAGGTGAGCAAGTCTTCCGAACGAAAACAACTGATTTCATTTCGAGTCGTAAATGCTATTTTTTCTACAAAATTAAAATTATATTATAAAACGAACGTTAATGTAAACGAACCAAATGACAATTATTATGTATAAAATATTAATTAATCATTTCATTTTCATAGCGAGACCACCACACTGACATTGACATAAATAAAATTATAACCTGCAAACGAAATATATTTAATATTAATTTTTGTACCATTCTTAGGCTTTTATATAAAATGCTACATTAAAATTAAATTATTTGATAAGACTATTAACGCAATTTTAGTTACTGTGAGTTTAAGTTCAAAAACATCATAAATTTTACAATATGATTTTGACATTGACAATATTTTCGCCACTAGAGACGAAAGTAAAACTTTCATGTAGGGTAGGCAGTGAGAAAATAACAACTATACATGAGTAGAAAAAAGTGTTTTTTTTTTATAAATTGTACATAATAAACTGGAGAAGTGGATCTTCAAAATCATTTGCTCCGGACTCCGCTCCAGCTCCGGGCAAAAATTGCTCCACTGCTCCGTGCTCCGCTCCAAACCCCTGCTTGAGTCTCCCATTCTTGTTTATATTTTCGCCCTTATTCTTTCTTGGCTACACATAGTAGTTATAGTCCCCTAAAGTTGTTACAATTGGTTCGGTCTCGTTTTTATGTAATGGTAGGTATCAATTCTGCCTTTCTCCAATCTTTTGGTATTATGTTTTTTTACCACACTTTTTGTATTATTCCGTATAGCAATTCAATTCCTTTATTTTATATGGTGCAATATTTTAAATAACGGGCCCGGTTAGTTTCAACGCTTTGTCATTATTAATTTGGCATACATTTTATTTTATGTGGTATTAATTTTTTAGTTATTTAGGATAATATCATTAAAAAATCCCAAATACATCACGTCATACGGGTTTTATGCAATAATAACATTGACAACATTTTAGTTAATATGACGGGTTGTTTTAAATTATGAAGCATAATATTATATAATTTCATTATACGAATCATACTGTAAGAACTATTGAAGGAAATTATAATATATTAGTAAATTCTGTTCTGCAAATAACTTTTGTTAGTTAGTTGGCGTACATTTTTATTTTAACTCAAATACCTGAACTGTTATGATGCAGAAATGCGCAAAACCGATTCCGCTTGAAAGTACAACCAATTTTACAATTTTATGCAATGCTTGGTGAATATATACAATTAACCATTTATCTTACTCTGCGCTGATGTCAACACTTTCACTGAGCAAATGTACTTGTACGTAAATGTTCGTTTCCTTGGCTTGTAATGGTGCTCGTATGATGTATTACTTAATACCTTTGGCAGTTTTGCATAAAACGAACCGTACCGTTAATTCTCATCGCCGATTCCAACGTAACTTTGAAGAGATAATCAGTTACAAAATATAAAATGTGTATGAAATATGAACTGTGACGTACCGCCTTGTGCATGTGCACGAGGGTTATACGGAAAATTATGATATGATGAAAACTGCATGTATGGATGAAGATTTATCTCGTACGTGTGTTTAACTGCTGCTAAAAGTTTAAAACCTAGCATTTTTTTAAACAATTCTTGTAGTATTGGGGGAAGAGTGCATATAACACAATGCTTATATTTTAATTATGGCTATGGCTCGTCTTCGTAAGATAATTGTACTCTATTGTAATACACAGACCTTAAAAACGTCAACCAGTTTCTGTAATTCTGTTTAACGTTGTTAATTTACAAGGTTCTTGGTAGTTGTTACCCTGTATACCAGAAGGGGGCAAATGCCGGCCCTCGGGTCGGATCGGCCCGCCTCAGCATCCAATCTGGCTCGCTCCATAAAACGCCCATGGGTCGTTCTCGAAAATTTTCGTATTTTCAAGGAACATTTTTTCGAATTTTAATAACAGTGATGAAAAAAATGGGGCAATCCGAGTCATCCTAGCCAATTTTTTTTCGGACCTCTGCAGAACAAAATTGACCACATCAGCTGTACACTGTTATGTTATGTATATAAAATAACGTTTTTTTCATACAGCTGGCAGCCGTGTACCGCATCCTGAACGCCATTCCCTTCTATCCTTCCAGACATTATCCTTTTGTTCATTGCTATTTTTACCACATCTATGTATCTCCTTTTGGTCTTCTCCTTTTTCTTCTTCTAGAATCTAGATGGATTCCTTGTCAGTGTTTTCTGAGAAATTCTATACGCAGGCAGGCATTCTGTGTAGATTACTGTACCAACTCAGTTATTGTTCTTCAATTATAGCGGTCATTGCCTTTACTGCATTTACTCTTTCTCGTGTGACTTCATTTCTTATTTTGTACATAATCGTTGGTCGACAAAACCTTCTCCAGAAGTTTATTTCCATTGCCCGCACTATTTCGTCTAAATCTTTGAATATGATTCACATCTCCGCTCCGTATATCGCACAGCTTTGTACTAAAGATTTAAATATTTGGCGTTTGGTTTTCAAGGAAATGCTTTTACTCCATAATAATTTATTGCTCTTCCTTTTCTCGATTTATTTAAGATTTCTTTGATCTCCATTACACCTAAAGTTAAGGTTACCCCTAGATAATTGTATTCATCGTTAATTCTTGTCCTTCCTTTTGAGGTTGTACTGCCTTTTTTTTCTGGGTTCCTTTCGGGTTCCTGTACTGCGACGTATTGGTATATTGTATCCTCTGGTGATGGTCCCTCAAAGAAGTCCTGTGTTTTTGAAAAACTTCAGGGTGTTTATCTTAATTCTTCTTGGTTGACTTTTTCCATCCCTAGAAGTCTACGTCGATAGGGTGTGAATCCTTCACACTGGCATAGTACGTGAAGAGGAGTTTTTTTTCTTCACCACATCCTCTGCATATATCAGTCTCTGAGAGCCCTAATATGTAGAAGTGTTGTTTAGCCCACAGTGTCCTGTGGCGAGTCCTGTGGCTGCTCTGATGTCTTCTCTGCTTATCCTGGGCGTTTCTCCTGTCTTTTCTTTAAAGATTTTTGACAGGATAGCCTTAAAATGGACTTGTGCTGCAACGTTTTTCCAATAAGCATTATGTCCCTGTATTAATGTCATTAAGACACCGCTTGGCTGTCCGAAGAAATGTGTCTCGCTGTCAGTTTTGGCTAGGCAACCCGCCTTCTAGTTCCCTGGTATATTAGTGTGCCCTGGATAGTGGATACCATACCAGTTAAACATTATTTCTGCTTCCTAGCACGTTAAGTGCCCGGATGCAGTTCAGAACAAGTCCTGAGTTTACTTCCGACGAGCCAAGAGCTTTTAACGCTGTTTGGCTGTCTGACACTACGAATGTAATCGGAATCCTGTTCGTCTTCTGCCAGAATTATTTGATCGTCGGCGAACAGAAATGAGTATACAGATACACAGGTTCTTCTCCAACTGTAATTTCCATTGCTTCGCATTTTCTTGACCATAAGTTGGGAGCTGTATATAAATATAACTTAAATAATAATGGAGACAGGGTAACTTTGACGTGATGTACACCCTTATAATTAATTATGAATATATTCGAGTAAGAATTCTCTATCTTTATGTATGTAGCTCTGCGTTTTTGTAAAGTTTTTTAATAGCATATTTTTATATCTAATGCACATTTGGGTTATCAAGTGTCTCCCATAGTTTGTTTAAGGGAACAGAGTCGAAGGCTTTTTACACTATTGTGGACGTGTAGTAGAGAGGTACTGAACGTATACGTTTCAGCCCCAGAATGACAGCGAAGACGTGTGGTTAGCATTTGTTTTTATTTGCGGAAGAAATATTTGGCCCTATAAAATTTTGACCACGGTAGCCTTAATTAGTGCGTTGCTAAAAAATACCGAACAACGAATTAAGCATTAGGCGACGCTTTTGTAACCCAACATGTTTGAAAACGCTTGCGTCACTTAATTTATAAATACGCACACATTCGCTTTTATTGCCCAATCGTAATCCGTTTAAGCCGTAATTCAGTTTTAGTAGGCTATGCCTATAATGTATTAGCGAACTGTGACGTATTCGGGAGGTGTTCGTTAGCAGGTTCAGGTTGTTGATGTATTGGCAGTTGTGATAAGCGGATAAGCCCGAGGTATGATATAAATTGGCCATAAAAATGTTCGTGTTATTATCAGTAGCGTCAATTAACGCCGAGATGTGGATATAAATTTTGTTTTGAGCTAAAATATGCGGAATTATTATAAGAAGATTTAAGGCGAATAATATTAAAGTTTCCATAACATCTTCATCTCTTTTTCAAATCTCTCTTATGTATTCCGCGCTATCATATTCAAAAATGATGATTTTATTGGATGCCGTATGTGAGGCACTTAATTTTGACGTACAGAAGATATCTGCTTGTCATTTGTTTTCTACGACTTCTGAATCAAGACTCTGGGCTTGCCAAAGTTAGTCAGATTTTTGTCTTTTTAAGTACCTATGTTTGCTTTTTTTTTACATAGCAATCTTGTTATTTACTAGTTTTCAAGACTGCGCTTAAACGAGTTTTTTTGCTAATCGGTAACTTCATTGATATTTTTAAAGAGAAAATATCTAACTTGTTTTACAAATGGTACCTTCAAAATGATATACAATAAAAAAATTCTCTGCGCACATACATTTTGTAATTATACGCATTTCTACGGTAATAAAACTGTAGTAGACTCATAGATTTAATTTACACAATTTTCGACACCTTGGCGAGAACCACGCGCCGAGCGTTTAAAATTACATTACATCCAAGTCCCGTCCATTTTGAGCGGTTCTTGAAAGCGCACAGATGCAGTTAACTTCACGGTAGTTCCACCTTTGTAGTGTTTAAAAAAAAGTCCAGTTGCCTATAAAGCAAATTGGCCCAACATTAACGTACACTGAAAACTTTTTACTTCACTGATGACGTATTTTTGAGACTCTCATTCTGGATAGTAAGAGTTATTCTTCTCTCAAATTCGTAAATTCTGCTTGCAAATGTGAAATTAAATAAAGTGGTTTGGCCACAAAATCACTTCGCCATAAATATATTGTGTGTATCTTCGTATTTGTCTGTGTATTTGTGGGTATAAAAAGTTTAAAATGCTGCTTCAAGCGTTATAATTAACCGCACTTTGGTAAATGACGTTTCATGCGCCAGTTTATGTCATGTGAACAACCACAGCGTTCTTGAAAAATATACAGGGTGTGTCCTAAATATTGCGAAAAAAATCAGGATGGAATTCCTTATCGAAATTAAGGGAGTGCTTTTATACAACTTTTTTTCCTTAGACGTCTCCTTTCGGAGATACACCTCCTAATGGGGCGCGGTAAAATTAAGTTTTTATTTTATTTCTCAAATTTGGATATATGTGGGAGACGCATAACTACCAGAGCTCAGGTAGTTGTGAACAGCGCATGCGTGTAAAAATCCAAGCGATAGTACATGTTTTCATTCACGTACTGTTTTGAAAGTACACTAACTAGTTCATGTATTAATTTTATAATAGTTGGAACAGCCGACTAACCGTCAGGTGAATTATTAGAATCCTGATAGTACAATGGATTGTACATAGCCTTGCTTAAACAAACGTCATGTTTGATACCTACACATTATAAAATATTGTAATTCAGAATATTGTTCTTGTATCATTAATCTCCAACATTTGTATTCGGAGCAGTTAGAGTTATGCAATTTTTATTAAAACTCTTCTTGTATTCCTCCCAAATTTTTGTGGTTTATTATTTAAAGTTATTAAATACCATGTACTCTGGTATTTAAAAGTACAGCTAATGGTAACCGCGTACGCAAACAGATATTTAAGTGGCTTTAAAAGTATTGGCATGAAAATATTTTAAAATTCAATTTGCCTATAAAATTGTACAAAAACATTGAAATTCATTAGTCGAACAAGATTTTAATTAAATTGTTCACACCGCCTACATGCCGTCAATATCACAAGGTTGCTTTTTGTATATGCGTCGATGATTTATTCTCTATGGATGTTGAAAAGTTTGTTATTTATTGTCGAATTTGACGGATTTTCCGGAATATCAAATAAGACCACGGCCTAAGGTTAAAAATTAGCATTAAAAATGTAACTCGCTTTTAATTGTATAAAAATACTGATAAACAATTAATCTGGTTAAAGTTTAAAAAAGGCAGTCATTGTTCGTTTCTGTGTTTTTTGAAAATTAAACCGTTTATTTTGAAAGTGTGGCAAGACCATGTTTTCTTATCCCGAGATATTTAAGTGTTTGCCTTTCAATAGATTTAAAAAATATGGGTAGGTACGCACTAATAAACAAATTTTATGTAGCCTTCCTAGATGTTAGAATAAACGTAATTTTCGTTCTGGTATAACTTGTGCTATTGGTTCTACCTCTAGTTTCCAGTTGTTTTCTTATTGTTTTATTTTTAATCCTTTCCTACACCTACATCTAAAGCTACCAAACGGACGCTCTGTATTTTAATTCGCTGTAAAAAACAGTTAATGATTCAAGTTTTTTAATTATAACATTCATATTTAATTTGAAATTTATGCGTTTTCTTAAAATATTCATTCAAGCTTAATGCACGCAAATTATAACCTCACGTTGAAATTTCTATGCCGATAAATGGAAAAGCGCGATGGTGAAATTAGACATTGTTTTAATAGGCACGTAATTAAAAAGGTTTTTAGTGCACATTAGCACTGCAAATATCGTGTTTGGTTGGATTCAAGACGCGTACCGCAGATAATTGGTGAAATTTTTAGATTTCTGTTATTTTCTAAATCGAGTCAGTTGTAAAATCTTCATTATTTCAATTGGGCTAATGCTAATTTTCAATTATTCAAATATCTAAGAATATGTTATAACTTGGAAAGTAACATCTTTTAACCATCAACAATGTACAAAATATTTTGGTACTTTTTTTACTCACAATTTAAAAAAATATTATTAAAATAACCAAAATAATTTTGTACTCAATGGGTAATTATGTAAAAAAAATAATTGTTTCTATTCAAAAACTATAAATAGTGTAACAAATTGAAAATGCATAAAAGAGAACGACCACATAAATGTTCGAAATGTCTTCCATTTTCATTCAGGCACAAATCGCTGCTGAAAAAAACCTTTGCACTCTTCTTAACATTTCAGGTAAAATACTCACAAAAGCGTCAACAATTCGTTGTTGCATATTTATTGCTGTTGTCGGTGGTTCGTTATACACAATTCCCTTCAAGTATTCCCACAAAAAAAAGTCAAGTTTTGTCCGGTGATTTGGCAAGCCACGTGGTGGGTTTACTTTTTTTACCAATCCACTGGTTGGAAAAATGCTACATCTCGCGGAAATGTGCAGGTGCCCCTTCCTGTTGGAAACACATCCTGCTTCTTGTATACTGAGGTACATAAGCTAATAAACCCGGCTAATTAATAATACATGTTGCAAACGATTTTTTAAAGTTAAACCTGCTTATGTAAGATTTCGGGAAAAAAATTATAAGTTGGCAACACTGGCACAATATCAAAAAGTGAACAGACATTAATGTAGAGGTTAAAAAATGACATCAGAGGTCCTAAAAAATACAGGGTGTTCCACTTAAAAAAATCTTTGTTTCTGTTATAGCGCAAAAATGGGACACCCTGCATAACTAAAAATATTTTTACGATGTAGATCTTTTCAAAAAAAATAATTTTAAGTATTAAATTTTTTTCGGTTTTCTATGGGCGGGGCGCTAGGAAAGCCCGAGGTACTGTTGCAGGACGCTGTAGATAAGGGTAGTTAAGTAGCAATAATTTTATTATCTATAAAAAATCTCTTTTGCAAATATAAACTAGTAAGTTGTTAAGAAAGATGCTCTTGGAATTTGGTTCCGCAAAGTTGTAAAATATTTTTGAATTGGTGTATAATATACTTTAAGTTAATATTGATAGTACATCGTGAGAATTGCTGTTTGAAGTTAAACTATTACCTAAACTAGTGTATGTAAAGTTAGTGAAGTTACTTCTCATTAATCTTTATTTAGTTAATTTATTTTATACAATTTTTTATTCGTATCAGCACGATATTTAGTTCTGCAAAGTTGTAAAATATTTTTGAATTGGTGTATAATATACTTTAAGTTAATATTGATAGTACATCGTGAGAATTGCTGTTTGAAGTTAAACTATTACCTAAACTAGTGTATGTAAAGTTAGTGAAGTTACTTCTCATTAATCTTTATTTAGTTAATTTATTTTATACAATTTTTTATTCGTATCAGGACGATATTTAGTTCTGCAAAGTTGTAAAATATTTTTGAATTGGTGTATAATATACTTTAACTTAATATTGATAGTACATCGTGAGAATTGCTGTTTGAAGTTAAACTATTACCTAAACTAGTGTATGTAAACTTAGTGAAGTTACTTCTCATTAATCTTTATTTAGTTAATTTATTTTATAAAATTTTGTATTCGTATCAGGACGATATTTAGTTCTGCAAAGTTGTAAAATATTTTTGAATTGGTTTATAATATACTTTAAGTTAATATTGATAGTACATCGTGAGAATTGCTGTTTGAAGTTAAACTATTACCCAAACTAGTGTATGTAAACTTAGTGAAGTTACTTCTCATTAATCTTTATTTAGTTAATTTGTTTTATACAATTTTTTATTCGTATCAGGACGATATTTAGTGTTTGTGGGAATTTTTCATAAATACTTTGTTAAATACGCCGTTTGATAGCTTAAGATAATAGTGGAAATGCCATCATATTTTGATAGCGAATGCGGTATGCCGTCACTACATCCTATTTACGACAGGAAAATATAATTCATGCGCGGATAACATTCATTTCCGTGCAGATTTTAATAGTTTTTTCTGCGTATAACTATTTCATAGTAAAATAAACCTTTTACACGTACTGGATGTAATTGAAAAATGCTATGTATTCAAGTTAATACCTAATATGACAAGAAAATCAAAATTTGACTGCCATATTATATAATGTGCGATGAAATATAATTTGGCAGTGTATATAACAACAATTTTTGTGTGTTCTCTGAGTGGCAATGGCTGGATTTGACTTAATAAGAAGCCACGTAAATTTTTTTATAGTTTGTAAATAAAAAAATACATATTTATTTGAAGAAATGGATTATATAAAATTATACTGTAAAGTGTATACTTATTAGTGAATACTTTTTACAAGAGTGAATACTTTTTACAAGGTTTCTTCGAAATGTGCTAGCTCTTTTGAAGTGCTAAAGGCCATAAATAAAGTTTGTAATGACGTTTTTAATTACCTTAGCGAAACATTGCTTATTCAAGAGGAACGAATACAAACATTCTTTTTTGTTTCAACTTATTGAAATAATATAATATAACTCTATAACAAATTAAAATACCATAAAATACACATTAAAAACCACATTTATGTACTTTTAGATATTTTACCCTTTTAAATACCTATAGACTCTGTAGGTAGGTACTCGGAAGGTTAATGTAACATGAAAAAAATATTATTGTTTCTATTTCTATTCCCTTACTTTTTAGGCCCCTCCCTACGTCTTTTCTTTTGATTTTATCAAATGCTTTATCCAAGTCTATAAAACATTAATGTATTTCCTTGTTTTTTGTTAAGTTTTTTTCTATTGTTTGTCTTAATATAAAGACTGGGTTCTTGTGTACTCCTTCCTTTTCTGAAACCGTATTGGGATTTTTCTAGTGTGCTTTCTGTATTTTCTTTTAATTTGCCTTCCATTACTCTTGCCAGTATTTTCCCTGGTACACTCATTAATGTTATTCCTCTATAGTTAAAACAATCCCTTTTGTCCCCTTTCTAGTTTAATGGTAGGATTATTCCAACGTTCCAATCCCTTGCTACGTTCCTTGATTTTATTACTTCGTTAAATAGAGTGCTTGTTTCCCTAATTCTTCTATGTATTTAATCATTTCCGGTGTAATACTATCTTTACCTGCGGATTTTCCGATCTTGAAAGAAGAAAAATCCAAGGAAGAACCAAAGAAGATAGAATCAGAAACGAAACATATAGAGAACAATTAAAGATAAAATCACTTGAAACAAAAATACAAGAAAGACAGCTGGGATGGTTGGGTCACATTTATTGGATGGAAGAAGAAAGGTTAACCAGAAAAGTCTATGAAGCAAGATCACAGGAAGAAACAAATGAGGTAGACCGAGAAAAACCTGACAAGACGAAGTAGAAAAAGCAGCAGCGGATAGAATCATCAAACGGAAAGACATAAAAAAGCTAGCACAATACAGAATAACATGGAAAAAGTCAGCACAACACAACTACAGCTAACAGTAGAAGGACTCATGACTAAATAAGATGAAATAAAATAAAACAATTACCATGCGCTTTTTATTTAACTGGAAACTGGCACAATTTTGAAAACATAACAACTATTTTACGCTTATTATTAAATATTTTACTAAAAATGTAAATTATTGTAGTAGTTTGTGGATTTTTACAGATTTTTTTAAAACGAAGTGCCACCGTGGTGTGACAGTCTTTGTAATTTTATTATTACTTACAATATTTTTTCTTACTGACTCTATTTGTTCCCCATAGGTATTTTTATTGATTTGTTTTTCAATAACTAGACGTTTATTTAGTAAATATTATTCGATTGACGGAATTCAAATTGTTCAAGGCTAATTTCACTACGCAAAGAATAAACAATTTACTGTTATATTATTGCAGTATAGGTTTAATAAAAATGACTAATTTACATATCTTGGCAACCGCCTGCTGTCCCATTGTATTCAAAATATTAACTTTTATGTTATATCATCGTAAATCGCCCATTTCCATTATGTAATTCCTGAATTAAATTTGTTATGAGACCCATTCATCAAAACATTTTAATAGTAAAATATGCCTTACAAAAGCAAACGATAATTATTCTTTTGTTTTCGTCGTTCCTTGTCAGTTGTAAATCTATATTTGTTTTTTTTTATGTATTTAAAAGTATAATTAACAATGACGTAAAGTAAGCTGTGACAGGCCGCTTATGAGGAATGATGAAAAAGTTGAATGTGAGTTTATCTCCATTGCAGTTTTGGTTTTACCGTTCGATTCTTCGAATTGTGTCACAAGAACCAAGCAATATTCATGTTGGTCATGTGAAAATTTTGCGGTTGATGAACGGGTTTTTCATTATTTTCAGTTTAATTTTGTAATTAAAGGGGCTAATTATTTAAACTTGTTTTGAAACTAACTGTAAACAGATGTGTTTCGGCAAAGAAGAAGTAGAAGAAGAAAAATATGGCGTCAAACCAATTACGATGGCTGGGACATCTATTACGCATGCAAGAAAGTAGGTACGCAAAAATCGGATGGACAATGAAGTTTAGGGAAAATAAAAGGAGAGAAAGACTAAAAACAAAATGGCAAAACGAAGTGAGGCAAAGTGTAGAAGAAAGAGGAGTCGGCTAGTAAGATGTGCCACAGTTACCCATCGATAGAAATGTGTGCAGAGATATAATCAGGAACTAGGAAAGTATACCTTGACATCGGAAGGTACAAGAAGTTTCGTTTAAGAAGAAAAAAGAAGAAGTTTGTTTTAGTAATTTTACAACTATTGCACACTCGATTAATGGGATGGCTAAAAAATCTGAAAATCGATTTTCTAATTGATCCAAATGCAAAAAAAAAGGGAAAAAACAGAAAAAGGCATCCAGCACTGTACATTTTTTTCAGAAAGTTGTCTACAAATCAGTACTTTATTTTTATCAACCTACTCTAAAATGTCTCTAAGTATCCGTTTCCCAGTTAAAGCGATTTCGGTAATTTAGGTAACGGAACACTTAGCCACAGCGTTTACCGTAAACCGACCCATACCAACCGATATCTAAATGCTGCATCACATCACCACCCGGCCCAAAAACAATCGGTGATCAACACATTAATACATAGGGCTAAAGAGATATGCACACCAGAAAATATCAAAGAAGAACTGAACATGGTCACGAGAGCCCTGCAAGAAAACGGTTACCAGCGTAAACAAATACTTCGTACCATACAAAAACATGCCACGCCAAAAGAAGGAAAAGAAAAGAAAAAATACATCGCTACGACTTGCTTGCCCTACATCAGACGCCCAGGGTACAGGACACAACATCCTCTTCAAAGAAACAAAACTACTGGCCCGCGCAAACCATTTCTGGCCAAGATTATATCGCGAATCATTGGAAATCATCAAGAACCCAAACAACTACAACAGAGACACAGGCATACAACTCCCAAACATCTGGAAACCAGTCATCACAAAATCACTGAGGCAGAACAAATCCATCAAGCGGAACGCCACGCCTCCACAAGCTGGATATATAAACCCAGCAACTTCCCTCACAAATTAGTCGTTTTGAAAAAGACCAAGACACAATGGTCGAAACGTCAACTACTTCTAAATATAGAAGACGCGGTTCCAAACCCGGAAACCAAGATTGTATAAATCTAGAGTATTTTGTAGTATACATTGAAGTTTTAATACTACATATACTAATAAAATAACCAAACATTGATTGATTTTTCTAAGGATAATGTTTTTATCCAACGTTTTTATGTTATAGAAGTCTAGTTTTGTTTTGTTTGTACATTAAAATTCGACCGATTGTTTTTAGCCTTGCGAACTGTGTATAGATTTGCGTTGTTGAATACTAAGGAAGTTGATCTAATTTCATGATATGCCGTTGATATTTGACTGGCTATGTTCCAACAATAGGGGGACAGCATAATAAACGTTTGTGCGAAATGGGACCATTTAGGAATTATTTTGAATAAATTCAACTAAATATTACAGAAAAATATGAACATATAAAACTAGTGTAATACCAGATACATACAGCTTATGCAATTACTTTTGCACAAAACGCATATTATGTTATGACCAATTAAATAGAGTATTTAAACAGTGACATTAATTAAATTTACTATATTTGTATTTACAACGAACGTGTAATAATTGATTGAAAAGTATTTGTAAGTAATTAAGTAAATATTTAACACTGTTTTTCTTTCTTTTCTAGGTAAGAACATAATTTCGTTGATGTTTGCATGGGTGCCAGCGGATTTGACCAATCAGGTAAATGCTCCACACCAGGAATTAGAGTTTAGCGTTAGACATTTTGACTGGACTATATAAGTAAAGAAAATTATTTAAGAGTATATTAGCTATCTAAGTTATTGGACACCTCGCTTTAAAATGATATAAACATTATTTTTGTAGCAATAGTGCAATACGTTTTTAAAAAATTCTTATAGTAGGCCTACTTTTATAGTACATGATAAATTTAAAATTTAAGGCAAATTTATCAGATTTTGATAATTCGACCATAATTTTTGCAAATTCATACACTCATTTTGAACGAACTGCCATATTTTAGTACGATTTAAGGAATAGGTACTTGATTTATTCTAGCAATTCAAAGAAAATCGCAGTGTGTAGCAGTGAAAAATCATAAATGAAAACAATTTCGAAGTTACTGTACAAATAAGCGGTGATATTAATTCTGGAATTCCAAATACTGCAATTTTTTACACCAAAATATACACGAAAATAACCATATCTAATTTATACAATGAATTGGTAAATTTCTGTTTTAAAAAGGTATTGGGCAACATTTTTGAAAAATTAAAGCGGGCTAACGGATATGATTTAGACATGTATATTACCAAACGTCTTATGTTTTTAACCATGATATGATGTTCAATGGAGAAACATTCTGTATACATATACTTTCGCAAAAAATCTTATGGTTACACACAAAATATAACAAACTTCTGGCTCGCTTACAATTAAAATTAGTTTTTCGCAGTTCGTTTGTTTTAACAAAACACTTTCGCTCTTTAATGACATCCTCTGCGCAACCAACACGCCATAACAAACAAGAATAATTTAGAAATTGCTCTAATCCACATTCTTAAACAGTGGCGGATTACCCAATGGGCGCACTAGACGCGCGCCTAGGGCATTGCCGTCTCGAGGGGTTTCAAAAATTACACAGCAAAAAGATAATGTGCCTCTAAAAATTTTGAATGTTCAAAAATTGTGTATTTCGCACCCCTGCCAAGAAGAAGGTTGTGGTTTCCAAAATCCCTCGTCTGAAACACCGCTTCTTGCTGGGGTGCGATTTATTTATTACTTAAGCACGTGCATTTGATGAATATATAATTGCTTTGTTTTGCGGGATAAATCTCTACAAAGAATGAACGCCACCAGCAAGTCATTACAAAATATTCAATGTTCTTCAAAGATCAAACTTATTTAAATCACTATCGCAATATGTAATGAAAACAAGAGATAGATTTAAGGTATTGAAAAAGAGGTAAAATTACTTGCAGAAAACCATGAATTAATTAAAAGAATACCGAATAAAGAAACGTATATTTCTGTATGATCTCCTAAATATTTAAAGCTTTTTACCTGTTCCAACCTAGGTAAGCCCATTTAAAATGATGTTATGCTAAGGTGACCAGATCATAGAAGCTTCACAAAAATTATCGAAGCAAAAAATACTATGAATTTTATGAAATGAAAAGTTTAACTAAGTTGTATGTAACAAACTATAAAACAACAACATAAACCAAAATTTATATTTATTTATTCTACCTGTTATAAATATTTTTATGCAAAATGATTTTTTTTTAATAACTCATTGATAGTTAGTTGATACATCTCTTTAAAAAAAAAAACAGTTGGCTGTAATATTAGGTTTTACAGTTAACATTTCTTTAATTGTATCAATATTTACCTGGATTTTTTCTGATGTTCATAATTTGTACGTCTGGTCACCTTATGTTAGGCCCTTTGTTCTCTGTTGTAACGATCAGTTTTAGTTTTGTCTGTATTTCTTTTCGCGTTGATTTTTTCCAATTCCTGGTTTAGAGTTTCTAGATTATGTTGCAGGTTATTTTCTGTTTCCGCGACTAAGACCATGTCGTCTGCAAACAGTCGCTCAGTTATGTTTAATTTTTCCATTTTCCAGTTGCCTAGGAGAAACGGTCTCATTTTTTGTTTTACTTCTTTAATTATCTCCATCCATAAGTACTAAGAATAATAATGGACTGAGCACGCATCCTTGTTTTAAACTATAAAGGTTTTTCATTTCATAAAATTCATCAAAGTAGAATCGTATTCTTTTCAAATGAATAAATATAAACGAATTATATAGATGGTTTGTAAAGTGTTTACATTTGCTAACGTAGAGACAGTCTTAATTTTTTTTTCTCTATACCAATAAACAATGTTAGTGAAGAACGGTCCTTTTCGGTCTTAAAAAAATTAAAAATTACTTGAGAAATACTTTAGGACAGACATTTAAATGATTTATTTATAATGTTTATAGAAAATGATGTGGTTAATATATTAAATTTTGATAACATTTTCGATCAATTTGTAGATCTAAAAGCATGAGAGGAACATTGTTAATTGTTATACTAACTAGAGAAATTAAGTTATTGATTATAAATAAAAAAAGTATTGTCTTTTTAAATTAAAAAAAAAATTTTTTTTTAATAAAAAACCTCTTTTCAAAATTGCGCGTCATCAAAGGAACATGTTCGCTACCGTTCCTGAAGAGTTACCGAATTATTTGTATGTTCACTTTAGACCATTCTATCGCTGTTAAATTAAACAGAGACCGCGCTACGCGAAACAGGTGTCAAAGTGGGACGGCAACTGGAGGGGAAATGCACTCCATGCAGGACAGGACCCTCTTCTGTATTTCATACTGAAAGCTTTGTATCTCTCCTAAACTTGTCTAGTACTCGCTCTGCTGCGATGTAGTGAGGTTGTGGTGTGGTTTGTTTATTTTATTCAGCGCCGCGCACACGTGCATCAAGAATACGTTGACGGCACCCGAAGATATAAGGGCGCACACGTGTTCCATGAGGAATAGTAACGTCCTTGCGCGAATTTTTTTGTGGTCGAGATTTGTCTAACGGATTTGCACCCTAAAACCTGTATAATAAACCTGAGTGTATGCGTGACGACGGAATTGTTTCTTTGAACGCAGTTTTGTGCAGGGAACTGATTTGAATTGGTGCGTTTGCACGTGCAGGTGTCCGGGGAATTACCGATGCGGATTAAAACAACGTGAACTTAGTGTAATCTAAGATCGTAAAGTAAAATACGAAGTGAATCTAAGGATAATTTTAAAAAACCTAAAAAATAAGTGAGCGGTTTCTGTTTCATAACATTTTATCAACAATAAAAAAGTTTTTATCCTGCATGTGCGCAAACATTTTGACGTCCACTGCACTTTCAAGAAACTGAAAGTGACTAAAATATACCGGGATTGAAAAACCAGCTTCAATCTATCAAATCAATCCAGTTTATTGATTATATTTAAAAGACTATTTTCTGTTAACTTGTTTTAAATATATTTGTTTTCGTTAACCTTATTTTATAAGTGAATCACCTTTTTTTTGTTGCACTTTTAAAATTTTACTTTCCAATAAAAACTGAATCGCTAAAATATGCAACTATTTATTTGCAAGTTTTAATTAAAAGTGAAATTGCCTCACAAGAAAAAAATTCTGCTATGATTGCAGAATTGTTCCAATTTAAAGTGCAATTTTCGCTACTACGTTGCAGTGAACTAAGTTTAAATTGGTTGTGTTGAATTTATGTGTTTGTGAGTGACCCTTTTGAGGACGTTAAGGGTCCCCAAGGATTACGATGAAGTACTTCAGCGCAGGACATCGTGAATCTTACACGCTAATTGCGAGGAAACGCTACATGAAGAAACTGCTGTAAGTTTCGAAATTTTACACTCTTATTAGTTCGATTTTGTAATTTCCTTGATTTTACGGTCTGACGCTAGCATTCAGTTCACTTTTTTGTTAATTTTGTTATTGATATAACCGGAAAGGTCTGTCGTATGTTAAAATACGTAAAAGAAATTGTCTGCTAACCCAGTTTTGACAGCATAATACATTTTTTTGCAAGAAATAATACGTTAAACTAAATAAATAGTAATTAGGGGATGCAAGGTCAGGAGAATAAGGTGGAGCTTCATAATAATTAAACTGTTTGGTTTCCATGAAAATTTTTGAGGGTTTAGTAATCAAAGGGTGTCAGGTCAGGTGAATAAGTCGTGTACAGGGTGGTGCACATAAAAGGGCCACTATTAAAATCTCGTAAATGGTAAGAGCTAGAAACAAGTTGAAATTAGACAAATTGTTCCCCTTTCAGAGACCTACATAGTGCTGCTTTAGTGTTTTAAAAAAGTTTCATGGCAGGCTAGATAATTAACAAAAATCAAAAATATTTTTTGGGAAAATGTAGATTTTTTAACGCGCTGTATAATAGAAACATTCATTTGTTTCAATATTGCTTAAATTCATGGCACTCTGTAGCTTCGTTTTGATGTATTTTATTTGTGTTGAACCTAACTAAATATCAAAATAAATACATAAAACCTTAAATTATTAAAAAGAGGAAACAACTGCTTTTTCATGAGGTTTCATTTAAAAATTGCAAGTTTGTAATTTATCTAAGAATTGGAACAATATTGAAACAAATGTTTTCATTGCGTAATAAAATAACAACTTTTTTTCTAAAAATATTATTGTACCATCAAGTATAACAGAGTTATTAACGATAAAAAAGAACACATTTTAATGATTGAACTTTTTAAAAACATTAAAGCATCACTGAATAGGTCTCAGAAAGGAAACCAACTTGTCTTTGTGGCACCCTGTATATTGTCATTTAAATTCACGATATTTTGCCATGACCCAAAGAAATTATAATTAGTGGATACAAGCAGGGACGTCGACATTGCCAGGCCGGGAGGAAAAATAAATATATTATCTGAAAAAAAAACACATTGTGAGATGATCCGGGCCCCTACGAATCCCGGGCTCGTAGAACCCCATCAACCCCACACCCCTCTCGACTTTCATATACGTTGTAAGATTATAATTATTATTTTGAAGAAGCAGGGCAAAAATCGAAATAAAAAGTAATCAAAGAATGTAAAGTCAGGAGAGTTAGGTGTGGCTTCGTCATCATTAATCCCTCTACGTTATATCTCAAGGGTTGTGATGTTAAGTGAATAAGTTGTAGCTTCATATTCGTTAAGCTTTTTTTTTAAAGCAGTTAAGCAACAATATAAGTAACGCTAATCAAGAAGTGCAAGATCAGGAAAAAGCGATGTAGGAAATACTTCAGCCTAGTTTTAAATTTTTTCTGTATGAGTTTTTTTCTGCACGTGATCTTCAATGTCCTTAATTGGCTGAAATTTTTATTTTATGCATGAAAAAACTGTATTTTTTATACGATTACTTGCGCAACATTGTCGTCTGTAATGTTGTGATGGCATTTAATTTTTATTCGCATTGTGCAAGTTTTTTTAATGTCATCACACAGTGGGCGTAATTTGAAATGATTTTAATTTACCAATTGTCCGTTGCGGTAGCGTTCCGATTGGTAAATCATAAGATATTGAATTTATTGTACCAGATGTTATCTTATTAGGAAACGAGTGAAATTCTGTAGGTGAGTGGCCTTCGATAAATGCTCGGACTAATGAGGATGATGACAAAACCAATTAAGCTGCTATTTACTTTAGTTTTATAATTATTTTTATTGCGATTGCTATTGAAATCGTTTTATTTCACAAAAATAATTACTTTTAAGACGCGTTGCGTTTTGAAACTTCCTACAATGAATACATTTGCTCGATTTTGTATTATTTCTCAGTTTTTATTGAACGTTGTAGGTTTGAATCGCTTTGATATTCTTAAGTGGATCTGGTGACACTTTTAAATATGTTTTATTGTGTCGTTACTTATGCTAATTATATTTTTGCGTATGTCGAGTATATGATCGTCTCAAGGCCGTATATTTTAAGATTTTAATGAACCAATTATACCTACATACATACTTCATTTTCATGACATAACACGGGCTATCTATCATATGGTCCCAGTTTGGGCGTGGCTAAATGATTTGAAATTAGTTTGTTTGAAGATTTTTGCTTTATGTGCACACACGATTTTTCTATTCCATGCGAACCACCATATGGATTTCAAAACGGCAGAAGATACAAAATGTTCACGTTTAAGAAGGCTACTTTCAAAACTTTTTTTTATGCATGGTAAACCAAATCAATTTCTTATACCGGGTGTCACACATTCATGGTACACCCCCTTTTTTTTCTTTAGTTTTGATTTTAAATAAATAAGATTTTAGACATATGACATGTGCAAAAAACCGGGCTTTTTGAGCCGTTGCACATATTTGTTTCACTTCCGGTTTCGCCGGAAATGACCCCAACTTTGTTATTTTAAATGAAACACCCTGTATATTTTTACATTTTTGGGAAGAGGAAGTGATTTTTGATACAACTGCACTATTTTCGTTAATTTTTATAACCTCAAAATTTTTTTAAAACAAAATTTAGTTTTTTATTAAGGGTGCCGTGACCTGCACAAATTGATTTTTATTATGTCAAGAATTGTCCAAAAACCGTTTCTGTAAATTTTAAATGACATTTAGGTTACTTTAATCGGCTTTGAAGGTTGACGAATCGGTTTTTTGACAAAAAGTCAATTTTTTTAAATGGAACCATGCTGGTACTGGCGGTTATTTAAATGGATCATCTTCTAACGAATCTATCGATACCAATAACTTGTATTTTTATTAAGAATCTACTTCAAAAATTTCAAATTATTGTGAAAATTTATTAAGAGATCCTGTAATCGCAGTACACTGTGCATAACTACAACAAAACAAATGATCGTTGTTTTATGTTTAACTACTATAGTCATTTAATTAGACAGTCTAAAAATTTTGGTAATCATTTTTACATAATTAGATTACTGCGATTAAGAGGATCTCTTAATAAATTTTCACAATAATTTGAAATTTTTGAAGTAGATTTTTAATAAAAATATAAGTTATTGGTATCGATGGATTCGTTAGAAGATGATCCATTTAAATAACCGCTAGTACCAGCATGGTTCCATTAAAAAAAATTGACTTTTTGTCAAAAAACCGATTCGTCAACCTTCAAAGCCGATTAAAGTAACCTAAATGTCATTTAAAATTTACAAAAACGGTTTTTGGACAATTATTGACATAATAAAAATCAATTTGTGCAGGCCACGGCACCCTTAATAAAAAACTAAATTTTGTTTTTAAAAAAATTTGAGGTTATAAAAATTAACGAAAATAGTGCAGTTGTATCAAAAATCACTTCCTTCCCAAAAATGTAAAAATATACAGGGTGTTCCATTTAAAATAACAAAGTTAGGGTCATTTCCGGCGAAACCGGAAGTGAAACAAATGTGTGCAACGGCTCAAAAAGCCCGGTTTTTTGCATATATCATGTGTCTAAAATTTCATTTATTTAAAATCAAAACTAAAGAAAAAAAAGGGGGTGTACCATGAACGTGTGACACCCGGTATACTTAATAAATAATTGAATAAAACCATATGTACCTGTACAGGGTGTTCCAGATTACATTTCCAGCATGGGGATCTCGCTTATTATAAGAGATACAGGCTTGTTTAAATTAGATGAATTATTCCTTAGTATGAGAGGAGCCACAATAAATTTTTAAAAGTACAAAATTCCTTGTACTTCAGATGTTACAGCAAAAAACATGAAAATGCCGAATTTCTATTTTCTCTCATAACTTTTTTGTTTTAATCAAAAACTCAATTTCATTTGTAGCTTCTGAAGGTACTTTTTATGAAGAATGTAACTATTATCTTAGATTTTTTAAATCACTTATCATTTTTGATATATTACCCTTAACTTCATTTTTTCTTACGGGCCCGTCAAGTTGGCTTTGGAATGGTTCGATGTGCTTTTTTTCTCTCTTTCTAACGATGTATCTATAACTGCACATAACTTAAAAAATCAAGAAATACCGTATTTTACTAATATTATTCTAAGTTAGCCATGAAACATGTTAAAGAGGCAAATTAGCTTTGCAACAGTGTATTGTGTTTTTTTCTTTTCGTTTTAACGATATATCTTTTGTCATATCTATTTAAATAAATAACTTGGAAAATTAAGAAAAACCGCACACCATCAATATAATTCTAAGTTAGCCATAAAACATGATAACTAACTTACCAGGGAAGGTCACGATACGTTGTCACTAG
Source organism: Elmis aenea (assembly GCA_947652605.1). Taxonomy (NCBI): domain Eukaryota; kingdom Metazoa; phylum Arthropoda; class Insecta; order Coleoptera; family Elmidae; genus Elmis; species Elmis aenea. The sequence goes on along the minus strand of OX393582.1, from coordinate 37,940,147 downwards.
AATTTGATTAAGGCCATGTTTATTGCATCAAGAACATCAAAACTAATTTTTTTTTCAGAGTTATACTCCACTGGCCATTTTCTTCAGAAAAATAGAGGAAAAACTGAATATTAAAAGTAATTTTTGCGATCGCGTTGGCCATGAAACCGTCAGAGACAAAATCTAAATTTTTCTATTTACCAATGCGCGCATCCTTTGCAAGTAAAATGGTGCAAAGTTTTTGAAAAAGTCTTAAACGGTTCCGGAGAAAAACGCCAAAACGAGGCGTTTGTAAAAACGGGTTTCCCTATATTAAACGCATAGATATAGTTATACAGATATACCACAACTTCTCAAATCATATCGCTTATGCAGGGGTTTCGTTTTTGACGTTTTTCTACGGAACTGTTTATTCATTTGTTTATAAAGGGTGCCTGCTAAAGATGTTCGATAAATTTAGATATAGGTTAAGACCAGCGGCGTGCGGTCCATGGATGCGTTGGATGCGGCGCATCCCCTAAAATTCACGTCAAGAATTTTTTTTTTCCGTATCATATTTGAATTTCGTGTAGCTTTATTCGCTTTGATTTTATTTTTTGTTACGTGATAATTTTATTTATTATATACGATGTTTTGCCTGCTCGAAAATTTGCGTTATATAATCTACAACTACATCCAGCGAGCGGCTGACTAAATGTGTGCTATGCACAGCGCTAGCGATTGTGAGCCCGACTGAGGGATGCGTTTCTGATTGTGGATTCGAAATTTGCGTTCTTGGCGCATGCGCACTGCGATGCAGTCCCTAGTCTATTGCCCGCATCGTTGCTTTACTTAACAGCTACGGGAAGCGATTACTCTCATGGTTCCTCTGTGTGGGGCAACTGTAATATGGTAGGGCAGCCGCACTCGATTGATATTACCGCACGCTACAAAATAATCATTTCCGTTGTAAATAGATTTTTGTTTACTTTCTTTAAATCAAGCTTCTTCTATTTAAATAAGCTTAACTCTATTTTTAGTGCACTGTTTCGCTACTTGGAATTTTGATTATTATTTAATACGACCCATAATATGGATGAAACTGTGGTTAATAATAATTGCAATTTTTGATTGAAAATTTAAAGAATATGAAAAGAATTTTCCGGATTTTCTATTACAATCACTTCAGCCAACTTATAGAAAATACTTTGATTTTATGAAGTTAAAAAGTCAATTAGTTTACTTGTACTCGACTCCCGACTTTCATTTAAAATCTATAAATTGCATAAAAGAATGAATTGTGAAAGATGAGCCAAAAGATGTTTTGACAGAAGTATTTAAATTAATACAATTAATTTGCACTATACCTTCCACGAGCGCATCGGCTGAACGATCGTTTTCGACAATGAAAAGAATAAAAACATTTACCAGAAGCAGCCAAAATGACGATAGACTGACTGTCTGCTCTCGCTTTAATATCAATTGAAAAAATATAAATATGAAAAATTAAAAAAGATTGTATGATGTTGCTATAGACGAATTTTGTAAAAAAAGATCGTAGAATAAAATTAATTTAAAAAAAAAAAATTGTTCGTTTTTTTGGACAGCATCCCCTGGTTGAAAAGTCACCGCACGCCACTGGTTAAGACATCAAAACTAAACGTGTAGGTTAGGCATTCCTTTGCAACGACAAACGGTATAAAGTATGTAATATATCAATTAAAACACCAAAATGGCACAGAATTTAGACTATGTGAGTCAACATAAAAGTGATGTTATGTTGTCTAAACAAAATCTACACATTATTTGCTTTAGAGTGCGTGTATAGTTTTAACATTTTGAAACGGGCATTCTGATTACTATTAAGTCAATTTCAATAACTTATCTGGAAAAAATACCTCTGGATTTAACCAATCTGTTAAAAAAAATGTGTTGAGTTGACAGTGTTTTACATTCAAAGTATCTAATAATTAACACACTTTCATGGAAAACCTATACAAATAGAAAAATAGCTAATTTGTCTGCGTTCTTTGTAGATTGCAACTTATTCATGTTTGGTGTCAGTTTTTTTTTGTAGAAATTAACACGCCACAAATTTGTCCAAATGACAGAAGCTACAAAGTGTGTTACATCAAAATGTATTATATAGTTTTTTTTAGTAATAGTAATTGACATATTTCTTTTGATATTTGGTCTCGGTTACGAATTTGCTGAAAACGCTTTAGAGAACGTGTAGTAACTCTTTGATTTCCTTAAGATCCCCAAATTTGCCTAGAAAATACAGTTTTTGTATGTAAAAACATCTGTGGCGCGATAGCAGATAAAAAGTTATTTAATTGTTATATAAATGGCCAACGTAGAAGAAGTTTAGTGGCAACTATGTTTTTTTTTAAATTCATAGATCATTACAAATAAGCAAATTACTGAATAGAATTTTTTGCATGCAAATATCTTGATTAAAAACAGAAATCCGACGAAGTAATTTATACAAGAATTACAAATAAAAGCACATTGTGTAACATGGTAGTGAAAGTTTTTAAATTTTTTTTTCGAGTAACACTCTAAATTTATCTTTTTTTTCAGAACTTATGAATGCATGAAGTTAATTTTGATCTTTTTTAATGATGAAAGTATGTTCATATTTAAATTTTACAACGGTAGTAAAAAAACTAACTGTTCTCTCAAATATTTAAGCTTGCCAAAGACAAAAAGTTAAATACCTCAATATTTCGTCAATAAACAACCTGACTGAGCCAATTATTCGTGCTAGTTTTTTGACTTCCTTCTGTTTATGAAAACTTCCGTTTTCTTTCGCACATCTTGTCATAGGCGTGACATTTCCGTTCCTTGTTTTTAGTTATTTTGTTGACCTATAGTGTTGGAATGACCTTTTATTAGTTGTGGTTATGAGAGCATAAATTTATATTAAAACTGACTTCCGTACTCATCTCTCTACTCAAATAATTATTACGGTTACTTTTAAAAAACGTTCTTAATGTATTCATACCATATTTCTATATGAATTAAGTGTTTGCTTCTCATATCATTGTTAAAGTAAATGAAAAGAATGTCTCTGCCAAAATTGTTGAAGGGTTATACTACAAGAGGTGAACATTTTTAGGGATTCTTTTTTTTTCATTCCCAACAACTTAACGACACAAAACGTAATCTGAAAATTTCACGAAATGAAGTCGAGTGAAGTTTTTCTGTGCCATTTTGTAATGAAATTGTTAGAAGTTTTCATGGAAAAGACGCCCAATTCTCTAAAACAAATTTCATGTTTACTGGTATTTAGGAAGATTCTTGAAAGTTATACACAATCAATAAAAAGTGGAGAATAATATTGTTTAAACTTGTGTTATCCCAATAAAGCATTTATTTTATTTCTAAAAATAATTTTGTAACAGTTAAGCTGTTTACCAAATTGTTTTACTACACCTACCTTGTAATCTGTATCATCTACTTATTCATATTTAATCCCCAATTGGTTATTTCATTGTTCAACATAACAAAATAAAGTAGTCATTTAAAGTATCTCTTTAATCCTTCGTCAAGTGCGATGTATCTGTGAGATATGTTGCACTGAATTTATTAATCCCTCTCTGTACCTTAACTGACTTTTCAGAATAGTTTTGACTGTTATAGAGAACTCGCTCCATGTATTCAGTGATTGGTCTTGAAGTAAAAGCAGACAGATTTAACATCATGAATAGTTGGAAAAAGTAACATCCGTTAAAAAAGCATGTGGTGTATGATTTTGGATTTCCATGAGTTTAAGGGCGTTTTGATGTCTCACCTCCATGCTAAGACTACAGCCGGTTTGATGCCCTTCCTTCGATTTGTTCTCATTTCATTAATTCCTTTTCAAGAAACTTAAGACTGTTTGAGTTTGTTTAGTGTGCTATACCCACTTCTTCTAGCCTGTGCTAAAATTAAAAGAGGGGCGCTGAGAATAAGTTATGTATGTCACAAAACTTGTATTGCATATTCATGGGCAGCGTTAGAATAAGAACGGCTGACTAAAACAAGACAATAATTTTTGCCGGACAGCGATTGGTTCGTCTCTTAATTTTATTCAAATTGCTAAAAATGCTAACGGTGCTCCGAACATAATTATTTTCAATCGGATTCTTCAACATCAAATCGCGGATTCAATCTAACCCGAGCTACCGTCATATTACAGATTAAAGATCGTTCATCCGTACTTACGTCGGCTTGAAAATGTTTAGTTCCTTTAACATTTAGGTTAACATTATGCCACAATAGCAGGAAGTCGTGCGTGTTATCAGTGCTGTAAGCGTTGTCAACCTGACACCGTCGTCCGAAACGACTCTATCACTCTTAAAACACATGTTTTTTAAATATGTTGACAGCTTACACATGTAGGCAACGACCAGTTTTTTTAATACCAACATAATGTTGTTTGCAACTTTATCCGTTTATTATTTTGATTGGTAATACAGAGCGGTCAAATACATGTCATCTTTCATTTATAACAGCTACTTAAAAGTACTGTAAAGTTTGCTTGATTTAGTTTGCCTGCTTATTTAAAAGCTTTATTAAAAATGGCGTAAACTTTCTTAATCAAGCGTTTTGTTACATTTTCCACTGAAATTTATTTACTAACACTTTCCAAAATTACGTAGGCTGTGATTAAATAATATAGTTACTAATAAAACTGAGTATAATTTATAAGAAAATGCCAGGAACTGGTCATTGGAAAATATTACAACATGACAATGCATGAACACACAAGGCAATGAAATAGAGCATAAATTGGTGAGGCGGCATTCGTGTTGCTATAGATTTCCGTATGATTCAACCCCAAATCTAAACACTTTAATTGAAACTACTCATGTAGTGTATTTGGCAGCTTTATTGAATGTTTTTGACCAATTTTTTAGGTTACATTTTCAGTTATTCCAGATTCTTTAAGAGTCTGAGGGTCGCTATTTGATTTACACTAACTAAACGCATGGACATTTATGTAAAAAACGTGTTCGATATGTTATATAAATCATGTTTTAAACAAGCATGTAAGGTTATAAAAAACAAATTGCGAAAATTCTATTCCTTCATCTAAGCAAGCGTCGACATTACTTTTTATTTATTACCAAAGTTGTTACAAACTGATAACCAAGACAACGCCAACAAACAGCAAAGTTGTTGCGAAATTTACCACGATCAATCACGCAAAAAAAAGGCAACCTGCAGTTCTGATACCAACACCTGAAACTCAAACTTCATTGCTAATCTTATCTTTTGAAACATTTATAATGTTTACACAAGCAAACTATCATTCGTTAACAAACTAATTTGACTAGATTAATGAAGCGTAATAATTCTTTCTTCACATACGCGGGTTTAACGTGTTCATATGACAGAAAGGAAACCGCGAATGAGTATCGTGAATACACAAGAAATGATGTGGCTGTAATATAAATAAATAAACAATTTCGAAAGGACGCTCTAAATACTCGACTGAATTAAGATAGCTTTTTTTGGTTTGGTCATTATATAACCTTGCTGTTGGGCCTTATTTGAGACATTTATCTTATTGCGCGCTGCGGTTCAACTTAACGCCTGCGAGCGAACCACTGTCGTGCATGAATATCTTCAGCATCGTAAACAGGTTCTTTCATAGACGTAAAGAAATATGTAGAGTCCACTTTTACTTTCATTATTACACATATTTCTGATTTACATGTCCTACTATGATTTTACGAACCCAAGTTTAAACGTTCATTGGTTTCTAGAACGGCAGTGTGGTTCGAATTAGATGGGATTTGTATTTTGCTTATTTTTAAAAATTGGAAATGGTTATATTACAAAAAATGTAGTATATCAGGAAAAGATTTCCTGATAGTCTTAATTTTTTTGAGAAAAGAAAAATGTACCTCTTATTTCTCGACAAATCTCGACAAATCTCATAAATTATATAATTAATATTTGTAGGTACCCTTAAATTCAGTTTAAAATTGTATGTATAACAACAAAATATCACTTTTTATACTAAATTTACACATATTTATTATTTTTCCTACGACCACCAATGTAAATTACTCTTACCGCACAGCCTGCACGCATAGTAAGTGAATCCTTACGCACAGTGAGAAAAAAGCACAGTTTTTTAAAGAAATGATCAAAGTAAACACTTCCTGCATGCATAGTAAGTGAGTTCTTACGCACGGTGAGCAAAGAGCACCTTTGTGTAGAAATGTCAAAGTAGGCTTACGTCAAACTTGACAGTACGAACAAGTGTGTTTACTATTAGAGAAAAAAAACGAAAAAATTGTATGTATTATGTGGTCGTAGAAAAAGTATAGTACAAAACTCGAGCTATAAAGCAAATACGCACTCGCCGCTACGCGGCTCCGTGCGCGACTTTTTCACTCTTGCGTAATATGCTTCTTCTTCTTATGTAATATACTATTAACGTACAAATATGTAAATAAAAAAATGATTGCAAAACTAAATGTAGTGCGTTTTGTTAACTTTAAAATTATTTTTCATAAACATAGCGGATCGATAGTAGTGTTGAACAATCGATCTCTCTTCTTCATAAGAAAATTTGTTAACAACCGAAGAATTAAGTTTATTTGGTGGAGATGTAGGGTTAATTGTGGACAAAGGATTTAAATGTTTGTGATGTATCTTTGTTGAAAATATATTAAATTTTATGTTTAATAGTATATTTGCCAGGAACACTAGGCGTTACTTCTCTCACACTTTCTGTTATAGATCAATATTTTTTTTTTTTTTTTTGAAAAGACTGTTCTTTATTTTCATTGAATGGAACTTCATTAACATCTTAGGCAGTATTAAACTATTGAAAACTAGCAAATAATCTATATCTTTAGAAATGTTGTAAATTTCATTTTTGAGACTACTAGTCTAAAAAAAAATCAATTTCTTTTCAAGCGGGAAATTGTAAAAAATTATAAAGTGGTGTGATGTTATTGTTTCTTTTTATACCTATTTCTTCTTTAATTGCATTTAAAAGCTTATTATAGTTCACTGTTGCCCTTCGCTAATTTCGAAAACCAAAATATTAACGTTCTTCTGCAGTTAAAAATGTAGAATCTTCTCAGCTCAAGACACTCAACTCGAATGAAGGGGCTCTAAAGTAGTTAATAATGTTAAATCCATATTCACGTCATCTTCCCTCCACATAGTATCCATATTCAGTGAAGTTGGTGGCATATATACAAACTTTTTAATTTGTAAAAAAGTTTGATCATAATTTCTATAGTATTCCATATTGGCTTGCAATCCAAAAGTAGTGACAGTTCCTTTTGTGCATATTCTTGTACATATTTTTGCAAAATGCAATTTTTGGCAGGAGAGTTTTTGAATATTTTTACAAGGTTCGGTATGTATCTTCTATATTTTCTATAACATTTTGTATTTGCAGCTCTCTGAGTTTTACTGGTTCAAATGTGCTTGCACTTAAACTAGATCATGTCAAGATTGACAATTTTGTCAGTATTGTGATTTTAAAAAAAGTTTTCCCTTTACTGTTCTTAACTTTTTGTGAAATTTAATTATTTTAAGCAATTTTTTTTGGCCAATGACAGCCAAAATATACCGAAGTAAAATAAATCAGGTAAAAAAAGGAGTGCTTCCAAAGACTAAAAGGCGCTGGCAATAGTGTAGTTTTTATGAACCTAGTTGTAAATACAAGGATAATCATATTTAAGGAATTACATTTTTTTAAGATTGTACAGTGTATTCCGATTTGGATGGCATTATTAGGATAAAAATTATCGGTATTGACAAAACTAATTGCACATTAAAAGTCCATTAATGGGAGAAATTTAATAGTGAAAACGGAAATTAAATATCTATATCCGTTTCCATGAGATAGTTGAAGAACAAAATCTGAATATTCATTAAACATGTTCTCGTAATCCATTTGTTTTTTAATACGTTATAGCCACGCTTGTTAATGCTAAGATATTCTTAAAAAGTTGCTAAGAGATAAAAAAACAAAAGAAAGTAGACGCTTATAGATTTAAAAAACAGATTTGTATTGTTATTAAACACTTAAAACGAATATTTTCAGAACGTTCATTTGCTTGTGGTAGTTTAAGACATTTTGAATTCCACAGAAAAATTTTCAAATGCTATATAATAAAAATCAAAATTATGTTTTGCAGGCTAAATGGAACATAGACTATTTTAGAAACGCAAGTAACAAATTAATAAATTCTGTATTACTGCACGTGTATTAACTACTAATGCACAATCATTTATTTACGAGAAAAAAAAAACATCTGATTGTTTTACATCCTCTAATTACCTTAAAAATAATTTACTTCTATTTGCATTTAATATACTGCAGATCGTCATTAAACAATAAATTATTCGATTCATTGCCTAACTACCTTCTTCTTCTTCTTTTACGATGGCCTTTTGCCTCTCGGCGTCGGCTTTTGGGGGTTCTCCACCCAACTTTTCCAGACCTTCTTGTCTGCCGTCATCGCTCTCAACTCCCCAACTGTTTTCCCTCGTTCACGGGCTATTTGTTCTATTCTGTTTTCCATGTTAGTTGTTGGCCTTCCTATCCGCCTCTTCCCATACCTCCTACTTTCTGTTATTTTTTTTGTCATAGATTCTGGCGGCATCCTCTGCACGTGTCCGTACCATTTTAATTGTTTTTCTTCGATACTTTGGGTTATTTGCCTAACTACCAAAAAACAAAACTGCTTGAGCTACTGCAACAAATTCCCATCGCCTTCAGACACCGCCCATACTTTCCAAAGAAAAAATACCTGCCTCGATCGTTTAATAATTGTCAATTTTTATGGCCAAGAATAATGCTTGATCAACTTTTTGCAGCCACGTGTGTGCAAAGCTCATATCCTACATTGAATTTGCATAAACCACACTTAATTAAATACCTTGTGAATGGTTTAATTAACATTTAAATTCAAACCTAACGGGATAACACATTTCATTTCGCACAATCGTAATATACAGGTTGGATCAAAACAAATTGATGAATTAAGTAGCTTTAATTGTACGAGTATAGTCTTGGCCTAACCCATGGATGCGAATCATGGACCAAAAAGTCAAAAAAGGCAGATAAAAGTATGGAAATGGATTTCTTAAAAAAATAACATAACATCGGTAGGGGCAGAATCAAATACAAAACACAGTGATGACTTTTAAGCAAAATCGACCAAGCAAAACATCCAGGAGGCAGGCACAGCTACGATGGTTAGGACATGCGCATCCAGTGGGAGAACACAGGATGGTTAGAAAAAATGGTGAAGCGAGATTATGAAAAAGCTGCCGTAAAGAAAGATCAGGGCCAACCTAGAATGACCATGTAAAAGAAATTGCTACGAATAGAGTGATTAAATGAAGTAGAATTAGAGACTTGTCAAAAGACAGAAACACATGGAAAGAGTTTACAAAAATAAAACACAAGCAATAACACACACACACGGTCAAAAACAGCACACCTAACAATGGACATGTAATATCACGAACAAGGAGAATTTGGCTTGATTTAGGACTGCGTTATCTTAGATACAAAAAATTGTAGTGGAAATATATCCGAGGTAAAACATCCCACCAAGCTAATAAAAATGTTGCAAATATCTTGCAAAGTTTAGATACGGAAACAAAACTATACATAACACGTTTTATTGCTGCACTTTGCTAGTTAATAATTCCAAACAATTTGCATTGAACAATATACTTTTTAATAGCCAGCTTGTTTTATGTAACATCTAAACAAGCACAAGTATGTGGTTGTCAATATCCTTGAATTACGGTTATTAATTTTTTATCTGATTATCGCGGCACCGTGGGTTATGACTGAATGCTAAACCACGTCTCGCTTTGAGAAAAAAACCTGACATTAACATTAAAAACACGAAAACGGAATACGGAAACAGCACTACAATTAATCAAATACATAAATGCATTAAGTGGATGCAAAAACAACAAAACATGAAAAACATATTTTTGTTACGAAAAACATATGTTGAGAATAGAATGTTAAAAACATAATCTTAGGAATTTAACGATTCAAATGACAAAAGAGATTAAAAAGAGCAATCAATGGGATTGTGGCAAAAAATTTAGCTTATGAAAAAAAAACACTGCAAAGAAAACTTTTTTATCTTCTTTTCTTCTTCTCTTCTTCTCTTCTTCTCTTCTTCTCTTCCTCTTTTTTTTCATCGTCTTCTTATCCTTCTCCTTCATTGTCTTCTTATGCTTTTCCTTCTTCGCCTTCTTCTTCTTCTCCTCCTTTGTCTTCAACTTTTTCGTCCTCTCCATTTCTTAATCTTACACACATCTAGCGTGTTTGTCAGCTTCTCTCCATCTCTTCTTGTCTTTGTTATTTCTTTTCAGGTTTTTTAGGTCTCTCATTTTGACTTGTTCCTCTTGTTAACGCTTTTCTTGTTATCCTGACTTATTTCATTCAATGTGCTTATCCTAACCAACATTACTGTGCTTACTATACAATTTCTTTAATCGTTTTTCTTTGAGGTTACTCTTTTTTATTTATAATTGTGTCCCCACGTGTTTTTCCTCCATTTTATTCTTTAAAACCATATCCACACTTCCCATTCGACTTTTCGTCGTTTTTCATAATTCGGATTATAACAAAACGACTTTTTTTTTAACTTGGGGCCTTTATTTCTCACGATATTTTTTCCGAACGTCTTTTTTTGTTACTTTACCTGCTATTTTGTTTATTTTTCTGTCCTTTCTTTCGTCACAATGTAGGTACAAACCTAAATATTTGTAGCTTTTCGTTTGTTTCACATGTACATATTCCATTTAAACTTATTTTGGGCTCCAACTCTTTTGCATTTGAACCCAAATCTTTTTTTTATATTGTCATGCTGTGTTTAAATAATTCGCTGTACCGTTTGTTTCTACTACACTAAACCACAGAATTATTAAACAAAAACTAAATAACAAGCAGAATTGTAATCTACAAGACCGGTATAGCTTGAAGCAACTATTCAACAAAGAAAAATTGGAAACAATTATCCGGAATTTATAACTGTCTAGAAATAATTGATAGACTTCAATTGATAATACTGGCTGATGATTTATAAAGAAAAAATATCAAGTTTTCAACGCTGTGAGGCATCTAGCGAAAGCAAAAACCTTTAAATCTGGCACTAAAAGCAGATATTAGAATACAAAAACTTTTAAAAGCGCGATTTAAGACTAGATGTAGTTTTTTTGGTGCCGTGGCTTGTAAACGACACTTATAGAGGCAGAAAGCGAAGCTTTCAAACATTAAAAGCACTCAGATCTTAAATAAACTAACGTCCATTATTAATCGTCATAACTAAACACGATGCGTTTTAAGTAACTATTTTAATTAAACAGATTATGTTGCAATGGTACATATCAAGTGGTTGAAATTAAAATAACTGTATTAATTCGTAAAACATTAGAATTTAATTAGTTATACACGCAATTCCAAACTGGAAACTTGGCAATTTTTTATTTTATAAAAATGAGCAGTAGGTACGTAATTAAACAATTAATTGCAATATGAACTTTTTTCTTATTCTCAATTATTTTTATTTATAGACCGATTTCTGAAATACTAAACTATTACCTTATTAACCACAATAATTAAACCAAATAGGTATATATCAGTGGCGTGCGGTGACTTTTCAACCAGGGGATGCTGTCCAAAAAAACGAACAATTTATTTTTTTTTAATTAATTTTATTCTACGATCTTTTTTACAAAATTCGTCTATAGCAACATCATACAATCTTTTTTTATTTTTCATATTTAGCAATAATTTTTTTCCAATTGATATTAAAGCGAGAGCAGACAGTCTATCGTCATTTTGGCTGCTTCTGGTGAATGTTTTTATTCTTTTCATTGTTGAAAACGATCGTTCAGCCGATGCGCTCGTGGAAGGTATAGTGCAAATTAATGTATTAATTTAAATACTTCTGTCAAAACATCTTTTAACTCATCTTTCACAATTAATTCTTTTATGCAATTTTTTATAGATTTTAAATGAAAGTCGGGAGTCGAGTACACGTAAACTAATTGACTTTTTAACTTCATAAAATCAAAGTATTTTCCATAAGTTGGCTGAAGTGATTGTAATAGAAAATCCGGAAAATTCTTTTCATATTCTTTAAATTTTCAATCAAAAATTGCAATTATTATTAACTACAGTTTCATCCATATTATGGGTCGTATTAAATAATAAGCAAAATTATAAGTAGCGAAACAGTGCACTAAAAATAGAGTTAAGCTTATTTAAATAGAAGAAGCTTGATTTAAAGAAAGTAAACAAAAATCAATTTACAACGGAAATGATTATTTTTGCAGCGTGCGGTAATAACAATGGAGTGCGGCTGCCCTATCATATTAACACAGAGGAACCATGAGAGTAATCGCTTCCCGTAGCTGTTAAAGTAAGCCACAACACGGGCAATAGGCTATGGACTGCATCGCAGTACGCATGCGCCCAGAACGCAAATTTTGTATCCACAATCAGCATAGCTTCCCTCAGTCGGGCTCACAATCGTTAGTGCTGTGCATCGCACGCATTTCGTCAGCCGCTCGCTGGATGTAGATTATATAACGCAAATTTTCGAGCAAGCAAAACATCGTATATAATAAATAAAATTACAACGTAACAAAAAATAAAATCAAAGCGAAATAAAGCTACACGAAATTCAAATATGATACGGAAAAAAATATTCTTGACGTGAATTTTAGGGGATGCGCCGCATCCAACGCATCCATGGACCGCACGCCGCTGGTATATATAATTATATTTCATAACGAAAAGGTAAACAAGCGATGTATAATACTTAATGTGACGTGTTACTATAAGTATCATTTAAAAATATTAATTTTCGTTTCATGCAAGTACATCGTATAGAGAAAAAAATATGATCCCAAATCACATATCGTTCTCATCATATTGTATCGCCAAATTTACTCAAGACATCTGTCTTTAAATATTTCTTTCCTTTTTTTCCCTGGTATATCATGTAAGATAAATATCGTTTTGACCAAACAATACCGGGTTCATGATTCACTTCATTTTTCTCCAGTTACACGACCTTGTTTTTCTATTATTAACGGAAATAGCAATGAATGTGGTTCGAAAAAGGTACAGCCTATCCACGCTGACATACTGTGAGATTTTCACGGTCACCTCTTCCCAAAAAAGATCGGAAGTGGTATCGCCTATACATATGTAGATTTTGCTCCATTTTCTTACAGACTAGTTTTTACAGTAGCTACACAGATCCCATCCCCATGTCTGTCATGTTAATTTGACATATAGTGCACGTATATTTTCGCACTTTGCGCCTTAAATCGTTAACATGACTTTCATTTCGTAATTACGTATGAGTAAACTATGATAAAATGATTTATTCAACATAATATGCAAGCGTCATTGTATGATCACGTAACAAAAATGTATAGCGGTTGGAATTTCATAGGAAGTTCAGATTCATTCCGCTTCTATAGAAATATATGGTGATTTTGGTTCTCACCGGATGTACAGATAAACATTTGGTTAACATTTAAATGGAGGTAGCTAAAATAACTTGTAATTACTATCTATGTAACACAACGAAATTTAACCAACACGATAATTACTGGAACATCATGGGTCACTAGGCGTAAATATAATTTTGATGTAATGATGAGAAAGAGGCAATAAATTAACTAAAATTGTACTGTACAGTGTTTTGAGTGAAGTAAATATGTAATTTATTGTTGTGCGCTATGAGAAAAAGTTGTTAAAATTGCCCCACACTGTCATTCATTATGTCAAAACAATCGTTTCCCATCGGCTTTTATAAACTGCTGTTAATAAGTTTTTGTTATGTAATAGACGTACCTATTTCGTCTTTTCAAAAGCAATGAAAATCTTCCTTGATACTGAATACATCTGGCGACATGAGATGTTAAAAAATCAAAAGGTACTTTTTATAAACTAAGGAAAACGTCGCTAATAAACCTATGATCGGAAATCCATTCCCTTGTAGTTACAGGCCGAAGAAGCTAAAAAAAGGGAGGTCTAATCACATGGCCTGCTCGGTCACCAGATTTGACTCCATTAGATTTTTCGTGGGGGTCTTACGAGACTCCAGTAGAGTCCAAGCTGTTGGCCAGAATTGCCACTGCATCTAGGGTTGCCCCCGTACTTTAAAATAGAGTATTTTACTGGTAACTCTCTGTAGAGTACACTCTCATAACCCTGTGTCGTGTTGGATACAGACTTTTCTAAAACCAGTCAGTTGTTTATAGAAAATAACATTTTGTGTAAGATATCCTACGTGAAGTATGTAATTAATTCCATCTAATGGAATTTTTATCTTTAACAAACATCTCGTTAATATACTGTATAAATCTTCATATTAATCCGAAAGTATAATTATCAATGCTCAACGATTTCAAACGCAATCTTTGTGAAGTTTACTCTCGTTTATAATAATAAGAGCACTTCACAATTAACAACTTTTAGGATAACTCTCTCTGCGCTTCGATTAATAACAGTTTTTTTTGTTCGTAGCTTTTCTAATCTAATAGAAATTTGTGATAATGATGTCCGTATCTGTAGCGTCTGTGTACACAAGTAGTCTGTTTGTACAGGAGTTCTGCGCAGTATGAAACAAAGATGATTAAATTGGATTAGCGTTTTTGTAGTTTTAGAATTCATAATCGAACTAAGTCGTAAATATTATATCAGATAAGTATCGGAAAGCTTCATTTAGCATAATAATAAAGAGGTAAGCGGTTGTTCAGTTTTAAATATCGTATGTTCACGTACATGTTGAAAGATTTATGTTCTGTAGATTGTATGGGGTGTTTTGATCGCATAAACTTATCAATTAAAAAGGTTTATGAAGCGTGATTTCCCAAGAAACGGCTTTGAAAAAATATTTACAGCCGCACGAATCGTGCATAGTTTTTCTGCAAATTCTTGAGAAAATTTTGCTATGCAAACATACAGGGCGTGTTAAAATAACGACGACGGTAAATATCTTCGTTTTTAATTAGGATAACGTTTTGAAAGATATGTATAGCGTTTAAAGGCCATTGCCGAAACTATATAGAGAATTTAAAAAAGTTGTTGGCGCATATACCTAAGGTGTTCAAAATAACTCCAACTTTGGTTTTAAAAACGGAAAATACCGTATATCGTAGAATTTTTGGAATCTATCTATTATTTTGAGTTAATTAGTTGTACAGTTTCTTATCGTTAAAAAGTCGTTGGTGAAATTTTTGGCATGTATTTCTAAATTTTATAGATACTAATCGTTTTTTTATTTTTTTACTTAAGGTACCTACTCACAACGGAGGGTCACGATATGTTGTCGCTAGAATCTGATCAAGGCTGTGTTTATTGCATCAAGAACATAAAAACTAAATGTTTAGTAGAGTTATACGTGCCACTGGCCATTTCCTTCGAAAAAATAAAAGAAAAACTGAAAAGTTGAATAATAAAGGTAATTTTTGCGATCGCATTGGCCTTTAAACCGTCAAAGATAAAATTGAAATTCTTTTATTTACCAATTCCGCATCCTTTGCAAGTAAAATGGGGCAAAGTTTTTTAAAATATCTTAAACGGTTCCGGAGAAAAACGCGAAAAACGAGGCCCCCGTAAAAGCAGATTTCCCTATGTTCAAAGCCTATGCAAGTCGCTTAGATTTAGTTCTTCAATTATACCTATATAATCTCTGACGGTTTCATGGCCAACGCGATCGCAAAAATTACATTTATTATTCAACCTTTCAGTTTTTCCCCTAATTTTCCCAAGGAAAGGGCCAGTGGCACGTATAACTCTGCAAACATTTAGTTTCGATGTTCTTTATGCAATAAACACAGCCTTGATCAGATTCTAGCAACAACATATCGTGACCCTTCGTTGTCAGTTTAATGAAAAACTTGAATCATGTCGTTGTTCATGTATATTAGTAACTAAAAGTGTTTTTAAATTGAAGGGTTTAACTCTCTTATATTTAGCCCCAATTAGGTGTTGCACCTTATTAAAGCGATCCAAATTTATCCAGAAGAACTTACATTTTTGACTTTCGGAGGAGTTATAAAATGGAAATTGTTAAAAATGACTTAACCCTTTGCAGTCCAATTAATTTTCCCAAAATTCTACCCAATAACTTTCCAAAACTATAACTAAATATAATTGAATTTTTTTTGGCAGCGACATCTACTGATAACAGACATACAGCTTACAGGTTTCTATAAATATAATGAAAATGAGCGGCAGTCATAATGACCTAAGCCGACCTTGGAACGCAAGCTTTAAAGTATGCCGTCGGGGGCGGCCCGACATAGGATTCCAAAGGGTTAATAGCGCAAAAAGGTAGTCCCCGTTTATGTATATCATAAAAAAATCTGAAATAACCAATTTAAATTGTCTCCAGTACTTATAAAAACTATAAAAAAAGCTGAAGATTTTTTGACCCCATATTAATAACAATAATATTTGTAAGTTTGCAATAAACGTCTAAAATATCCCTCAACTAATATGAGCAGTATACATAGATATTCTTAACAAAAGATGGGATAAAGTGGGTATAATATAACTATTTGGTTGTGTCCTGTTAAACCTCATCTGTATTTTAAACCAAACAAAAATCTGTAACTTATGTTAGTTTAATTTTAAGAACAATTTTCATAAAAACCAATAACTTCTTCGATGTTACTGACAGTAAAATATTGTTACTCAGTCATGTGTGTATCGATAGTTCACGACAGCTGTAAAACATCATTTAGGGTAGACGGATTGGCGCCATTAACTTCCTTCTCGATAACAACTAATAAAAACGTATAATTAACTATTAATGATCATTTTCGTCGCTTTTAGAAACTTGTTTTGTCTCTACGTTTTTATAAACTATCAATTAACGCACTACAGTCGCTTTTCAGTTGTTCGTATAATTTATTCAGTAAACACTGTTGTATAAACATAATGTCAATAATTACAGGTACTTTTATAGGTACGGACAGTGCTGGAGTGGGCTTTGAAATCTAGGCGATAAAAAAACTAGTTTTTTTCGCATGTAGTGTTTTTGTCCGGACGATGATTAACGGTTATCAATTTGTTTTTCGTATTTTAATCGACTCGTTAAATTTAATCGTCGGGGCTATTTATAATATCTACACATTGGTGATATTTAATTTGCCGTGGCCATTCATGAAATGTTGTTTTAAATTAAACGGTGCATTTATCAAAGTTTTTTCAAATTGTTTTAGATTTAGCGTATTTGGTTTCTTGAGAATGTTTATATATTTAATTTTTTGGGAGGTGTTGCAAAATCCACGAATTTTAGTTGATGATGTGACATGCTAAATTTTTAAAATAGATGGAATACGGTATACCACGCAATTAAAATCATGGGTGCATTGCTCTAACAGTGGTGGTGTTACCCCAAGTCTACGGACGATAAAACATCTTAGGGAGTCCGCAAGAACTAAATTTATGCCAACAGTATTGCTGCACCGATGAACTTTCTAACAATTTATTATTTAGTCATGAGTCCTTCTGCTGTTAGGTGTAGGACCGTTGAGTTGTGTTGTGCTGATTTTTTTTCCATGTTTTTCTGTCTCGTGCTAGCCTTTTTATGTCTTTCCATTTGATGTTTCTATCCGTTGCTACTTTTTTAACTTCGTCTTGCCAGGTTTTTCTCGGTCTACCTCTTTTGTTTTTTCCCTGTGATCTTGCTTCATAGGCCTTTCTTCTTTCATCCTATAAATGTAACCCAACCCTACCAGCTGTCTTTCTTGTATTTTTGTTTCAACTGATTTTATCATTGTTCTCAATATGTTTAGTTTCTGATTCTATCTTTTTTGGTTTTTCCTTGGGTTTTTCTAAGAAATCTCATTTCTGTTGCATTCAATCGGCTACTATTTTTATTTGTGAGTGTCCACGTTTCACTTCCGTATAAAAGTGCCGGAGTTAAAACCTTTTTGACCACTTCCACTTTTGTTCGTTTTGTGACTTCATTTCAAAAAATGTTGTTCTTAAACTGTTAAATATTCTTCCCACATTTCCTGTCCTTTCGCTTATTTCCTAGTCCATTCCTCCATTTTTCTCTATGATCACTCCTAAATATTTAAAGCTTTCTACCTGGTCCAACCTAAGCCAATTTAAAGTAATGTTATGCTCTTTGTTCTCTGTTGTAACAATCATAGTGTTAGTTTTTTCTGTATTTATTTTCATATTCATTTTTTTCAATTCCAGGTTTAGAGTTTCTAAACTATGTTGCAGATTTTTTTCTGTTTCCGCGACTAAGACCATGTCGTCTGTGAACATTAGCTCAGTTATGTTTATTTTTTCCATTTTTCAGTTGCCTAGGTGAAACGGTCTTATTTTTTGTTTTACTTCCTTAATACCCCATCTAATACTACTGAGAATAATAATGGGCTGAGCACGCATTCTTGTTGTAAGCCCTCTTTTGTTTGAAACTCTTCCGATACTTCGTTTTGGGTTCTTACAATATTTACCGTTTTTCGTACATCGCTTTTATTATGTCGATTGTTTCTATTTCTATTCCCTTCCTTCTTAGGCCTCTCCATACGCCTTTTCTTTTGATTTTATCGAATGCTTTTTCCAAGTCTATAAACCATAATTGCATTTTCTGGTTTTTTGTTAAGCTCTTTCGATTGTTTGTCTTAATATAAAGACTGGGTCTTGTGTACTCCTTCCTCTTCTGAAACCGTAATGGGATTCTTCTAGTGTGCTTCCTATTTTTTCTTTTAATCTGCTTTCCATTACTCTTGCCAGTATTTTCCCTGGCACACTCATTAATGTTATTCCTCTATAGTTAGAACAATCCCTTTTGTCTCCTTTCTGGTATAATGGTAAGATTATTTCAATGTTCCAATCCCTTGGTGCTTTTCTTGATTTTATTACTTCGTTCAATAGAGCCCTTGGTGTCTCTTTCCTTAATTCTTCCATGTATATAATCATTTGTGATGTAATACAATCTTTACCTGCGGCTTTTCCGACCTTTAATTTTGCTATTGATTTTTCTAATTCTTCCATTGTAATCTTCGTTATCCTCTGATATCCTCTGTCGATTGTCGAGTATTTATTCGCATTTTTCCATACTCAATGATTGTTTAGAAACTACAAAAGAACAGATTACTGATGACGTACGCAAAGATTTCCTGTATCATTCAAATACTCTGAAAATAAATTTGAAGAAATACTTTTCATCTTATGATTCCATCTTTAAATGGATTAAGGATTTTTTAAATGAGTAGGTACGTAAAAATAGATGCATCATGTTTTTGCTCGCTGTTGTTAATACATAGTTAATTTATGGAAGGATTATTTGCATTCTTCCACATATTAATACGTACCCGTGTAGACGAGGGTTGCACTTAAATGTTCATTCGGAAACACCATCCCAAGCACCGCCCTTCGCTAATAATACCTACTCAAAATCTAAAACGTTTTGTGTTCACCAACGCCCATCGTCGTCTAAGCGTAGGTATAAAAACATTAAATATCACGGTGTGGAAATTAATCAAGATAAAAGCATTTATATTTAGCACTTTAATTATAACTTCAGGTTTATTAGATAAGGTATGCAACGAAATGTTTCTTTATTCATGTAAGATCCTTTTAGAAAATATCGCCCGATCCTTTATTTTCATACGATGAACGTCCTTGGGTACGAGAGTTATTTAAATTGCGCTTTGTGCAGGTGGTAAACACAAACGAGATAACAAAAATAAGGTATAATGCCGTAATGATGCCGAAAAGTAAAAGTTAAAAAATTATTTTATATTATTTGTGAACTTAACGTCCGTGACACATATTACATGGAGATTGTTAACTTTTTTAGGAAGTCTTTGGTAGATTTGGTTTGTAGAGTTGTAGGGTGACCAGATGTCCCGATTTTTCGGAATTGGTCCCTATTTTTGGTTCAATGTCCCGATGTTTCCAAGATGTCCCGATTTTTAAATACTATAATTTTAAGTTATCGTATACAGACAATTCACAATAAATGTTAATATTTCTTAAACGTCTTTTGGAAAATGCTTACAAGGGAGGGTCACGATATGTTGTCGCTAGAATGTGATCAAGGCTGTGTTTATTGCATCAAGAACATCAAATATCAATTTTTTGCAAGTTATGCGTGCCGCTGGCCATTTCCTTTGAAAAAATAGGGAAAAAACTGAAAAGTTGAATAATAAAGGTAATTTTTGCGATCGCGGCTATGAAACCGTCAGAGATCAAATCTAAATTTTTTTATTTCCCAATGCGCACATCCTTTGCAAGTAAAATTGTGCAAAGTTTTTGAAGAAATCTTAAACGGTTCCGGAAAAAAAACGCGTAAAACGAGGCCCTTGTAATAACGGTTTTTCCTATGTTAAACGCCTATGCAAGTCGCATAGATTTAGTTACAACAGATATACCACAGCTTCTCAAATCATAGCGCTTTTGCAGGGGTTTCGTTTTTCGCGTTTTTCTTCGGAACCGTTTAAGATTTTTTCAAAAACTTTGCACCGTTTTACTTGCAAAGGATGCGCGAATTGGTAATTAGAAAAATTTCGATTTTATCTCTAACGGTTTCATGGCCAACGCGATCGCAAAAATTACCTTTTCTATTCAACTTTTCAGTGCTTCCCCTATTTTTCCGAAGGAATTGGCCAGTGGCACGTATAACTCTGCAAAACATTTAGTTTTGATATTTTTAATGGAATAAACACAGCGTTGATCAAGTTCTAGCGACAACGTATCGTGACCTTCCCTGGTTAGAAGAAATCTTCCAGTTGTTCAACGTATGTAAGTACGATAAAATAACATGAGAAGAATGTGTCTTATAAATAATAAAGATAAGATATATTTTTGATGACATTGTGATGGGTGTCCCAAAAGTAGTTATTTATTTTGGTGAATTTAAGTATATTTAAAAAAATTATGTTCTGGCACAATGGTTTGTCCATGATTATACAAATGTATGCATATAAAAAAGTTAAATTTTCTTACACGATTTCTTAAATTAATACATAAATTTGTATAATAATGAACATACCATTGTACTAAAATTAATGAAATTCACCAAAGTAGTTACTTTTGTTAAACTCTGTATTTTGGAAATTTATATTTTTAGACGTCTTCCCCCGAAGGTACCGATCTGGTCACCATACTTAAGAAACGTTTTAGTAAATGATGCGTCAGTATTTGTTTCATGTTAAATATAAATAAAATAACACTGAAGTAGAACATATGTACCTAATTGATGATCGGCGGGCCGTAGTAGAATCGATAATCTAAACATTCTAAACAATTATGTAAAATAACTTTTCTAACTTGTTTTCAAAGCCGAAATAAAATTAAAGTGACTTGGCCATCTGTGTACCAAAATTTCACCTGATCATCGGAGGATTAACTCAACAACGTCCAGCTAACTTGCTTGTAGCTCTATTACTTACTAAAATGGTCACCTTATCTCATTTATTGTTTTAAAACTTCTTATATACTTTTAAAAATCTACCGTTTTGTTTAAATTTATTATTCTCAAGCAGTTTTGTAGGCAACAGCGTCTAGTAACTGTAATAAAAATGTCGAGTTTTTGTATGTGACAAGACCAAAATTCCGTGCGTCGTCCGATTCTGTTCACATACGTTGATGTGTGCTTCAAATGAAATTAAATTGACATTTGTCAACTCCATGCCAGTGTTGATTTAATCTTTTCGGTGTAACGTATCCGAAGCTAAAACAATAATTGTAGACTTATTCGTTTTAAATTTTAGTAGTCTGTGTGAATACAAATAAAACTGGACAGGAATTAAATGCCATTAGGGAATATCACAAAATGACTAATAAACGAATAATAAAATTCTTTGTAAAAAAATTGCAAAAAGCTGGATAAAAATATTAATGCTGCCTGAAAAAATATGCATGGTATTAACTTGTTAGAATATTTTTGAACGTTATACAGGATGATCCATTTTTCGATGCTCACCATTGCTATCTTGGAAACGGTAAGAGATACAAGGTTGCTTAAGGGAGAAAAAAGTTGCACATTTTTATGGCGATTAAGAACCTGGAAAGATATCCTAGATATTTTGATTCGTTGATAATTTATTACAAAACAACTGAAAACTTTGATTTTAGAAAAATATGATTATCTTCCCTACCATTGACGCTATTTCATTTAAACTTGGTTACTTTATGTTTTTGACCATCCTGGGTTTCATGACGTTAACAGAAATTTTCTAAGTCTTCTAAATTTCAAGTTGCGATAGTCAACTTTTTTATTTTTCATGACCGCCATATTGGATTTTTACGCCATCAGACAGACAATAAAAATTGCTTCTCAGATTGATAACCAACATCACCTTTTTCTTTCAAAAAACTTGTTGAAATTTGAAAATTTGTATAAATAATTCTGAAAAACAATTGAAACTATGATATAAATAAAAGTGGCAGAACATTTTATTGGTCTAATGATAACGAAATTAAGGTTGTTGGGAACAAATTTAGAAGAAATGTTAGACGAATAGCCATTATTAACAATTCAAATTCTTGTAAACTAATGTATCTATAGCAGTTCCATACAGCAATCGGATTTTTCTATAGAGCAAATAATTCGCCCTCAATATAAATTACAAGTTTTAATCTGCCAAAGTATGCAATCATTTCTGAATAAAGAAGGTTCGGATTTTCACACTCAGTAATTTCGTTCAGATTTCAAAGCATACACATACATCACTCTCTGAGCCCATCTCTCTATACGTCTGTCGCGTATGTCGAGTTGTAAAAGGGGTTTTTGAAGCGTTATAATTTGGCCGTGGGGTCAAAGAGCACAATATATTGCTAATTGTTAAGTCGCATGCGCTTGATTACATAACAGGGGATCTCTTGCTTTTCTTTTTTGTCGAGCGAATAATGGTCAACAGATTTTATTTAACTCCGGCTAATTACAGGAGACCAGTTTGCATACATGAATAATTGAACCAATGGTGAGTGATGACTTTTTAGGGTAACGGTTTTTATTTGCATCTACAAAAGTCGGTTATTTACGAATTAGTGGATTTGTACAGATTAAACGTAGTTCTGCGAATGTTCGATAATTTTTATTTTTTATTTTATTTAATCATTAGTCAGCAGCAACAAATTAAATTAGCCCAATGACGCAGTGCAAAGCTCAAACTGTTTATGGGTTGATATTGAAATAAGAAAAATGGAATGTGAATGTTAGTTAAACGAACAGACTTAAGCTGGGCTTATATTAGTTTTACAAAGAACTTTACATCGTATGTTAAAGTTAACCTAGAGGTGTAGCAGTGGGTTCTTAATGTTAACCACAAGTTTAAATTTGGAATAAGTTGCAAAGAGCTATAAAATTGGGCCTTAACCACGAAACCCTGATGTTGCATTTCGAAACTTAAGTACATTTTTAGCGAATTGAACGAGTTTCTATGCTAATTAATATTAATATATGTATTGTATAACCTGAATTACCAAAAAAACAGAACATATTCGACGTGCATTACTGGCGGATTGCAACAAATAAATATCAGAGCATGACTAACGGAATTTTAAAATTAATAAGTGAACGTCATGTATTATACAGTAAAGTGAAAATGTTTGGATGGATTACAGTTCGTGTTTCTCTTCCTATGCACGCCTCCCTGAACGTGATTTTAAAGTAACTGATGTATATTTATGGATTTTGTACACTTTCAGTGAGCACCAATTATTTATTCACTCACAATCGGTTTACCTAATAAAAATTATATCTAAGGGAACAAAGTGGTGATGTAATTATGAAATTACTTACGATTCGTGCTTCTTCAAACTAACAATTGCTCACGTATTTTATGTTTTAGAACAGTTTGCTATCACTCACATGTTTTTGGGTCATTGAATAATAAATTTCGTAACGTAAAATATTTATTTTTTGGATTATATTGTCAAATAAGTTGTTGCAGCTCTTTTGTAAATGTATGGTCTGAAAAGGATAAAAATTTGCCGCGTTTGTATTTAATATTGTCTAAATTGTCTTGTCGTTGACATAAAATTTTTATGACAAAACTTCTTTCAACGTAAAATATAATTTTATGATAGTTTATATAGCCAAAATTTAATATAATACTTTATTGAATATATGAACGTCCGTTGTATATTAGTTGCAATTACGATGAAATAATAAAACTCTGGTATTACTGGACGGTATCTTTATTTATTTACGTTTATTGAAATCCTACGTTTCGCTCATGTTTTTTATGAGCTTCTTCAGGGATTAACCACGTTCTTAATAACGTAAATAAATAAAGATACCGTCCAGTAATACCAGAGTTTTATTATTTCATCGTAATTGCAAATAATACTTTACATTAAATATATTCGGCAATTTGGAATCAATTAGTTCATTTGTAAAACTCTGGATTATCTTTTTATATTCATTTTACAATACTTTTCTTACATTTTTTCTAAAATAATTTTGGCATTTTTAATTTGCAACACAGCTTTAGAATGTAACTAAAATGTCATATTGACGTTTGGAAATGCCAACATGACAAAACTAAAACACAGCCTACTTTAATGTATTATAAAAGGAAACACAGTATTTGTTTCAATGTTATTTAAATTCGTGGCTCTCTTTAGCTTCATAGGGACTTTTTGATGAATTTTATTGTTTTAGCGCCTAAGTATCAAAATAAATTAAACCTTATATTATTAAAAAGAGGGAAAAAATGCGTTTTCATGAGGTAATAGCCAACTATAATCTCCATTTAAAAAAATTCCTTTATAATTTATATAAAAATTTAAATAATATTGAAACAAATTACTGTCTTTTTCCCTAAAAATTATTTTATTCCATTAACTCTAACCGAGTTCTTAAAACGATTTAAAAAACATGCCTATTTTGTTTTTTTTTTATTATCTAGCGTATCTTGGAACTTTAAAAAATAAGCATTACTGAATAGGTCTCAGAAAGGGGAACAATTTGTCTAAATTAAACTTCTTTGTAGCTCTTACCGTTTAAGAGATCCCAATAGGCCCTTCTATGTGGTCCACCCTGTATATCTGGGTGCTGTACAGGTTTCGATTGAGAAGTATTTAATTTTCAGCATTTAATTATTATAATAATTGTGTGTATGTCTATGGTGACAAATATAAGATGGATTAGCACTATGGATTTTCATTGTACCGTTGCTTAACCTTCATAAAAGAAATATTCGTGATAACAGATATTTTAAATACGTTTACCACATAGAATAGATTCGCTTTCGTCCAATAATTATATGCTTTAATCTGTTTTAATTAGGATATTGTTATGGTTCGATCAATCCTTAGTATAATAATTATTTTTAATTAAGAAAGCGTAACCACACAGTAAATAATAAACAATATTTGAATCTTACACTAGTATTGCTAAATATTTATCGGATGCACCGACTGCGTTTGGACATGAGCGAGAGACCAGCAAGGAATTAATTAAATTATAATTGTAAATCTTTGAACTATAAAGGAATTAGAATTGGAAAAAGCATATTAAATAAGTGATCCTAATTACAAGAGTATAGCTGTGAAAATGTGAGTTTAAAGTTCAAATCTTTAGCATGGTTGTTCCGCATATGTATCGACCTGAGAACGCCAAAATTTACATCGTAATTATTTTAACGTTCTCAGAGCATAACTGCAACGATAATTGTCCGCGCCGAAAAAAGGTAAATTATGTAAGAATTCGTCGGGAGCTTTATTGCCATTCCGACCGGTACTGATTTTAAAAAGACCGATAAACCCTTCAACTAAAGAAGCCCCGAGAGTGAAGAGCTAAAAAATTAAATCCGACGGGCTCCTTACCCGCGGAATATTTGAATGAATTTGAATAAATTTGAATCTTTTGAATCACCCAAAAGAGCCAGTGAATTTTGATATCCTTTGTTTGGGTGTCGTTCCTGCATTGTTTTGCTTTTATTTTCGCAATTAGCCGCGATGCTCCAGTTTAACGTCGCATTTTTACAGCTACCTCTTTTAAAATTTAAAGGAATGTTCTTTTCTGAGAAGATTGAAATGCTTGAGCCTTATTTAGAGGGATTATCCAACACAATATTGTACAGGTAGAGCGATTACCAAGCGTCTGGAAGTCATCAAAATTTCAATTTACCTAATACTTTTTAAACATTAACAATACTGGAATAAATTGCAAGATTTTTCGTTTTAAATTTAGAGGAGCATCCATTTTTAAGTTGTTATTAGATTGAACTAGCTTAGTTTTCTTCGCATTTTTATGTAATTGACTGGTCTTAAGCGAGATTCTGCTGATTAATGAATTCCTTTTATTGATGCAGTTCGCTTGAATGAAAAAAAAAATTCGTTCACACTTATCAATATTTCCTGATAAATGTTGATTGATTTTACTTTACAGATTGTTTTAATCAGTGTTAAAAATGCCCTTAGAAATAAACAATACGAGCTACCATTCCTGAAATATGTGTAAAATTATCGAACGAATTACAAAGTGTATCCATTTACATTTTCTGAGCGAAAAAGCTGTAAACATATTTCTGTATGATTTTTAAAAATGTGTGCATTAAAACATATAACAAAACTCACACACACCATAAGCAAAGAACCACTACGATGCAAACCTGAAGCATATGGCAAAACCATCCCACAGATAAGGGCGTTTACTTATCTCAACCTATAAATTACGAGTAACGGATAATTATCAAAAGAAGTTAACGATCAAAACATCGACGAAACTATCAACACGTTAAGACGTCGTAATATGGAACGACAAATATTTCAACGTAAAATTGTGGTTGAACCAATATTGACATATGCTGTTTAAATAACAATAAAATTGGTAATGAAATTTATTTACCGTTTGGCTAATTATTTTACAATTATATAAGCTACACATTTGTAAACTCACTTGATAGATCGTTATAAACTTTCAATCTTTATCAAACAGAGAATTCCTGAATGGCAGTTTTAAAAGTCTACAGTATCTAATTGGATAATTGTAAATCTCAGAATTTTGGGTTGTACAGGGTGTTTCAGACCACCCGTACCAGCACTTTTATTCGAAAATGCGACGTCTGACAATGATAGGAAAAAAATTTATGACAAAAGTGCATATGCGGAATAGACTGACGCTATAGCGGTTTTCGTAAATAAACTGTAAGTAGCCAAATCCGGAAGTAACTTTAAAAAGTTATTTTAAATAGAACCATCCTGTTTTTATTACATAATTAGTATGGTATACGAGGGACCGCCCATAACCTTATAAAATCTTATCTTTCGGAAAGAAACCAATATGTTGCCGGAAATGACTCGTCAGGTAAAATTCTAAAATCTAACAAAAAGACAATCAAAAAAGGAGTCCCGCAAGGATCAATCTTAGGCCCCCTGTTATACATACTGTACACAAATGATCTTCCAGTTTTTGCCAAAACTTCCCTTATACAATTTGCCGATGACACATCTGCTATTATTAGTGACTCGGATTCAAAAAATTCTGAACAAAAACTCTTTGACTGCTTAGGCCAACTCCAACTTTGGTTCACATTAAACAATCTAACCTTAAATGCCAATAAAACTCAAGTAATAAAATTTTAACAAAGTAAATTAACCTCCGACCTAAAACTTAAAAACAATTCCACAACTATAAATGTTGTTAATAAAATATCATTTCTTGGTTTAGGTATTGACTCTAGACTGGACTGGTCATACCACATCGAACGCCTGTCACAAAGCCTGTCACGGTATCCTTTCGCACTAAAAAACCTAAAAAAATTAGTCAGTACAAACGCGGCCAAAACTGCATATCATGCGTATGTTGAATCTAGGTTACGCTATGCTATAATTTTTTGGGGTAACGCTAGTGACTCTGCACGCCTCTTTATTATACAAAAGCGATGTATAAGAACTATTTTTGGTCTAAACTACCGAGATCATTGTAAAGACACTTTTCGTGACAAAGAAATATTAACTTTTTACGGCCTATTCATTCTCGAAGCCATCCTTTTGATCTGTTTGAAGTGAATATAAGAAACCATGCAGCCAATACACGACATAAAAAAAATCTTAAGCCCGATTGCTTCAAATATACTTATCTTCAAAAAAATGTTGCCTCTATAATTATTGCAATATATAACAAATTTAATACATCACCTGAGAGTATAAAAAATCTACGCACTCCCGACTTGAAGAAAAGATTAAGAAATGTCCTAATTTCTAAAGCTTACTATGGAGTTAGTGAATACCTTAATGACGATTACTTTAAAAACTCCTTTAAGTAATTAAAATTGTGTTGTATATATTCGTATATATGTGTATTTTTATATCATTACTGTGACATGTTCTACGCCTTTTTGGATTTTTCAGAACAAATAAAGACTACTACTACTACTAAGATATTTTATAAATAAACACTTTTTACTTCAAACATTTTTTGATTATCAGCATAGTTCGTAATCCGTTGGACCTAAATTATAACAATATTTAAAACCCTATTCGCATGTAACCGAGGTCTGGACACCACCTTTTTTCTTTAGTTTTGTATTAAATTAAATAAAATTTTAGACATGTGATATGTGTAAAAAACTAGTTTATTTAAACATATTCGCATTATTGTTTCACTTCCGGTTTCGCCGGAAATGACACTAACTTTGTTGTTTCAAATGGAACGACCTGTATATTTTTACATTTTTGGAAATAGGGAACAATTTTGAAAATAACTGCACTATTTTGTACAACGTTTTTAACATCAAATAATTTATGGACAAAAATTTTTTTTTTACAGAATGGTTGTGGTACATTAACCAAAATAGTGCAGTTGAATTCAAAATTGCTTCCTATTTCCAAAAAAGTAAAAATATACGGGGTGTTCCATTTAAAATAACAAACTTATCGGGTTTTTTAACACGTATCATATGTCCAAAATTTTATTCAATTAAATACAAAACTAAAGAAAAAAGGGGGTGTCCGGAACTCAGTTACATGCGAAAACGGTTTTAAATGTTGTTATGATTTAGGTCCAATGGATTACAAACTATACTGATAATATAAAAAAAATTCAAGTAAAAACTGGTTTTTTTATCAAATACCTTTCTTATTATGCAATAAAAACCGGATGATTCTATTTAAGTTTTTAAAGTTACTTCGGAATTTGGCTACTTCCGGTTTAATCACGAAAACCGCTATAGCGTCAGTCAATTCTGCATATGCTTTTTTGTCATTAAATTTTTTTACTCATCTTTGTCAGATGTCGCATTTTCGAATAAAAGAGCCATTTAAATTAAAAATATGGTGCCGTAACTCCTAAAAAACAAGAAAACAAAAATTTTACATGAAAATATTGTTGGAAATACTGTAGCAAACAACTTTTATTTGATAATTCCTTCCAATAACCAAATAATTGTGGGTGTCATAAGTGATGCCTCACCTGTATATCCTTTTAATAAACATAATAAATTAAAGGTTTATAATTGTTTAACGCAGTGCTGATTTTTCTTATAATCAGATTGGCTTGGCTCAAGTTTTTCGATTGGCACCAAGGAGTCTGCTTCTTATTGTATTGGCAACGCTCGATTTCGGACGTAACTGTTATTCCTCAAAATAAACGATATTTATTGTTCCCCGGACAAACAAGCTAGGGATTGCGAGGATGTATTGGTGGTAACAGAACTACGACGCATAACTCCGACACAACTGACAATTTTTTTAATTGGAAATAACAAACGAACCGACCATTTTCGCGATTAATTTTTATTATTCACGAACTAAGACATAAGAAGCGCTAAACGTAAACTTGTTTGTGTTATCAATGAAATCTGTCTCGTGTGATGAACGCATTGTATCCAAAGGTATTCTCGCTATTTCCTTATTTTGAAGTTTTCGCTAGTTTTGCGCCGACGTGTATGGCTGAAACCGTTATAATTTTTTTCTCGGCATTTCTATTGATTTCCAAGAGCCGATTTTAGTCAATCGACGTATTATGGAATGTTAATTATCGGCGTAACAATCTTTAGCGGCCCCGGACCGAAATAACTTGTGCTCGCAGGTCCAGTGAACGTGATCGTTTTTTTTTTTTCGAATATTGTAATTTAGTCGTGTGTGTTGAACTGATAAGAAGTCGGTGGTTGCTAATTTAAATGGCCCCGTTGAGTGTTTCAGATTGTTTGTGAATGTTTTTTTTGCATATTATGGTAATGGATGGGAATAAAATGGTTGTTTTTGACCAAGGGACAGATAAACGTATACAGTATGTCTCAGATAACATTTTCAACATGGGCTTCTCCCTTATTATAAGAGATACAGGTTTGCTTTAATTAGATGAATTATTCCTTAGTATGAGAGGAGCTACAAACAATTTTTAAAAGTACAAAATTCTTCGTGCTTTAGAAGTTATGCCCAAAAATATGAAAATGTCGAATTTCTTTTTTCTCTCATAACTTTTTTGTCTTCATCAATAGAACAATTTTATTTGCACTTTCTTAAGGTAACTTTTAATGGAGAATGTATCTGTTATTTTAGATTTTTTTTATAAACTTATTAAATGTCAAATGATAGTCACTATTTGTGCGATATCATTTATTTATTAGAATTATATAGTATTGTTGTGTAATTCGATAGTTTTTGTAGCAAATTTGTTATCATATAATTATGGGCACATTTACAACTAATTAAAAATTCCTGGAGATCATTACCATCTCGAATGTTTTTAAAAATACCTTTCTTAATATTTGATTGAGCGAAAGCTTTCTACCTTTCTTATACAGGGTGTGTAAAAATTGGCGGAAGCGCTACACGTGGCGATATTCTTCGTAAAATTCTAAGTCGAAAATCTTAATACGAAAATGTTGTACCATGCTTGCTGTGTCTGCAAGAGGTCCTCAAAGTTTTGACATTTAGTCCTTTAATAAGCGTTATTATTTAATACTTGCAAATGAATAAGCTGCAATTTGGGATAAAAATAAATTTCGAATAGTATTTTTTCCTAGATATTGTGTTCTTCCTTTCAAAAATTGGTGTTGAAAATATGTAAATCACTGATTTGAATAAAAATAATACATATGGCAACATTGTCATTAGCTGTCATCTCTGTTTTTCTCGTAATTATTTCTAGTTTGTGTTTTACGATACCCAAAAGTTTGCAGCTAGGTTTACGAACTGAAGGCTTTCAGTTCTAACAAAAATTGTAAATACCTAAGTAAAAATTATTGCTAATAAAAAAATGTCCAAATGCAAATCAATGTATGCAATGTTGCCAATTTTTTTTTTCTTTAAATGGTTCCTGAGGCCATAGGAAGCAGGGTACAACATTTTTGTGTCAAGATTTTCGACTTAGAATTTTACGAAGAACATCGTCACGTGTAGCGCTTCCGCCAATTTATACATACCCTGTATATATATTTAAAGGCGTTATTTAATTTTATATTTTAACTGACATTAGTATGATTTAAAGACTTAATCAGATAAAAAATCTTATGTTTCTACACACGTAAACATTATTAACATTTTGTTGATACTGTTCGTCCCCATCTGAATCGACTCTATATTATCTGTGGACATTTGCGTAGCATAATCGTTTCAAGTCAAAACTTTTGTCATCTCTCCACATCTCAGTTCACTGAATTTTACCCAATTCACCAACGAAAAGTTCTTATTTGTTCAGTCAAGTGAATTAAGGCGAGTTAATTATGCTGAAGACAAATTGTTCAAGCGTTTTACTCGGTGTAGTTTAAAACAGGATAATTTCTGATGCATTCTAATTAGGTACTTATTTTTACTTAATTTTTATAATCGCTAGGGGTATTTTACTGGAAATAAAAGTATATTTAGGTAGGTAGTAAATACTTTTAATAGATGTAATAAATTACGGTTGCATGCTCATACATCTGTCATTGATAATTGCTGGTTTGTTGGAGTTATTTTTAAAAACAAACGATATTTTTATGGTGGTTATAATCTCTAGAGCGCTGTTTTTTGTTGAGAAGAATTTCAAGACGAATTAATGCCATTTTGACATTTGACCTACACCTTTAACTTTTTTAAATATTTTGAAAAAAAGAAAGAACACGATTTTTTATTTTTTCAATGAAATTAAATTTCGTAGCCTCCTTTGTACAAACCAAAACAGTCATGGCACACTCGATTTTTGCTAAACTTGTTTTTTTTTTTAATGGCAACCATACTTGGCTATGGGTTAATTAAAAAGCTTCTTTTTTTTAATTTTAAAAATGTATGGGATGTCACTTTTATTTTAATGACTTTTCGCACAATTTGCAAAAAAACAATTATTACATAGTCTAAGAGTGCCTTGGATTTGGATCAAAATTTTATATTTTCTTGCTTAATAGGTATATCACATCATCAGAAAAACTTAATTACCAGTAAAAATAATTTAATTAAACAATAAACAAATTAAATACTTCGTAGCTATTATCGATAACCTGCGTAGAACTGTAGGTAATAATTAATATGACTATAAATTAAATCAGTAATTCTAATAATGCTTCTAATGGCCACCACCAAACATAGTTAACACTTTTTACTTTGCACCTTTAGTAATGTATAATGTCTGGTGTCTGCTGTAGCTCCTGTTATGTTGGTTTTTAGATCATCAACACTACGTGGCCTTTTTTGTAAACTTTATCTTTAATAGTTCCTTGTAAAAATAATCAAGAGGGGTTAAGGCCGGAGACGTGGGAGGCCACGCAATGAGACATATGTTACCTATCTAGTTGGAAAATATTTCTAATAAATAGTATGATACAATTTGTGTATTCTAAACAGGAGAACCATCGGGCTGAACGTAATTCAAATGCTGTATCTGATTTTGTATATCTGATGATGAGATATACTTGTGAAGCAAAAAACACATGACATTCTTGTCCAAATCCCCTGCACCCCTATGCGATGTAGTAACAATTTCGTCTGGAAAAAGTAATAAAAATAGATATGACAACCCATACATTTTTGAACTCAGAAAAAAATTAACTTTTTAATGAACTCATGGCCAACTATTGTTGCCATTTAAAAAAAAATCAACTTTGGCTTAAGTATATCTCAGAAATCGAGTATGCCATGGCACACAAACATCTACAGGAGTAATTTTACATTGGTTTTAAACATGTGAGGTTGGTTTGTCCTGGCCATGGTGCATCTTTCTCAGTTTTGGTGTGCTTTTAAATTTTTTTGCTATTCAAACACACTTGAACGACCTACTTCCGTACACACCAAACATTCTTGCATGAATTTTAAAAGGGTTCACTCCTTCTACAGTTAAAAATCTCATCACAGAACTGATGCAACTTTAAAATGGACGCCATAGCTGTCAACTGAGCAATTTTGTCTTGTGTTTCCAGACACATAATAACCAATTCTTGGCCTTCCTTAATGTGTCCCTATTTTCATTATGGACAACAGAAAATGTTTTTGACTTTGGTAATGACGTAATGCGGATTTTATTTGAAACGGCTGCGTATATTAAAAAACCAAAACCGTGTATATAAAAGAAGAGGAATTCCAAACCAAAAATTAATTTACCTCGGCATGAATAAACAAAGCACGAAAAAAATTTAATTTGTTTTAATTTGTTCGGTGTTGACAGTTAGGCACGTACACAAATCTTCACGTTCAATGCAAAAAGGTACTGTTTACCACTTTGGCGTTATATTTCTATCCCTGGCTGTGTTTTTGTTTTCACAATTCAGTGTGCTGTGCTCCCTCGCACACATCAAAACCAATATTTTGCAAATTTATCTCGACCTGTATGTCAACTCCCACTCAGTACAAGTTTAAAAAGCATTAAATCCGTTCTAGGAAAAATAAATTTGAGCAGATATAATCTATATTGCGAATAACTAACGGTTTCTATGTCATCCCATAATCGAATCGGACTTTTAAATAAATTACCATAAATTTAGGTGCAATATGCCACACGCATATTTAAAATATGTTAAATAAACATTTGAACCGACATATGTTAACAAATGACGATAAGCCGTATGAATAAAACAAAATACAACGTTCGTTGAAATAGGTAATTTGATGCGTACAAACGCGTCTGTAATTTTAATGCGGCTTAGAGCGGACGGACAAACGCCTTTTTGTTGGAAGGGTTATGAATGAATGGGAAGACATGAAATATAATATTTGTGAGATGAGCAATGCACCGCTACAGTCCAATAAATTGTTGAGTGCATCCGTGTACGCTTGCAAACAAGTGCATGAACACAACTAAATATGTTGAGACTGAAACAATGTTGAATTCTGCACATGCATTTATCAAATTTATCACTATCGTTCCGAAAAAAAAACATCTAAAGCCGATTACAGTAGCGTAAATATAGATTAAAATTTACAAAAACTTTTTTTTAGACATTTCTAATTAATTTTTTTGCAGGTAAAAAAAAATAATGTTGGTCAAAAAAGTATTTGAAGTTTTACCCCTCTAGCGGAAGCGCCCCTTATTTATACACGACCGGGCTTGTGGCGTACTTTGTCTATAACATCTTCAAAAACAAAAAACTCCTGTGTTTGATAGTATTATTGGTTTATTTTACTTCTATAACATTTTGATTTTTTATATTTTACGAATACAATTTAGGTATCATGATATTTATTCACAAAACAAGTTATATTTTAATATAATAGGTTTGTTCCACCAAGGCTATGTATGATCCAATGTACTATCAGGATTTTGCGCAGTATCGATATCGCGTTCCAGCAGTCTCTGACAGTTTACCGGGTGGTTAGTCAGCTGTTCCAACTGTTATAAAATGAATACACGAACTAGTAAGTGTACGGTCAAAACAATACTTGAATGAAGGCATGTACTCGCGCTTAGATTTTCACACGCATGCGCTGTTCATAACTGACGTAAGCTCTGGTAGCTACGCATCGCCCTCCCAATCCCACTAAGTCCTGGATTCTTAGGCCTCGCACACACAGAGCGTTTTCTGTCGCGCGACTCGTGTCGGGCGTTTGTCAAGTACTAGCAATTGCATGTACGCGTACACACATAGTCGCGCGACTTTGGTCGTCGTATGTGTGTACGCATACATGCAATTGCTAGTACTTCACAAACGCGCGACAGAAAACGCTCTGTGTGTGCTAGGCCTTAAGGTGTTTACCCTTGCGATGCGCACATTTCTATGTACCCAATAAACACAAATGTCATTTACAGTTGGGCCAGTCGTAAAAGCGTTCCAACAACGGCTAATACTGGCCAATACATTTATTAGTGCATAGTTTAAGCATGCGAATAAACCAATTCATGTACTTATTCATGAAATGGTTTTAAATCGCTTGTTGGAACAAACCTAATTTAAATTATATTTTCATACTTCAACACAGAAACCTAATTAATTTATCTGAATTATATTCTTCAGCACTGCATGTTTCAAAATACATATATGTGGTTTTGACAAGATTTTTGCAAGACAATTGATTGCAAGAATCACATTTAATTGTTGTGTATTTTCCTACAGTATTAAAACATTATTATAACCCAATGACAGACCTTTGAGTTACGACAACGCTTTCAATTGGAAGTGAAAATGACACTAAAGTCTGTTTTATACTATACTATTTTTTTGTTTAAGAAAATCGTATACGCTTTTCTAGTACGGTGTCAATCAGAAATTAAAAATCTTAAACGAAAAATTCGTACGAAATTACTACCTGCCTAAATGCGTCCAATTTTAGCATGGGCGCATGCGTATTCTACTGTAACTGTATCTGACCGCATGTCATTTGTGGGTCAGGTTAACTGAAACAATCAAACGATGTTAAATACTATAGTACTTATTACCGTTATAATCCCTCACAATTTATTTTGTAGGAATAAATATGTAGAATGGAACAAGCGTTAAATATACGTTAAATTTGAAAATGATTCGCTTTCTGTTCTGTGATCAAATTGAACATTTGACATGGTTACTCAAGGTACCAACAAAAT
Organism: Elmis aenea; assembly: GCA_947652605.1. Lineage (NCBI taxonomy): Eukaryota > Metazoa > Arthropoda > Insecta > Coleoptera > Elmidae > Elmis > Elmis aenea. Next base: position 37,904,250 of record OX393582.1, on the reverse strand, counting down.
ATGATAAAAGTTACTAAAAAGTAACCAAAATATATTGGAGTTTTCGTACCAACAAATAGTACAATGTAAATGGTTCCTATTTTCCATGCTAAATTCTTGAACGAAACTTTTGTATAGGAGTATTAAAAATCGTATACGATTTTCTTAAACGAAAAATTAGTATAGTATAAAACAGACTTAAGAGAATACACAAAGTCTTGAACGATTAGATCTACAAACAGTGTTACTGCATTGAATTTTATACACTGGCGAACTTTTACCTCAGCCCTCCCGCTCGAGAAATAAAGAGTTTTTAAAATATTGAAACTGTTTTAAAAGTGTTCTTTGAACATAATTGTAGACAATTACGTTACAAATTCTTTTTAGAGTCAAAAATAATCTTATAAAATTTAGCTCGCAGAAGAGCCATATTATGATAAGCTTAAATTGTATCTTCTAATTGTTCCTTTACCCCATCGTTTTGTAAACTTTTACGATAAAGCGATTTACACGACTTCCGAGTCCCATAATATTTGAATGTTGCGATAATTATCACTACAAATTGTTGTAACAAAGTTTTTGATGGTCTCAAGACATGCCATCACCTTCTTTTACGTTGTTGTGGGGTATTTAATATTTAAATTGAGTGGTCTGTTGGTTTTAATAGCTTTAATTGCATGACGGTGTTACTATTGGCATAGCCTGCTTAGTTTTTGAAATTCGATAGCCAACTTTTTCATTTTTAAAGCCTCCAAAATTGATTTTATTATGAATTTTGTGGTAATTACGATGATTATTAGATTGTTAACAAATTTAGAAGCATTAACAGACAAGAGGGTGTTACAAACCTTAATAGCATTATCGGAAAGAATAATAATCTACATCTACCACTTTTTTCGCCTTCTTTGCAGTCCTGTTTGTCTGCTTATAAAATGAAGTATACATTGAAAGATCTCTTTTTATTTAAAAATATCCAGGAAGCACTTTAAAACTAACGTTACTAAATTTTTGTGACTTTTTATAGACACAAATATAAGCGTCCGACCGGCATTTATAAAATTTCTGGTACTTAACCGGGAACGCCATTAAGTCAACGTGTTATTCAAAGAATTCTGAAAATCTTGTTTTGTTTTGTATATGTGCTTTTCGTATGTTTATGCACATCTTGGCCTACTTCGAACAATCGTGTTCCTTTATACTTTTATTGACGAAGATACAGACGTAAGTAGAGCAGTGATAATAATTTTTCTCTGTTGATATGCAAATAAAATGGGTTGTTGAATTAAACCGGAAATCTGTTATTGCATTTTTATTTCCGTGATACGTCGGTGTTAGCAACTAACTAGCGATAATATAAACAAATCGTTTATGTAAAAGCTTTTTTCCATATTTATCAATTTTCGACCCCTTTGCTTTTGTTACCTATTCATATGTTATCAGTACCTAGAATGTATGAATTATTACAAAGTATTTTTAAAAACTATTAATTTCTGAGGTTCTCAAAGCGTTCGGATTATTTTGATCATGCAAATACAAGAACAATTAAGCTTTTAAGAAGTTTAAGTATGAGAACTTAACTTTTTTTGTTGTAGATTTTATCATTTCCGTCGATAGCCTAGTTTAAAAACTTACAATGTAAATTGTAAACATTGTTCTTGTAGCGTCGTTTGACAAATTTTGTATAAATTGTCGATAAATTACGCCCCAGGGACAACTTACACTGATACAACTAATTTTGTACAATGAATCACTTGGGAGGGTTAGAAGTACAAATAGATTCTATTAGTTGAATGAGAAACTTTCCATTGCATGGCAGAAATGAGGAGAATGCGTTGCACAAGCGACGCTGACTTTGACAAGCAACCCAAAGAGATTTAATGAGTTGAACAATTTTCAAAAATTAAACGCCATTTTGTAAATTTTTCATTACCAAATGAAGTAGACAAAATGTGTCACTTTTTTTGCGTCCTTCACCTGTCAAATTTGCATTTTCAACCAATCACTAATCTAAAATCTTCTACAGACTACCAATAGGAGCATTATTACAAGGTAATAATTTTACATTCCCCTGTCAGGATGTTGATCCTCCTGTCAAATTTGCGTTTTCGACAAATAACAAACTTAGATTTTCTAGAAACGACCAATAAACATAATCATACACTGATAATATCCTTTTCCCAATTAACAGACTTTCATTCATTTATTGGTCGTTTCTAAGAAATCTGAGTTTGTGATTTGTCGAAAAATAAATTTGGAGAGGGAATTAAACATTTTAGTCTTGATAATGTTTTGACGAGTTTCGGCGACCAGTAGCGTTACTTAAATATAGATTAAACCACACCCCTAACGCACCACTCTGACAGTAGGTACTCGTAAAATTTGACATATCGTATATTTAATATAACAGGTAGGTTAGGTGAAGGAAATTTTCTTACAAAATACAGCTCGTGCATTGCAAATAATCTATAATTTTTGACAGATGTTCACTCATGCAAGTTGAATTAGTTTTTCAGCTCAACTTGCATTCGTGCATATTTACAAAAAGTCATCGATAATAATTTTCAATGCGCTTGTTATATTAGTACTGATAATAATGCTGATGATGACGATTTATGTTATTGCGTCATGTGACGTCACACAGTATGCCCTCTGGCATACCTGTATCATGGCGTTCTTCTCCTCATTAATCGGGTCGCCTTGTACCTTTCGGTGTTGTTTTTTTTTTCTAGTTCTTGATTCTATTTCTCCATCCTTGTCTATCATTGGTTAACTGTGGCACATCTCTCCAGCTGACTCCTTTTCCTCCTTCTAGTTTATGTCATTTAGCTTTCCCGTTTTGTTTTTGGTCCATCTACTTCTTTTTCTCTCAAGCTTTGTTTGCCATTTCATTTTTGCGTATCTGCTTTCTGGCATGCATAGTAGACGTCTCAGCCATCTTAATTGGTTTGAATCGTCTTTTTCCTTGTGTCTCACTCCTTGCTTTTTCTGATTTTATCGTCGCTTATCTTACTAATTAGTCTACATCCTTTTATTCTCAAAAATCTCATCTCCTACGTCTGTATTCTTTGTTTTTCTTTCCTGGTTGTGCCCAAGTTTCTGCCCAAGTTTCTGAACTATAAGTAAGAATTGGTATGTTCACTGTAGTAAATACTCGTATCTTCGTTTTTTTCCTTCTTACCCAGTAAGCAGGAGTTTGGAGCAGTCCAGTTTTTTAATTACTTCGCTCCAGCTCTGCTCCGGCATCAAAATGCCTTCTCCAGCTCCGATCCATGCTCCAAATATTGTTAACATATTTGAAACAAGGTTTTTAATTAAAAATTGTGCATCAAAAACAAAGTTTTAATTTTATTGGATATGTGGAAGTTGGTCAAAAATTATATTTGACCCGAACAAACCAGTGAAGTTAAATAAATGTTTGAAAGAACAAATTATTAATCTTCAAAGGTTGGAATAACAAAACAAAAGTAGTTTTTTTTAAATTATGTATAATAAACTGGAGCAGTGGAGCAATCAAAATTATTTGCTTCGGACTCCGCTCCTGCTTCGGGCAAAAACCCATTGCTCCACTGCTCCGTGCTAGAGGTCCGTGCTCCGCTCCAAACCCCTTCTAGTAAGCATTCATTATTTAATCTTAGTTTATCAACGTTTTTACTAAGGAAAGCTTAAGGATTATTTTAGTGAAACTGCTAGTTTATTCAAGTGCTCTATTATGACGGAATTTATCCAGAACTTGTAGCACGTGTTGGATAATCGCATAATTAACTCAAGTTTAAGGTATGATGGCACATGAACATGATCTGTTACATCACTTATATAGGTAATGTTTGTAGCCGCGTGTATCCTTTAAGGGTCTTATGTTGCGCCTCGTTTTATGCTACCGCCATCTTTATTCCTCGTTAGCTCGCCGATTCCCCAACTATGTCATATTATCTTTGGTCGTAAAGTTTTATCTTTCGTCCGGATTAGAAGAAATCGCTTCTTTAGTGTTTAATTATGTTTAATGTTGATCCTGACGGAATCTTTGAAGATGTTTGTGTTTCTCTTAATTTTTGGAATGCCGTGGTGTCTCATATCGAAATTGCTGTTCAAATTCCTGGTGCTTATGTTTTAATTAATGATTGAAATATGTATTAGATAGATAAAAAATATTTTTAAACGTGAAATATTTACTGATACAGCATCCAATTTTATAAAGAGTAGTTTTTTTGAGAGAACTCTTAGTTTCCCTTTGGTTTTTCTTAATTATTTCCCAAATTTTACCTAATTGTACCTGGTTGTCCATTTTGTGTATATTACCTACTTAACTTGTTTCTGTTATATTAAAAAAAATATATCACACATGCGCTATTGTCCAAAAAATGGGATACCATAAATTAACAAAAAAAAAATTAAGTTTAGTGTTTTTCCATCATAAATTAACCAATTTGTACTAAAAATTGTCTTAAAATAGAATTGCGGCGCTTACTGGCTTAAAGGGCATATTTTTTTAAACCAATATTTATTACCGTTTTCCTCAATAGTATAAATCAGGAAGTTCGCTCTGTAACACCCACTATAATAGCTACACGCTGCGTTAATATACCTCTAAATCAAAATAAATTGTGCAGAAGTATTAATCTTAATCTAGCTATTGATAGATATAGGCCACAGGTTATATTATGAATTATATATAACAGGCAGTTGATCGATCTAATCTCTTACCTGCGGGATGGATTTCGTGTTTGGAGCGGACAGGGAAAATTAAAATGTTTTTACCTGAGCGCTATGCAAATTTAATAACTTGACCGAATTGTTTGTTAGAGTAACGTTTAAAATCGAAAGGAATTGTTTCACTTTTTCTTTCAGCCAAACAAATCATTGTTAAATACGATTTATTATTATATTAATTTGCAAGTAAGAACGGAATTAATTTTTGTATTATACAGGATGTATAAATTAACCAACAGGATGTGTTCATTGTGACGAATTGCTAATTTTAATTAGTTAATGGTAATTAATAATGTTATTTGTTTTCCGATTTGAGCAGGTGTTTATCAGTAAATTAACTAGTAAACTTCCAACCTTTACTAAAATTCTAAAACACAAAAGCATCACAGCACTCCATTTTAAATACTGCTCTAGTATTTTATTTCTGGCGTATACTAACGATTTAAACCGATTTCAAAAACTGTTAAATAGGGCTATAAGAATTATATTACACTGTTCCAGGTACACAAAAGTTACTCTAAATCCCATGTGTCACGATGAAAGATTCTGTATAGAAATTTCTACCAAATATTAGACAGAAAATCTTACATCGTGTCATACAGGTTCCTCGTACAAAAATCTGTACAGTTTCTTGCATGTATGAGTGTTCCATGCAGTTTCTTGTACAAAAAATACAATAGAGCGTGTTCTATTTGCAAGCAAGTTTTGATACAGAAACTGCGTGCTACAGATGCGCATTCCATACAGTTTCTTGTACAGAAAATTCAATAGGGCGTGTTCTATTTGCAAGCAAGTTTTGATAGTGAAACTGCGTGCTACAGTTGCGCATTCAGTTCATGAATAATGGCGACTAACAGTTGATTTTGAACACTGCAGCTAAAGGAAATATAAACAATTGAATTAGGCTCAAAACAAATAAAATAAAGAATTCATTGATGATATTTTAATTGGTTTGCATTACCGGTTTAGCAGGAAATGGCTCCAAACTATTTTTTTTTTAAATAAATCACCCTGTAAATTTTACATGGAAGTGCAATGGTACGCAAATTAATGGGGTATAATTAAAAATGATAGTGTGTTTTTCCAAACGGCCAAGTTTCTATAAAATCGATCGGTTTGAAGTTTTAATGATGTAATAGATACATGAAATTACCCAACAAATCAGTAAATATACACATGTGCTTTAATTAATAAACGTTATTTTGAAACACACTTCATTATTATACATAGCTTGTATTATTTTGGTTCTTAAAGTCTTAAATCTTTAAATCGATAAATAAATACCTATATTAGCAACATAATTGTTTGACTTTTAGTCGTTTTATTATGTTACTAGTTAAGTAAACAAAGTAAATTTAAAAATTGTTTTCTAAACAAAGCACTCGCCGATCAACATTCGAGTAATTGAAAATATACAAGCGGCCTTTAATTACGCAACATGGTTTAATTAAACCAATCATTACATGTCCATGGATCCAATTAAACTCTGTCACAGCAACTGCTAACAATGCCATAACTCTAAACGTGCAGTTTTCACAACTCACTGTACTGGATACTAGTTTTAGCTAAAACCACATGCCCTAATAAAACATTCAAGTTGCGGGAACTCTAAACAAGCCTCTGTGGACGGATTAAACTCTGAAACTTTATAAATAAGTGGTGAACGCTGGAAATAATATTCGAAAATAGACGAAACTTTAATCTCAACGATGGAGTAACTTGAATTTTGGTTAATAATAATAAACTGTATTAAAAGTAGCTGCTTCATACGTTGATCCCTAATTTATGGAGAATTAAAACAATTGACATTCTCACCGAATGGGGTAAGCCCACCACATTAGGTGATGCTGTACACCAAATTTGGTGTAAATACAGGGTGATTGATTGAGACCGGGCATTAAAAATATATGAAGAATGAAAAAGGGTATGGATCTGAAATTTTGGTTATGACCATAATGGCATCTGATCTGCAAATACCGGAAGTTGGCGTCTACTTTTTTATTTTCAATACAATGGTCTATTTTTTAGTGCATTTTTGGATTCAAAACGTTATTTTAGAGGGACTTTTATTAGCATTCCCTATACCTAAGTGCAGTCATTTTTTAGATTTTTGGACTTTTTTGAAAATTTTTTGATTTTCACCGTGATGCTTAATATTATCTAACATGGCCATTTTTAAAGAAAAAACGCTTAAATTTAGACCATGCCTAGAAGAAACCTTGGACTACATCCTGGATATTTTGCAATCGATGAATTACTTACAGGGTGTCCAAAATTTAATTTTCTTTTAATACAACTTCAGACCACTAAAACTCGTTTTTTTCAAATACAAAGCCCAAACTTTTTTTTCATTTTCTAATGTAAAATTACATTCTGCATCAATCTGTATTAGCGTTTCCTATACCTATCTGCAACAGTTATCGAGTTATTAAGAATTTTTGATAAAGTTAAGAGAAATTGCAACATTTTTAAATAGTAAGCCTTGGAAATGACAGCAAATGCCATTATTAATAACTGTAAACCACTTTTATTGCGTTTGTCTGAAGCATCCATGAAAATGTATAATCAAGAGTATTCAAACACGAATATTTTGAACTTATTTTATATTCATGAAGAATGTAACAAGATTATTGAAAGAACTTGCCGCATGTTCAGTGAGAGTTATCCTTATTTGACTGTAATGACCAGACAGAAATTTTAATGAATAGAATCAATTTTTTTTCAATTTAGAAGAGTGAAATCTGCTTGTATTCGACCTAAGCGTGTGACAAATGATGAAACTAACAAAGTTAACATCCTGAGATATTTTAATGACCATCCTCAGCGATCAATTCGATTGGTAGCGCAAGACTCGGGTTTAACATACTATGCTGTACAAGCTACATTAAAAATACACAACTATTCGTTCACACTTTCAATAATCTTCTGAATTTGTCCAAGAATGTAAAATAAATTCAAAATATCCGTGTTTGAATACTCTTGGTAATCCATTTTCATGAATACTTCAGACAAACGCGATAAAAGTGGTTGACGGTTATTAAGTATTGGCAATTGTTGTCATTTCCAAGGCCTACTATTTAAAAATGTTGCAATTTCTCTTAACTTTATCAAAAATTCTTAATAACTCGAAAATTGTTGCAGATAGGTGTAGGAAACGCTAATACAGATTGATGCAGAATGTAATTTTGCATTAAAAAATGAAAAAAAAGTTTGGGAATTGTATTTGAAAAAAACGAGTTTTGGTGGTCTGAAGTTGTATTAAAAGAAAATTAAATTTTGGACACCCTGTAAGTAATGCATCGATTGCAAAATATCCAGGATGTAGTCCAAGGTTTCTTCTAGGCATGGTCTAAATTTAAGCGTTTTTTCTTCAAAAATGGCGGTGGTAGATAATATTAAGCATCACGATGAAAATCGAAAAATTTTCAAAAAAGTCCAAAATTCTCAAAAATGGCTGCACTTAGGTATAGAGAATGCTAATAAAAGTCCCTCTAAAATAACGTTTTGAATCCAAATACGCAATAAAAAATAGACCATTGTATTTGAAATAAGAAAGTAGACGTCAACTTCCGGTATTTTCGGAAGTGTCGCCATATTGAAAATATTTTCATTAAACAGATCAGATGCCATTATGGTCATAACCAAAATTTCAGATCCAAACCCTTTTTCATTCTTCATATATTTTTAATGCCCGGTCTCAATCAATCACCCTGTATATCTTCTGGTTGAGAAATGGTTCAAAATTATCGATATTTTTTCGAAAATTTCCACACCCTCTGTATCTTTGAAATGAAGCGTTATGGACCCATGTTGATATGAAATATTCGCTTTAAAATAAGTATTTGTATCGACTGTTAAAGTCCTGCTACAAAAAAGTGGACCACCCAGTGTACTCTATATAAAGATTTTTTTTTGTATAGTGTTAATCAAAATCTGCCTATCAACGCGATAAACTTATCAAATCTTATACAAAACGTTAGCAAACCATTCCCTATATTCCTTTATCCGATGCTGGTAATTGCTACGTATGTCCCATTATAGTAGAGATGTACCCTTTACTTAAAAAATCCCCTTGGGCGTCTGGTTTTGTTGATTACTGATTATCAGGGAAGGACAATCCGGCACGAGTCCACACCCCTGAACAAAGGGTTCAAACTAAAAACCGGATCAAGGGGTGACTAGAATCGTTTACATTAATTCTCTTACACCCTTGTGTTTGGGTGGCAATCGGAAGGTTTACATTTAATTCTACTATATTAGTTACATAATATATAATCTCCAATGTATACAGAGAGTAATCTACCAATATGTGATTATAGTTGGGCATAAAGGTGAAATACGAAATTAGAATAATGGAGGTGTCGGGGCATATGCAGATAAATAACATGTATTTACTTTAGGTAATAACGCTTTTGATATTGCTGTTTCAAACGACGTGCAGTCGTTATTGAGTAGATTTACTGCTTATAAATCTCGGGTAAAATATGGAAAAACAGGATGTTCCCTTGTTTTTCCATATTTTATGGATATAACATGTTTTGCTTAAATTGACTCAAGGAACATGCTCCTTAAGTTTGGCCGTTACGTCATGCAACACCCTGTATAAGACTTTGTTATTAGTTGTGCAAAATAATCAGATTTTCAAGTGTTTTTGTAATTTATTTATTATATTTTTGTAACATCTTGTGATTGGATATTGTATTCTACATAATTAAACAGCGCACATCATCCTTATTATTTTTATACGTAAACAGCCTTCGTACTTTTAAAATCTGTCGTTTTTGTAGTACATTCAACTCTGTAACGTTAAATTTGTTCAGTGCGTCACTGACATGAAATTTATCTGGTGTTATCTTAAAGAAACAATTAAAAAACTACATCGATAAATTATTTTGATTTCAAGTGAAGCAACCCATGTTCTAGGAGAATGTTTCCAGATCTTGTATTTCTAAGAATCTGTCTTCATTTGTTGATCATTGTCGAAAATACAGGTTTATATTTATTATCCAATGTCTCTTTGTAATTATAATAACTCATTTTGAATTATAACGATTGCTGGCAGATTACAACACTGCCATTTTTAAAAAATTCGTTTTAAAATATTTTTTTGTTTAAATCCCAGAATATTACAATCTGTCCCATATGAGCATTCAGTAATTTGTATGAAGAAACATACATTGGCATGTAGGAGGTTGCCCATTGGCGAGCTCCTTTTAGTTGCTTAACTGCAGGTTAATGATTAGCTACTGGAGGTTTCATTTAATATTAAATTTAAAATTTAAATTAAAATCTACTTGGTAAGTCACTTGGAGCGCAGCGCTTAAGCGTACTGTAACCAGGCGGAGTTGGGTCACTGGTATCATTGGAAAAGCACTTAACCGTTGTTGGTAGTTTACACTATGGTTCTTTGTTTCCTGTTTAAAACTCAATACATTGAGGTCTCAGCACATTGGATTGGAACCGTTCTAGTATGTCAATATTAGATTTTGAGGTAGACCTCCACAGCTGGATCCCATAGATCCATACGGGTTTTAAAATGACTTTGTAGATTAACAGTTTATTCTTCAACTTTGGTTGCCATCTTCCTTCACTGTGTATGAAGTAATTGCAGTAAGGTAACCAATTTAGATTTAGGGAAGAACATAGTACCATAGAACAAGTTCATCGAGTTGTGGTAAAACAAAAATTATTGCCCTGATGCATTTCTTGGTATCGGCCAAGCGTTCCAGCGGGTGTGCCATACAGGCTTACTGTATAAAACTTGACAAACTTTACCAAATAACATTCACATCATACTGCAATCATATTTAAACAACCGACATTTTGGAGTCAGATTTCGCGAAGAACACCCATCACTACTCTTGGTCAATTCCGAAGTGCCACAAGGGAGTGTGCTAGGTCCCATATTGTACTTACTTTACACGGCTGACCTTCCAACCAGCAGCAACATCAATACAGTTGCGTTCGCGGACGACACGGCAGTCCTAGCTACACACAAAATAACTACAACAGCTTCAGACATCTTACAAGACAACCTAACAAAAATGGCTAAAAAAGTGGCGCATAAAAGTGAACGATTCAAATCAACAGGAGTAACCTACTCTTAAAAAATATACTTGTTCTTCCGTTCACCCTAACAACCAGTTACTGACATAAGCAGAAGTCGAATTTTTAGGAATACACTTAGATCGACGACTCACCTGGCGCAAACATGTAAATTATGGAACATAAAATTAAGAATGGCTAAAATTAACATAAAATAGCACTAAATCTTCGATATAAACTTTAAAAATTGCCTTTATTTTGTGAAATAAGTTTCTTTCATTAATAAAAGTTTGAATACTTCAAAAAATTATTTTTTATTGGTGGATTTCGAACTTATTCAGTTAAGCTGCATAAAAATAAATAAGGAATCTACCGACGAAGAGCCAAGTTGCGAAACTAGTTTCGGTACCATAACATAAACAATTTTTTAATTACAGTTACTGGTATTTGTAAATATCTTACTTCATTTTTTATTAGTTATAGCAACTAATATTTAGAGAAATGATTTCAGGCGATGAAGTGTTACCAACCGCTGCGTAATTTATTATACCCAATTTTATTGTTATATACATCAATCGGGCAACTAATTGTGTTTCTACTTTCTACCGTAACATTCGCTTTTGTTTACATAATGCGTTGTGTAACAAAGGATTCCGATAAAAATGAAATTTTTATTACTGAATTCAGACTCCATAAAAATAATTTAGGTTGATTAAAGTGAAAAGTTATTTTAGAAAATTGTATCGAAATAACTCATAATATATTGAGGATTAAATGAAAAGAAGTTGTGAAATGATTATAAATTTTATTTGCAACATGTTTTGTTGTTGTGGAACGTTTGAGTTATGTTAAACAAAAAAATAATCGTTAATTTTGTGGTGCTTTTACAATAGTTTTGTAAGACGAAACTAAACTATTAAACATCAACTAAATACAATACGAGAGGGTATCTGGTCCAGCCTAGAAGAAAAATTTACTAAGTAAGAAACTAGGAGGTAAAGAATTTAAAAAAACTGACCAAATGGAGGAAATTATGTGACAAAACCATGGACCAGCTTGGCCTGAAGAGCTAATTAAATAAATATCAATAAAATATCCCAGAAAATGTTGGCAAGAAGTTTCCAGCACGCGATTTTTTTTGGGCCGAGAAGAACCAGCAGGTTTCCACCAATCTTTGGACATTTCTTTGGTCTCTGGATCATAATGACCAATCCAAGTTTCATTCATTGTAACAATAAGACCAAAAAGTTTAACGTATCGTCTTCGAATAGACTACAGCATAGGTCCGTCAAGTTGGAGCTACAACATAACAAAAAACAAAAACTTTTAACGTCATAATTTTTTGCTCATTTTTTGCTAATTTTTGCTATACTTTTTAAATTTTTTGCTGGTCTCTAATGGGAGATAATTTAAAAAAAAGAATTGTAACTCCAACTTTACGCTGAGTTACATTTGCTAAAAAGTCAAAATGTTTTTATGTCACAATTTTTTGCTCATTTTTTGCTAATTTTTGCTATACTTTTTAAATTTTTTGCTGGTCTCTAATGGGAGATAATTAAAAAAAAAGAATTGTAACTCCAACTTTACGCTGAGTTACATTTGCTAAAAAGTCAAAATGTTTTCATGTCACAATTTTTTGCTCATTTTTTGCTAATTTTTGCTGTACTTTTTAAATTTTTTGCTGTTCGCTTTTCCAAGATATGTAGTTTTTTCATAATCATTATGTGCTACAAATAGGTGGTATTCTTGGATATACAACACGAATAACTTTGAATAACCAAAATTTACGTCAATGTTTTGTTCTAATAACTTTATAATAATTTATAAAGTTAACTTATATACACACTTTCAATTTATTGACATTTAAAAGTAGTTTCGTTGCAGTTTTTGTAAAAACCATAAAGTTTCTTTACATTACTATCAGTTAAGGCACTCCAATAAAATTGAACAATAGGTACATAAATTCAGACCTGCAAATAACAATGCTTAAGACCCACCAGAAATAGGACTAGGTTCTTTTTGTAGAAATAAACATTTTTAGTTGACAATGTTACAACAAATAAAAAAATGTTAATACAAAAACCTAATTTTTATTCTTATGTGATGTGGGACATATGTGTCCCTTTAATGGTCTAAAGAGGGTTAATAAGTCGTAAATAGTTTTTTTTTTTTAGTAAACTGAAATTTGACTTTGAGATGCAAAAAATTATTTACATCAAGATTTGTGGCTTATCGTTGCTGTATTTTTTAAATATTTGGTTGGTCTCTCAGAGAAAATGCAACAAATCGACATAATTATAACATATACCAAGCTACTAAACAATATGTTCTATTTAAAGTGGAAAACAAAGACATTTGCATCATTCCGTGATGTCAAGTCGCTAAAAAATTGGTCGATGTTGCGATATTGCAAGTCTACATTAAAAAGATTATATTAGATTTGGTGAAAAAATTATCTAAGTACATGGAAGAAGAAGGTTTACAGTGTTGCGGGTTCGAAGGATGTTTTTTAAGAAACAATACTTTTTAAACGCTTTTAATTATATATTAAAAAAACATATATGTACAGGTACACGTATCAACAATACATGTATGTATTGCTACAAACATCTAATTTTAAAAATCAAATAAAACGTACGTACATATAAACCCTCGTCACCTAAAATAATCATGCCATACAAAAAAACTATTTACGACTTTTTAACCCTCTTTAGACCATTAAAGGGACACATATGTCCCACATCACATAAGAATAAAAATTAGGTTTTTGTATTAACATTTTTTTATTTGTTGTAACATTGTCAACTAAAAATGTTTATTTCTACAAAAAGAACCTAGTCCTATTTCTGGTGGGTCTTAAGCATAGTTATTTGCAGGTCTGAATTTATGTACCTATTGTTCAATTTTATTGGAGTGTAACAATGCCTTAACTGATAGTCATGTAAAGAAACTTTATGGTTTTCACAAAAACTGCAACAAAACTACTTTTAAATATCAATAAATTGAAAGTGTGTATATAAGTTACCTTTATAAATTATTATAAAGTTATTAGAACAAAACATTGACGTAAATTTTGGTTATTCGAAGTTATTCGTGTTGTATATCCAAGAATACCACCTATTTGTAGCACATAATGATTATGAAAAAACTACATATCTTGGAAAAGCGAACAGCAAAAAATTTAAAAATTACAGCAAAAATTAGCAAAAAATGAGCAAAAAATTATGACATAAAAACATTTTGAATTTTTAGCAAATGTAACTCAGCGTAAAGTTGGAGTTACAATTCTTTTTTTTTAATTATCTTCTATTAGAGACCAGCAAAAAATTTAAAAAGCATAGCAAAAATTAGCAAAAAATGAGCAAAAAATTATGACGTTAAAAGTTTTTGTTTTTTGTTATGTTGTAGCTCCAACTTGACGGACCTCTACAGCATTACCTTTTAACGTATCTGAACCAAGAACATAACTTTTACTTCACATATTTTAATCGGTCTGTGATTATAAAGCGCGTTTAGTTAAAATTATTCGAGTCTTGTTAAAAATTTAAACGAATTAATGATGTTGAAGCCGTGCCATGAAATAAACATAATGTCATATTTATGTTTCCATTGTTGTTTAATTTTTAATGTGTTTTGTAGTACTGACATGTGTAAGCCGTGGAATTTATAGATTATTATTAAGGCAACATGAAACAGGTTATTGTTGTATGAATTCGTTTTCATATAAATATTAATTTTGCTTGCATCGAGCTGTGTATTGTTGTGAAACTGTACGAAATGTGTACAGTTGAGGTCTGTCGCGCACGGGCGATATTTTAGGGATAATTTCCTTCAGCTATCAAATTTGCGTTTTCAACCAATCACTAATCTTAAATCTTCTAGAAACTACCAATAGGAGCACTATTACTCGGTAATAATTTTACATTCCCTTGTCAGATGTTGATCCTCCTGTCAAATTTGCGTTTTCGACCAATAACAAACTCAGATTTCCTAGAAACGACTAATAAATATAATCCTGTTTGCGATTAACAGATTTTCATGCGTTTATTGGTCGTTTCTAAGAAATCTGAGTTTGTGATTGGTTGAAAATATAAATTTGGAGAGGGAATTAAATATTTTGGTCTTGATAATTTTTTGACGAATTTCGGCGACCAGTAGCGTTACTTTAATATAGATTAAACCACACCCCCGACGCACCACTTTGACAGTACTTGTAAAATTTGACATAACATACATTTAATTTGACAGGACGGTTTAAAGGAAATTTTCTGCAAACTATAACTCGTGCATTACAAATAATCTACTCCTATAATTTCACAAGGTAATATTTCCGAATCGTATATTATTTATGACAGTGTTA
Organism: Elmis aenea; assembly: GCA_947652605.1. NCBI lineage: Eukaryota > Metazoa > Arthropoda > Insecta > Coleoptera > Elmidae > Elmis > Elmis aenea. The sequence goes on along the minus strand of OX393582.1, from coordinate 37,889,159 downwards.
AGATAATTCGGCATTTCCATTGTATAACAAGAGCATGTGTTGCTCTAAATTCCAAATATTACAAACTTATTTAATTATTAAATCATTCAGTTTTACATTCCAAGTCATAACATTTACGAGATGGTCATAAAGTTATGAAATATTTCATTAAGCTTATGCAATTAACAGAGATTTATTTAAATTAGGTTCCAAACAATCGTTCACCTGAATGAATATGATTAATTTTGCATTTATAAAAATGTTTCGTGTACCTATCTTGATATTTAATTTACCCTCTTCACTGAAAGGTAGAAGAGGTCCCGATAAGTAAGTATCTTGATACAAAATTCTGATTAACCAAATTAATGGTTGGATGGGAAACGTTGCGGTATTATTTCGATCTTTAGTAGCGCCGATCGAAGAGTGCAGAGAAACACCTGCTTGTGCTTTATATTACAATAAAAAAATTCTCAGAGGTTTATCTTTTATCTGTACAGCCATCAACTATTGCTCACTGACAGCACTTCAAAATCAAGCTGTGCCGCCTGTAATAGTACGTATCACCCACTCAGTGCAAATACCTACACATCACAGAATAAAACTTCAAGTAATTTCTAAATTATAATGTGAGCGAGTATCTATGCTGCATTTTTTAATTTTTTTTTGTTTAAATAATTTAAAGCTGGCAGCAGTTTTTATCACACAAAATGGTACACAAACTAATGGTAATCACTTACGAAAAGCATTGAGAAACTTGATTTTAAATATTATGTATTAACTTTTAATTTAATATAATATTGTGTAGAAAAAAGATTCAAAACGCGAATTCAAAAGATGGATTGGCTCCTATTGTGTTTTTGTTTTGCTCAAAATTTTACTCTTCAAGAAGGTAACCCTATTGCAATGTTTTGGTAAACGCTTAATTACTTTTTATAATTCTTGGCTATTTCATAGTAATTTTTGTAATAATTTAGAGTTCAGAATGTTTTAGATGGCAACCGTTTGATAATTACTAGCTGTTTTACAAAGTATAGAATGTATGAAATTTCTAGAAATTAAAAAAAAATGCCTCACAAGATTTGTGGTAAGGTATAGTTTTTTTAAGTCTTTGTTATATTATAATTGATTTTTTACAAGGACAGTCTTATTGGAAAATATTTTAAACTCCAAAGGAGTTATAGACAATTTTCAAAAATCGACATTGTACCAAGAGGAAGATTGTGGAACTGCTTAGAAGAACTGAAGGTCACGGAAAAACTCACCAAGGCAATAAAAAGTGTATACAGAAAAGTTATAGCGGAAGTACGAATAAAAGGCAAAAGCTCCAGAAAATTTACACTACAAAGAGGAATCAAACAGGGTGATAGCCTAAGCCTTCTATTATTCAATATTTATATGGACAAAATACTGAAGACCTGTAAAAAAAATACTCCGAAAGTAACAGTCGGATTCAAAGATCTTTGGCCCATCCAGATACAGTGCCTACTATATGCAGACGATGTAATAATAGTGGGGGAAAATAGAGAAGACATACAAAAATCCTTGAACCAGTGGAACGAAACGATACAACAAATGGGAATGGAAATAAACACAGGGAAAACAAAAATAATGAAAATAAACGATGATGACCAGCAAAACATCAAATGCGGAGACGACGTACTGGAGCAAGTCTCGACAATAGAGTACTTAGGAACGAAAATTAGCGAAGATGGGAAAATTGACGCAGAAATCCTAAACAGAACCAGAAAAAGCACGAGAATTTACTACCAACTAAACAAAACTATCCTTGGGAAAAAAGAAATTAGTGCACAAACAAAAACCAGAATATACAACACGGTCGTAATTCCAACTATGCTGTATGGTAGTGAAACATGGCCACTAACATCTAAACATGAGAAAAGAATAACGGCAGCAGAAATGAGATTCTTAAGAAAAATAGCGGGAAAAACAAAAAGAGATAAGTGCAAAAATAAAGACATCCAGAATAACCTACAACAAAAACAAATAACCCAAAATATCGAAGAAAAACAATTAAAATGGTACGGACACGTGCAGAGGATGCCGCCAGAATCTATGACAAAAAAAATAACAGAAAGTAGGAGGTATGGGAAAAGGCGGGTAGGAAGGCCAACAACTAACATGGAAAACAGGATAGAACAAATAGCCCGTGAAAGAGGGAAAACAGTTGGGGAGTTGAGAGCGATGACGGCAGACAAAAAGATCTGGAAAAGCTGGGTGGAGAACCACCAAAAGCCGACGCCGTGAGGCATAAGGCTTAGTAAAAGAAGAAGAAGAAGAATTCAAAAGATGGATTGGCTCCTATTGTGTTTCTGTTTTGCTCAAAATTTTACTCTTCAAGAAGGTAACCCTATTGCAATGTTTTGGTAAACGCTTAATTACTTTTTATAATTCTTGGCTATTTCATAGTAATTTTTGTAATAATTTAGAGTTCAGAATGTTTAAGATAGCAACCGTTTGATAATTACTAGCTGTTTTACAAAGTATAGAATGTATGAAATTTCTAGAAATTAAAAAAAATGCCTCACAAGATTTGTGGTAAGGTATAGTTTTTTTAAGTCTTTGTTATATTATAATTGATTTTTTACAAGGACAGTCTTATTGGAAAATATTTTAAACTCCAAAGGAGTTATAGACAATTTTCAAAAATCGTATTTTCAGTTTTTTCCTAATTTGTTTGAATACCGTTTGAGATATTTTCTGTTTCTATTCGGAATATTAATGAACACAAAATTAAGCAACTAATAGTTGCTTAATTTTGTGCGTATAAATGCAAAAGTCGACATCTAACAAATTTTTAAAAAATGAGTTACGCGGGCTTTCTTGTAGAAAATTACAAGACGGATATGATGTTAAATAGCTCAGTTGCAAAATTTGACATTTAATATGAGATATTGAGCATTTAAAGTAGGCATCAAATGCAAAATCCGACTTCTGCTGATGCGACTTGGTTACAAACAGCGACATTTGCAAATTGACCAATAGACCTCTAGCTTTGATTTCACGTGACCAGGGTGGCCTAGTGCGTTTATTGTTTTGTGATCTAGTCAGCTGTAATTCAATTATTATTGTTTTTGATAGTGTCAGTGTTGTCTAGATATAATAATGGATAACTTAACGATTACGAAAGCTCCTCCAAACAAAGGGAGGAAAAGAATTGCAAACCCCAGCCAATGGAAACGAGAGAAAGCAAAAATTAAAAGGTAGCATTCTTGATAACCATAATCATTTTGGCTTCTAAATTTTCTTAAATTTTAGATATTCTGCAAAAAATTTACCGCTTTACCCGTCCTGTAGACATAACGGCAAACCTGGTCAGCCTTATCATTGCTGCAATAAGAATAAGGTATCTCTGCCATCAATAAAGCGTTTTCATCAAAATTTCTATGATAGCAAAAACAAGATGGACCAGGATAATTTTCTACTGAGGTTTTGTAGATCATCATTTCCAAAGCGCCCAAAGAAAAACGACAATAGAAAGCCTAAAAATGTTTCCATCATTTATAAGATTCGGCGCATAGAAGATGGATCCCTTGTAACAATATGCCGAAGCGCATTTTTAGGAATTCTGGGTATAAGTAAAGATCGAGTGATTAATGTTGTTAAGAGGCATCTTCATACTGGCCAGCCACCAAGGGAATGCCGCGGTGGTGACAGAATTGGAAGCAAAAACAAAGAAAAAGTAAGAAAAGTGCAGGAATTTATAGAATCTCTCACGTGCATAGAAAGTCATTATAGTCGATCCAAGAATATGTGGCGTATCTACCTATCATGCGAATTAAATGTAAAAAAATTTTGGCGTATGTTCAATGATGCTCAACAAGAATATCATAAAGTAAAACAATGTTTTTTCCGAAATATTTTCTCCAAAACCTACAACATAGGCTTCGGATCTCCTAAAACTGATGTTTGCTCAACGTGCACTCAGTTTAAGGAAAAAATGAAATGTAATTTGGATGAGCCAGCTAAACGAGAACTTATGACACTGCAGCGAGTCCATAAATTGAGGGCTAAAGCTTTTTATGTTTATATTCAACACAAGAAAATCTGTCTTATTATCAGAATTCTTTTAATAATGCACAGAACAGAACAAGACAGGATTCAGATTCAGATTCCGAAAGTGGTACTTCCGAAGATGATGAGAACTATTTAAGGGTTTAAAAAAGTTACTCAATTTGCATTATTTATTTTGTTTTTTGTTGAAATTTAAATAAATTTGATTTTTTATGTACTGCTTTTATTTTAGATATGAAATGCAGAAACCGACATTTACAATTTTGCCTAAATGCAAAATACGACATTTATCTTATGAAGTGCAAAAGTCGACAACTGCAAAATTAATAACGAAATTATAAATTAAATATTCTTCTCAGATTTTTATGATGATGTGGGTTACAGTTTACAAGTTATAGTCATGTTGGCTTATCAAATTTGAAAAATTTCGTCGAAAAATAAAAAGTAGAGCGGTTTTTGACGTTTTTCTCAGTTTTAGGTTAGTAGTAGATGTCGACTTTTGCATTTAAACGCCTCCTATTTCAAGCCTCACATTTATTGATTGTTTCAATTATAAAACACACGAATAATTGACGAAAGTTCAAAGTTAATATTCAAAAATCCCACAACCAACTTCAGTGCACTGCCGAACTTACTTGACAATACTGCGTGTAGCCACCAAAGTCTCCAGACCTTACCCCATTAGATTTTTGTCTGTGGGAATGGATGAAAAGCAACGTCTACCAAGAAAGAGTAAACAGCTATATCTTCCTAACCATTGAGAATTGGACCTATGTTAATATGACCTTTTTTACTCAAAATGGTCCATACTACCAGCTCCTTAAATATTTACATTCTCCTGAAACACACTGTATATCCAAAAATAAACCTTAAAATCCATTAATGCCTAGTGGAATTTTACTTGAAAATGTTTTGGAAGCTAGTGTTGCTTTTTATAAAAATGTAGAATTTCTAGTTATTGTATGACATTTTTGCACACTCATCTCTCTGTAATGTTAAGAGAGAAAAACTAAATTTTCTTTAAAACTTGTTGTCCGTTTCAGAAGACTTTTTAAAACAAGCCATAAGCGTTGTTATTTTTTTTTAATCAACCGTTACTCTATCGTTAAATAGCTAGCCAAACAGTTCTTAATTTAAAAATAATTCTTGTGCCTATAAATTTTTGACCAGTCAGTATTTTTTTCATTTTAAAATCCCGTTTTGTTAATTTGTTTTGGACGTTTTTCGATAGACTCGTGTTTAATAACAATTCGGAACAAATTTTGTCGGATGCTTTCGAACCAATCTGAAACCCAATATCGACAGTCTATAGATAGCCAACTTAAAGGCATTTGCCTATTGTAACAACTCAGCTTTTTTATATATTCTTATTAGCCGGTGATTAATGACCTGTAGTGGATCTAACTGTAATTATTATAGTTGGCCAATAACTAATTGTTCCGACCGCAAACCAATCGACCATCAGATTAATTTCTACGCGGTCCTCTCTTGTATTAACCTCGTATCGGTTATTCGTAAGCCGAACGGACAGAAGAACGAAGGTTAACAGCCTGGAAAATCTGTTGAAGTGGACCAGTAAATCGCGTGATGACGTTGGACGTCCGCAAACAAAAATTACCTTATCTATGAGGGCTATCTTGCCGACAGTGGGATGACTATACGGTTATTAGGATCGTTTAGTTGCCCTAATTAAGCGCGCGCCGGTAACCGCAGATGTTTTGTTTTCAAAAACAATTGATGAGTCACAGTACATGTGGCAGGGCCTGCACGTACGCCAGGTATGCTTATGTAACGCGTCCGGATGGCCAAATTGCATAAATTAACATATAGTTGGCTCCAGACTGCAGATGTATTATGTTGTGATCGTGGTTAACCGCTCCGCTCTTAAAAATTATAGGTAATATTGAAAGGAATGGGAGTCTCAGAACTTCCCAAAACTATTCTATAAACAATACAGGGTTCTGCAAATTAAGTTTTTATTATGAGAGTGGTGTAAGTCGATTTTTCGAAAAAAAATGAAACTACAAATAATTTTTGTAAGTAAAGAACAAAACAGGGAATAAAACCCATCTCTATTGGATACAAACAACTAGAACGTATTAATATATCATAATGCGCCTTCGCTGGTGTAGCTATCATAACAGGAAGGTCAAAGGGACCTAGAAGAAAACTTAAATATCTGGAAGCAAGTATTAACGGAAAATGGAATGAAAATGAACAAAAATTAAACTAAAATCATGGTAGTATCAAACGAAAAAGATGTGTAATACAAATTAGAGTCGATGGAGAACTAATTGAACAAGTTAGGAGCTTTCAATACTTGTGCATTCTGGTAGATGAAACAGGAAAACAAGATATTGAACTGAATAAACAAAAGCCTAAAGGAGTATATTATGCTCTGAGTAAAGGACTCAAAAACAAAAAATAAATCTCAAAAGAAATAAAAATGCAAGTATATGAATCGATCTACAGGCCAATTCTCACATATGGCTTAGAAACATGAGGTTATCAAAAGAAGATAAAAGTAAAATTGGAGCAGCCGAGATGAAATACGTAAGAAGGTTAAAGGAGTAACAAAAAACGAGAATTAAAAATATCCAAATAAGAGAAGAATTAAAGATAGAATTCATAGAACTAAGACAACTTGGGTGGCGGGAACACTTACAAATATTGGACAGCTCAAATCGAGTTAAAACAATATGGAGAAGTAAAATGCCAGGTAAAAGAAAAAGAGGAAGACCAAAGGAAACTTGGGACAACGCTTTGAAAAAAATCTTAAAGAAAAAATGGAAAACATGGGTAAAAGCAAAGAATGTAGCACAGAATAGAAAGGACTGGAAAAACGTTATAAAGAAATAATTTTGGATGTATGGAAAAACTCCACCCTTACACCCTATGGGTAGAAAGGAAATATATTATAGATAGATAATTTATACGTTGTAACTGAGCTCCCATTATTTCTTTAGTTTATTTTTTTATTTTAAATAAATTAGATTTTAGACGTGTGATGTGTGTAAAAAAACGGATTATTTAAACATATCTTCATATTGTTTCACTTCCGATTTCGCCGGAAATGACCATAACTTTGTTATTTCAAATAGAGCACTTTGTATATTTTTACTTTTTTGAAAAAAGGAAGCAATTCTGGATACAACCGTCCATCCATAGAATTCAATGTAGACCCCAGTATTGTCTAAACACTTTGGTAACTGTGTGCATATATTATTCAATATCTTTTACATGCATAACTTGGTGCGTATAAAATTTATTGTGTCACGTAGGCCTTATTTTGGAAGGATAACAACTCTTTTCATTTTGTATTCAGGTAATCAATCTTTGTTAATAGGGCAGTAATAGCTTAAAATCCTCCAGAATTTTGTGTAGCTTACTTATCATCTCAAAAAAATGCGTAAGTTCAAGCAAGATGATGCTCCACCACATGATGATTTAAATATCCGTGGCTGGCTTGGTAATCACTAGCCAGGACGGTTACTGTCGAAGATCAAGCAATAGCTCAAAATTACGTTGGAATAAACATTCAGTTGTATAAAGAAATAACTGTTCTCTTAGACAATTTAATTTGGAATTATTATTTTTTAAAGTTCTCCAATTATTAACGTTCGTTTTGGCTTATTTTTTAAACATTCATGTTTTTTAAACTAAAGAAAGAAACGAAACAGTAGGACGTTGGCGTTCTAAGCAGCAGTTTTTTTTTAATGAGTCGGTTCATTACCAAGGATGACCACTCCAAATACGCATTTGTCGCAAAATAAACAGCGCAACTTAATGTAATCGATTACCATACTGAATCTTGGCCACCCATGAAGTTCACTTTCTGGTTATAAACCTTATGTTAAATTCAGCGATAACGTAATTGAAGCTAGCAGGCCATGGATAAATATGCACAGTCTCATATTCCCAGTACAAGGAAACGACCAAGATAAATAAAGGTGTCGTCTTTTATTTTTCACAGCTAATAAGGAAATGCGTTACATTTTGTTTATTAATAGAAGCTCTATTTTTAGCTTGTTTTTCGAATCATTATAAATTTCGCCCCATTTTTTTGTTCTTATGGCAAAGAATGAAGCATCTCAACGTGTCAAATTTTTCATTGATTGTAAATGTAGCCATAATATACGTCAAACACTATCGAACTACACAGCAATATAAAATTGTAATAAATGAAACCGGAAACAAATGATACTGTCATTTGACATTTAATTTGTTGTTTATTGTTTCTTTATTATAGATAGCTCGATAAATGATTGGTAAAATACGATTTGTCTTTTTAAAAATAGATATTGCAAGTAATATCTTATTATTATATGTTGGCTATACCCCCATTGAGGCTGAGCCGTTTTTTAGCTTTCTAGATCCTTTATTTTGGGAGGATCAGTCCCAGTCTATTAACATATGCTAAGAACAACTTTTCTCCATTCTGTCCTATGTTTTACTTTTTCTTTCCAATTTCTAACTCCCTCCTTGCTTAGGTCGTCCATCACTTCCTGCATCCATTTTGACCTAGGTCTGCCACGTCTCCTCTTTCCTCCGGGATCCCATTTTAAAACTGAATTAATTGGCACGTTCTAAAAACACGTCCTAACCATCTCGCCCTGTGCTGTCTTATTTTTGTTTTAATATCTCCTTCCTTCAGTTTTTGCTTAATTTCTGCCTTTGTTCTAACTCTGCATTCTGCACCCGTTACTCTAACTGGTCAAAGTATTGCCCTCATGATTTTCCATTCGAATATCCTCATATATTTTGTTCCTATTTTGTAATGGTCATTATTTCAGCGGCGCATAGTAATATAGGTCGACTTATTGTAGGTACTGTAGATGTTTATTTTAGATCTCTTTGTGAGCATTTTACTTTTCGGTCATTTTTTATTAGCATAAAAAGCTTTATTGGCGTTTGTAATTTTTTCTTCTATTTTATATTTTCTTTCTCCCATTCTGGATATCGTAACTCCCAAATATTTAAATGTCTCTACTTCCTCGAATTCTAGATTTCTGAATTTGGCTCTTCCTATTGCTTGTTTACTTCTAAATTTCATGAATTTTGTTTTTTTCCTGATTCAGTTTCAATCCCATTTTTTCTCCTTGATGTATTATTTTTTTCGTCATGCTTTCCATTACTTTCCTGGTTTTACTTATAATCACTATGTCATCCACATATGCAATGATTTGTCCTGTTCCAAGGTTACCTTTATTATTTTTTCTTAGTACGTACTCCAGTGCAAGGTTAAATGGAGTGGTTGATAGGAAGTCTCCTTGTTTTAGCCCTTTGTTAACTACCATCTCTTCTGCAGCTCCTTCCTGAGTTCTGATACTGATGGCAGTCCTTTCATTATCATTACAATTATTTTTCTTAGTTTCTCTGATAAACCTTGTTCTTTCAGTGCCGACATGAATTGTTTTCTTTTTATAGAAACAAATGCCTGTTCGAAGTCTATGATTTCTTTTTTCGAGAGGAATTTATTGTCGTAAACAGATTTTTGATCTTTTTTAATTTTCGAAATATAGTTTTTTTTTAAATCTCTGATAATTACCGAAATACCCCCCCTGTATGGGCATCGAAAGTACGCCACCCTGAACATAGACCGTATCAATGAATTCTTTTTTGGAAAATTCATATTGCATATGTTATACTCATTTATTTATGTTTTAACAATTGACAGCAATTAACTCTGACAATTGTTACTACAGAAATTATTGTTTCTATTGTCAAAGTCGGGGCCTACTCCGAGAAAACTAGGAAATTCCTACACAACGCTTATAAGAATAAGTAAAATGTAAATATCTCAGAAAATATTCATTTTAGGTATAGGTAAGTATTAAGAAAAGTTGAAGAAAAACAAAAATGCAACAAAATTACGTAATAATATATAGGGTGTTCCATTTGAAAAAATAAAGTTATTGATGTTTGAAAATTGGGAAGTTGGCACATCTATAAGAAACCCTCTGTATAATATAAATTAATTTTGATGTATTTAGACTATGACTACACCTTTTGACTTTGTATGTGCAAAATATCATTTGCCAATTATTATTCATAACGTTGTGCTCTTGACAAGTATTGTACCCTGTTTTTCTGGAAATTCAAAGATTTTTTAAGATAAATTGGCAACGTCGCAAAAAAATGAAAAAAACAAAATACTGTCATATGGAGATTTTCTTGCTGAATTCGATTATGCAAAAATATACTGGGTGTTCAGTTTAAAAAAAATACCTTTAGTGACGCCCCACTTTTATGAAACCCCCTGTATACTTGAAACTAATTTTAAAACATGCACGTCTAGAAATACTATAAGTTTCATTAAAAACTTTTTTTTATTAAGTTGACATTAAGGGCAATAATGGACTTTATCGCACTAATGGCACACCCTGTATGTTTTTTCCATTATTTGCCTTATAGTATGAGTTGCATCAATGGTTGATTTTCCTTGCGTAAATCCATATTGGTAGTGTCCAATTATATTTCTTGGTTTTTTGGCTAACCTCGTATCTCATTAGAAAGAGAAAAAAAGCACATTTATTTATTATATAGCCAACTTGACGGCCAAACAAAAAATAAAATTAGGTGGAAAGTGATTAAAAAAATCTAAAATAATAGTCACAGTCTACATAAAAAAGTACCTGAAGAAGGTATTAAAAAAATTGATGTAATGATTAAGACAAAAAAGTTATAAGAGAAAAAAGAAATTCAACATTTTCATATTTTTGCCATAACTCCTGAAATACGAGAAATTTTATATTTTTAAAAATTGTAGCTCCTCTCATACTAAGGAATAATTAATCTTATTTAAGCAAATCCATGCTGGTAATGTTATCTGGAGCCCCTGTATTTAAGAGGCTTATTCAAATTAACAAATTTGATACCAGTACAGCCTTTGCAATTTTGATTTTTCTGATTCTCGTTATAAACTTTTTCAGTATTGTGTAACATTATTTTTTTAAACAAAACGATAATGATCTTTCCACGTAGTAGTAGCATACCACCTGTTAGATGTGTTCTTGTATTTATCAACACCATCTACCAGATAAATTCATTAAAGACCTAGATTCTCGCTACCGATAGACGCTTTAGTAGGTTAAAAACTTAAATACATGCATAATTGATTAGGAAACATATTAAAAATATCAATAATACATTTTTTAAGTAAAAACGTGCGTTAATTTTTTGTTTTGCATATTAACTTGGCTTTCTTAAGTAATCAATAACACTTTATTCTTTCCGCGGAAGAATTCCATCATTATTTCTTCTTCTATCTAATAAGGGCCGTTCTTACCACCGCCTGTTATTTTGGCTGTTAGCTAACCGGCAGTTTAGAAATAGCTTCCAGTTATAGACAAATTTAACAGGCACCTTTCTTACCACCTTCCAGTTGGATAACCGCTGATAACCGCTAGTTAATGCAAGTTTTTGTGTTGTTATGTTGGTAGCCCGAGCCGAAAAAAAAACCCTAACCTACAAAATGTGACAGTGCGTTCACGAGCAAGAATTATAGAATACAAGATTACGCCTTGCGCATGCCGACCATTTTGAAATGACGTAGAGTGTGATGTAGCCTGCAAAGTAAACAACACAAAACTATTGTGATTTGATGTGTTGAGGCGAATGACAAGTGAATGTGATTAAATAAAAAGTCAGTTCTATTCGCATCTCAAAATGGAGTATGGGAAATCTTCTTTTCCATACTCCATATTGCCTTTCTACTACGTTGCGTGTTCTTATTTGCGATTCATTGTAAAGTTGTTGAGCTCTACTGTTGGGTGCTTGTAATGGGGTTAAAATATAACACCTAAAATTAATGTTCATTGGTTATTGGTTATCAGTACATCATATGAATGAATACCTATTTTGATAGCCACTGTCACCTAAAAGAATTGCAGAACCAAATTCAACTTCCTCAAATCTTCTTCTAATTGTAGAATTGTTAAATATTGTTTGGTCATGATTTGGCCCAGGCCACCGACCCACAATATCCTCAATTTTGAGTTTTGCATCACTAACTGTTTGCACATTCAATGAAAAATATCCTTTCCGGTTTCTGAATGTCTCTGCTTGAGCTCCACCTGGAGATTGAATTCGTACATGCGTACAATCAATTGCACCAATAACCAATGGGAATTTTGCAATATCATAAAAAAGGACTTGGGATGCTCTGATTTCTGCTGCATTTGCTGGCATTTTTATAATTTCTTTTCGTAAAGTACATATTGCACGACTCACTAACCACACAAACTCAGATGCAGACTGAACTGACATACCACTGAAATCCGCAACGGTTAATAACATATTGCCTGTTGCAAAAAATCTCAATGTTAAAAGCAACCTATTCATTGCAGACACAGCTTGGTTTCTTTCACTAGATGGTTTGATCAAGCCATTTATTTTTTGAAGCAAATTCATTACATATTCTTTTGAAATGCGGAATCTTTTTATAAACTCCTCATCACTGTTTAAAATAAAATGATCTTTCCTACTTCTCAAAATGCGTTCTCCTCTAATAGGAAATAAAAAGACTAAATCTCCAATCTCCTCTATTTCTTGCATTTCATTAATTTCTTTCTCACTCATTTTAATTTTGTTTTCACCCTGTACACGATACACAAAATAAACTGCACAACGCTTCTGCAACGCCACAAAATAAATAGATTTTGAGGTTAGATTTCTGCACTAAACTGGCAGTTAGACATTAACGGCAAGGAAAAGTACCGGTTGCCGTTAGGACCATTTTAACCGACAGTTAATACATAACAGGAGATGGTAGGAACAAAATTCTTGTTAACTGCCGCTTACCGCTAACAGGAACTTAACAGGCGGTGGTAAGAACGGCCCTAAAACAAATGTTTACTGGCGTCTGTGTTGTGTCGTATTCCATAAAATTGAACCGGTGCGTTTATAAATGATATTACTGTTGATCTTAAATAACCCTAAACCATTATGACTTGTACGTTTGATGCATGTATTCCATCAATATGTCAGTCCTTACAAGCATAACATAGTGACCGTTCAGATATAATTAACTAGCATTGATGTATCAACCAATACATCACACCGTACCGGAAGTCCAGCTTTGATCGATAGCGTTGCAGTTTGATTGTGAACTTTCTCTCATTGTATTTTTAAAGATTCGATCCGTATTCGATTTGGGTAGGAATCGTGTTGGGAAGAGATTGATATTGCGTGAATTTAAGTAAGTTTCACAGGTGTAAAATTGCACAAAAATCTGATGCTAAAAGAACTTTAAAAGTAACATATTTTAATAGTTTTTTTGTGACAATTATTGGGTTTTTTAAAGAAGTGTTCACCCAAAGTGCGTATTTCCGTCCTATCTAATTTAATATTCAGAATAGACAAAAAAAAAGTCACAAATTGATTGGAAATCATGGGCCACATATTCTAAAATAATTTTTTCCTGTACCGAGTGTTTTGTTTACGCGCACCAACATGGAACTTTTTAATTTTAATACAACGTCCTGTATATTTTTCACTTTGTAGATTCAACATAAAAATTATATTGTAGTTGAAACCAATAATTTTTGAGTTACTAATTTTTTTTAATATCCATCAAATGATATTTAAATTTAATAATGTTTGCGAAAAACTTATAAAATAAGAATTTTCAGTTTTATCTGTAAATGCAAAAGCAGTAGAATTAGCAAAGTTCATGATAAGCACAAATAGACAAAATGTCTGACGCAAAATTTAATTAGGGCAGCGTATAGAAAATTTAAGTTGCTTCAAAAAAGTCTTTTTAGTTATTTGATTTTTCAAAATAAAAATTTTTAATAAGAAATGAATGCTAACTTTCTTTTCAGATTTTAATCCAGAAACCTTTTTTCAATGATATCCAGTTTGTAGCTCATAACCCCCATATTAAACCTTAAATTTGGAACATCCTTTATAATAATTAGGTAATCTTGTACGTAAATCATAAAAAAAAAAACTGTAAATAGATTTTAAAAAAATGCACCGATTTTGGCAAACAACTTTGTGGTCAAGTTTTATAATAGGAAATCTTAATTTAGCTTTTTGGCTAGTTCATAATTCTGTTTATACATTATTCTCGTAATACGAATTTAATTCCTTGTTAAAATTTTAATTTTGTCAAATTTATTTTAAAACTTTAATTTGTCAAATAATTTTTTGTTGTGTCAAGAAAATTTAATTGAAAGAGTTTTAATACTTAGGTGGGTGGTTAATGTCCAGGAGGTTTTTAAACAGGGGTATTGTCCAGAGAGTAACTGTTTTAGAACCTTTTATGTGTACAAATTCTCTTGAAACATTATTAGATACTTACTTTTTTTGCGTCCGTCTAAAAAATCAATTGTTTCCGAATAATGTTTGGGCTGGAAAACATATCTTTACTGGCCTAGGCCAGAAAGTAACTGGTGGCCATGGTAATGAGTTGTCTTTACCGGCCTAGGCCAGAAAGTAGCTGGTTGCGATGGTGATGAGTTGTTTTGTTGATTTGCACTGTCAAACAAGCGTCATTATACCACCAAGCGAGTTTTCACCTGTAGTTTGTTAAGTTATTGTTCAATTATGGTTGGTGATGATAGTGATTTTGGTGTCAGTGGCGAACGCAGATAAACTTTTTGTACGTAATATACCCGTTAAGTGTATTTACTGGACTTTTATGCTTTCAGGACTCGCCCAAGTCTAGTAAAGTACCACTTTCCGGTCTTTACGTAAAAATAACTAAACATGCTACATGCACAATTTTTTTAATTATGAATAAACTTGGTTTGTTAAAATTTTATAGGTAATTCATTAAAAATATTGAACCTTTTTTAGCGATCTGTGTGTGTGGTTTTTTAATTTTTAGTAGTCTAAAGTCGATTTTGGTTCTGCTCTGATATCCGTTAATGTTGCAGTTTTGTATTAAATTTTAGTCTTTTAACGTGGTAAAAAAATATTTATTGCTTTGTTTATTATTATTAGGCCATTAACTATAGTTTATTGGTGAATACTAAAACAATTTAATGTATTTATCATTTCGCTAATTCTGTTAAACATTCCTGTAAGCAACTTTTAAATAATAAAACGATGCATCAGTTTAATTTATCTTAAATACTGCATTATTTATTGTAATTACCTTATTTGGAAACGACACCTCACCAGCGACTATTTCTGTACTGTTATTATGCCGTTTATGTTAGCGACTAACATAATTCCTAACCGAATAAAATATTTATAGTAATGCAATTTAAACAAGCTGTAGTAACTGTCTAAAGCGAACTTTATCACGCTTGCGGACTTGTCCAGCGACGGACGACACCAGAATTTTGCAGTCCATAAAGTTGCTAGTCCTTTGACCTCGTGTACATGTACACAAGCGCTAACGAAGCCGAACTAGCCGATAAATTTCGCCAATCAGATACTATTCAAGCTTTTAATTGGCGCTTATAGGTACTATACAAAAATTTGCTAGAATGAATACTTAACACTTTTTTGTTCCAGAAGACAGCACTCGGGAGGCACAACATGGCACTCTACCGTGGCTACCACCCCCGTTTCGCCGGTACAACGACCAACTTCAGGTCAAAGTCCTGAGAGAATCAAAGGAACGACTCAGGATCTGTTCGAGTTGTTGGAGCGAGTCCAGAGCTCAAGATTAGACGACCAAAGATGTGTACTGCCGGCTTATTTTAATCAGGTAGGCCGCTCTTTTTAACAGGTTGCAAATTGTGTGTTCGTTCGGCAACATCTGTTTTAAAAATATGGCAGTATAATTGCAAATTGGGCGGTGTTGTTATGCAAATCGCCCGTCGCTAAACGGGTTGCTCGCGTTTTGTTGTCTTATTTTCGACCGAATCTTCTTGAATTTTCGTTTTTAAAAGGTCTTTGCGATATTTTACAACTTTCTAAACGGTTTTGACAGTTGTATAATAACTTTTGTCACATTTGTTCATATTAGTTTTGGAGAAAAGCGGGGTTACACTTGCTCAAACAATAAATTGCGACAATTTTTCATGATTTGCATTGTAATTTCCTTTTTTAAAAGTTTGCGAAATTAGCTCACGTCTCCGCGAATTTGGTAACTTGATGTACCTGTTTCGGTTTGATTTGTACAGGGTTAAGCATAAAAATTAATGCTTTAAATAATTTCTTGTGCCTTTCTTAGTGGTAGACGATTATTTTTATTTAGGGCTTTCATTTTAGCTCAAATATATCGTCGCCTGAGAAGTAATTTGTTTTATACGCCATTTTGCAGCAAATTGACTTATCAATATCACAATTTTGTTTTAAAAGTTCCCTATTCTTCAACATAAACAAAATTTGAATTCGTTACATAATAACTTTGTTTCATATCAAAAAAATCTATTAACAAATTGCGGTTTTATTTGTTCTATGTCCATACGTTACATGTTTTACGTGTTTTTTGTTCCTCATCCAAAATATAACTATAACTACACCTATAAATACAAATAAAACAATAGTTAGCTATCATTTTTGAAACAATATTTGCGTTATTGGTTTTGGTTTGCAGAATGTGTTTGCTTTACGAAAAGCGGAAATTAAGTTAATATAAACGCAAATATAGCTGCCACAATTTAAACGCCCATTGCAGTTTTAATAACATTATTTTTTGTGCACTATGGCACATAGCCACAGGCGGAAGAACTGGTAACAATATTACCAGTTTCCCAATAAAAAATTTGAAAACTATAACATCAAATTACCTTCACATCTTATATTACTTTCTCCTCTAAACAGAAACAGCATAATGAGTACCGCTCTTTTCAATTTTATTTTAAACTAATGGGATACCATTCACACCATCGCGTAAACATTTTCAGGACATGAACTTGTACAAGAAGATGATGCCATCCAGAGTAACATAGAAAATCACCTGCGTGTATACTTTGTAACCCAAATTTATTGATAAGAATTATTCTTGCTACTCCGAAAATCAAAGCGCTACTGCAAATTGTGTAAATTTCAAAAGAAATTGTATTATTTTAAACTAACAAAAAGCTGCTTCTTCTCTTTATTATAATCAAATACCTTACATGGTTATTAAACGGATAATTTACTGTAAGGACAACTACTTCGTTAAGTTCAAAAAAACATTTAATGAAGAATTTAGTTAAGTAAGTTTGTGTAGAGAGTCTGCAAACCAGGGCTAGAAACCGAAAAAAAATTTGGTTAACGGTTAACCGAATTCAAGAACTTTATTTTTATAACGGTTTTTGTTGAAAAACCGGTTTTTTCCGTAGAAAACCGGTTTTGAAAGAACCGGTTAATTTAACCGGTTTTTAACATTATTCATATTTGGAATGCAAAGTATAAAAAGATATTATCTATTTATAATTTTATAATATATGTACAATCAAGCATTCAGTAATTACTTTTGGTAAACTAATCACATTTAATACAGATTTTGTATTTTTTCAAAATAATTTTTATTAAAAAGAGATGTTTAAAAAACCGGTTTTTTATTATTTTGGTTAAAGGTTACCGTTTTTTTTGCCTTTAAAAATAACGGTTTCGGTTAAAAATCACAATTTTGGACAAAAAATAAAGGTTAACCGGTTTTTTAAACCGGTTTAAAAAACCGGTTTCATGCCCTGCTGCAAACGTTACTATAAAAAATCAGAAACGTTTAATCTACCGAAAATAGTTTAGTAATTAGTAGTGGCATAAATTTACTTTAACTGCAAAAAAAAGCATATTATTGTCTATGTGAAAATATATGCTCGATGTTGATAAAGACTTAAATAATATAATTCTGTAATAGTTTTAGTTCTAAGTTAAGAATTAGTTGCGTTGTAACGTTCATTTACTACTAACCATAATAATTTACTTGTTTACAATATTACTTTACTCTTTATACTATTTTTTACAGTTTTTTATTAGGAGAAAGTTTAAATCTTCATGTTTTTATTTTAAAAAATGGTTTAAAATGTATTTAAAAAAATTTGATGTTTCCTCAAAAAACATTAAAGCTAAACTTTCATCGTCGCAATTTCGTTATCCCTATTAAAATCATTGTTTTCTACATAAACTTTATCCAAATATCCAAATACTATAAAAATACCATGCACATGAAACAAACTCTTAAAAAAAGTAAAAACCGTTTAGTAGGTTGTTCCATATCCATTTTGAAATTGGTAGTAACACAAAATTTCATTAAAATTTCTTAATTTTGAATATATTATATGTGAATGTATTAGTTTAAAGCTTATTCAGAAAAATTGAACGCATAAATATTTTTTTAACAGAGTCTCAAATCCAGTGGTGTAGTCAGATTTTAGATTAAAAAATTGCTAAACAAATTTTCCCAATTTTGACATCGATAAAAAATCATAGAAGGCTTTGTGAGTATAAACTGAATTTTAAAATAAAGTTTCAAAGTACAGTTTTTGATGCGTTATCGTTAAAAAACAATTTTATGAAAATCGGACCATAAATAAACTTTTTATAGGGGTGATCCGCTTTAAAATGGGTCACACTGTATATTTAAATAAAATTTGTGCTATTTATCTAAGATAACATTGCCCCCTTCAGGTGTAAAAACACAATTCGATTTGTTTAATGAAAATTTACACACGATCTATATCCAATAATACAGGGAAGGACGTTTTAAATTTATTTTTGTACTTAAATTTTATGCATTTGAATTAAATTCGATTTTGTAAAGGTGTTAATTACGACTGACAATTCACCAAACGTTCATAAGAAGAAATTGTAAATAAAAAATTGAAATTTTGATGCGCTGATACAACCACTTCTAAATCAGCCATATTACATCGACAATTTAAGAAGTAATCGATGTTTAAAAGTATGATTTATGCAACACCAACCAACATTATTAAGACGCAAATGAGTTTGAGGAATACGTCAATAAATTATTACTTTTTAATTGAACTGCTTCATTTGATTTATAAATAAAAGCCAACCTTCGCCGATACACCTCCCAATGATTCACCAACGACTTCTAAGGTACTTTTCAGAGCCTGCTTGTAACTTTCGATTTATTTTCCTTCAATCGCCGCCCATGCGACATCGACTTTCTTAGAATTCAATTTATAAGTATTGTAAATCTCTTTAATTACAGTTAAATAAATAAAATTCAGTTAGAACTTGATCGTCCGTTAACCTGAGGTCGAATTAGGAGTGTTAATACAGATATTGAATGCTTTTTCATTTGTTACAAATTACTTTTAGTACTACTAAGCTTAAAGGAAGAAATGAAAATTGTAATGTACATTTTTTAAAGAACGTTATATTATCTAACTAAAAATAAGACAGATGAACGAGAAAAAAACTGTTTTTTGACATTTGATTTTTATTGTTTTACATTTTTGAAATTTCAAAAAAAATGACACTTAAAAACGCTTTTAAACGTTATTACATATACAGGGTGTCTCAGATTACATTTCCAGAATCCGGATTTCACTTATTAAGGGAGATACAGGTTTGTTTAAATTAGATGAATTATTTCTTAGTATAAGAGGATCCACAATTAATTTTTAATAGTTCAAAATTCCTCGTACTTCAGATATTGGAGCCAAAAATATGATGTCAAATTTCTTTCTTCTCTAATATTTTTTATGTCTTAATCATTAAGTCAGTTTTATTTGTACTTTTTTATGTAGAATGTAACTATAATCTTAGTTTTTTAATTTTTTTTTTAATTTTTGAGATTTTACCCCTAACTACATTTTTTATATGGTCCGTCAAGTTGGCTATCTCGATAATGAAGAGTGATAAAAAAAATCTAAGATAATAGTTACATTCTACATAAAAAAGAAGGTATAAATAAAATTGATGTAGTGATTAAGACAAAGAAGTTATGACAGAAAAAAGAAATATGACATTTTCATATTTTTTGCTCTAACATCTGAAGCACGAGGTATTTTATACTTTTAAAAATTTATTGTGGCTCTTCTCATACAAAGGAACAATTTATCTAAGATAAACAAACCTGTGTCTCCTATAATAAGCGAGATCCCCATGCTGGAAATGTAATCTGGAATACCCTGTATATTGCCATATTAAATTTTTGCAAACTAAAAATTGCATCTTTTCAAATTCCAAAAAATTGCTATTGCAAATTGAAGTGTCTGTTTTCAAACATCGCAAATCGTAATAGAAAATAACCGCAGATTTAATGGTAACGACTTATTTTAAGACGCGGTAAAATATTTTGCATTTTAAGTGCCAATTTAGAATAAATTATTTACCATAAATGGCGCTCTTAATGGGCAACTATTACTACTTCTTTATTTGTACTCGTGGCTTCTTTAAATATTTATGGCTTAACTTAAGTACTGCTACCACAATTTTTATGAAATTGAGTTGCAACCGCGTAGTAAAATTATTTCACTTAAAATATAAGTAACTGTTTCTCTAACATTTCTGTTCAAATCGAACGAACTTGGAGTATGTACGCATACAGAGTGTTAGTGAACGATGTGGCCAATCTTTTGGTACTGATTGCGCGCGTAAAAGTAAAAGAAAAACACTTTGTTTCACAGTTTTTGACTTGATACTCCGTAAGGGTGGTACAGTCCCAAGTAGATGTAGAATAGAAGTACTTTTATAACTATCTACAAACTAACATTTGATCAAATAGTTTTTTAAGGCAAACCTATGTTCATCAACAATTTGTAGGGCAATGTATTTATAGTTCCAAAGCAGATCACCCTTTAAAGCGGGGGTAGCCCAATTACGTAATTTTCAGGGTCGTATTGACAATGTTGAGAATTATCAATCCAAAAGTTTTTGCAAATTAAGCCGAATATAATTTTTTCTGTTAAGCTTTGGAAGAGATGAGTAATTTTCAAGTTTGCATCATTATTTAAAGACGTTTAAGGTTTGGTATTATCAATTGCAAAGTTGCGTAATTTTATGCTGAAGCATAATATCCAAACAACAAATTTAAAAGATATTATGTGATCGTAGAAAAAGTAAGGTACAAAACACGAGTTATGAAGCAATTACGCACTCGTGGAAATACGCATTCGCCGCTACGCGGCTCCGTGCGCAGCTTTTCTAATCGTGCGTAATATGATTCTTACATCCCTTGTTATTTAATGTAGGTACTAATTTGTAACGGCAGAATGGAAAAGTTAATTTGTTGTTTTTATTCATAATAAAAATCTACAAACCTAGTCTGCTGCTAATACTTTTCTAAAAATTGTTTTAAAGAAAATTGTGTTCAACCATTATATTACCGTAAAATATGCAGTTTGATGAAGTCAATTTAGTCATACAAAATAAAGTTGTAAAAATAACCACTTTCGCTTTAGTTAGTCAAGTTGGCAAGGTAAGAGAGTTTTTTTATTAAATCGTCGCGATACGTCCCACATCATACCTTTTAAGTTTTCTAGAAATTATAATTTTATTTAATGGAACTATTTATTCTGTGCTCCATAAAAATGGGTCGTAATTAACTTGTTCCGTAGGCGTTAATGCGATCACGTACTGTGGAATATTTATTGCAAAATAAAAAGCGGATTAAACGTACGAAACTCGTTACTAAGGTACACGTTTTTCGACAATGAGATTATGTGATTGATAATCCGCGTTTGAAGTACGTTGCGCTGCCCGTTATGGGTTTGATAAGCTTCGCAGACTAAAAACCGATTCACACATGTGATGGTGTGCTGCCACCGTATCGTCAGTTTCCGCACATAAACGACACGACCATAAGTCTTCTTTTTCAGGAAACATATTATGTGGAACTGTGACTATTTCGAACCTCGACTTTGGTAAAATAAGTTGTCCAACAATTCAGGACAACATCCTCAGTGTATAGTCGGTATACAATGGTATAAAGCGCGCTCCAAATAAAGTTAAATTTGTTCCTTTGTTAAAATCTTGACTTTTCGTTTTCTCAAAATTTCGTATCTTCTTCTTAAGGGAATCCTCCTGTTCCATCAATGGCATCGAAATGGTGGGTAACAGGGTAATGTTTTCCTAGCTCTTGGTTACATATGTTTCTTTCAGTCGTTGACTAACAATGGAACATCTCCCCAGTTGACTCCTCTTTCGTCCAGTCTGTGCCTCACTTCGTTTTCCAATTTTGTTCGTAGCCTTCCTTTACTTATTTTTCCCTTAATCTTCATTTTCCATTTCTTTTTCTTGTACCTACTTTCTGGTATGAGTAATAGATGTCCCAGCCATCTTAGTTGGTTTGACTTCTTTTTTTTTTATATCATATTGCTAATATCGTCAATTAGTGTACATCCCTCTATTCTTTTTGAAAATTTCATCGCCTCAGTCTGTATCCTTTTAAACTTAAAGAATAGATGCGAAATATGAAGATATAGGAAGAAACAAAAAGTATCCAAAATAGTGGATTATGCAAAAAATCGCGAAGTTTTAAACGATCTGATAAGCTTAGTTTTCCAATAAAATTGGGCCAAGTGGGGAAACATCTAGGACCATTCATTAGTTTATCTGGAAAGCAATGTTAAAGGTCAAAATTGAATAACAAACTTTTCAAAAATGTTTTTCATTTTCTTCTCTTTTTCTTCTTACACCTCTCTACCGTTAGGTGTAAGCTTTTAGTTTTTTTTTTTTCATGTATATGCTTGTATGCTTTCCTGCTTTTTTTCTATCTCTTGTTAGTTCCCCAACCTTACTCTCTTTGTTTGTGGCAGCTTCTTTTAACTCCTTATTCCAAGTTTTCTTTGGTCCCTTGCGGGTTTTTCCTCCAGTTCGCGCTTCATATGCTTTCCTGGACAACATATTTTCTCTCATTCATTGCACTTGACGCATCCATCTTAATTGTCTCCCTTGAAGGTTTAGTTCTATTGACTGTACTTTTAGGTTTTTCCTATGGGTTTTGTCCCCAACGCGTTTTTCCTTTAATATTTATTTAAAACCTCATTGCCATACCTCTGATACGGCTTTTTTAAATTTGTTTGTGGTCTATTATCGTCAACCATAGGTGAAAATGGGGCTAAACACTTTGTGATGAGTTTTTACCTTCGTTTCTTTGGATATTAATTTCTGTTCAAAGGATGGTTTCTTTCTTTTCATTTTCATACAGGCTTAATTCAATTCGAGAGCAACCTTGATAATCTCCTTTATTATAAGAGATAGACCATCGGTTTAAATAAGACAATGTGTTAAATTTTATGCTGATTCAACAATATCAAAACAGAACGGAAAAGATTCGTTTTTTTTGGCCTTAACTTTCTTCTGCTTCTTCTTATTATGGTTCTCTGTCTTATTCTTATTCTGTTTATCTTTATTCTTATTCTGCGTTTCTTTTTTATTATGCTTCTTCTCCTCCTGTTCCTTCTTTTCTTCTTCTGCTACCTCTTTCTTCTTATTCTGCTTCTCCTTTCTTATTCTTATTCTGCTTCTATTTCTTATTATGCTTCTTTTCCTCCTGCTTCTTCTTATTATTCTTTTGTTTCTTTTTTTTGCATTTTCTTTACCTTCTGTTCCTTCTTTTCTTCTTCTGCTACCTCTTTCTTCTTATTCTAATACTGTATCTCTTTCTTTATATTCTTATTCTTCTTCTTCTTCTCCTCCTCCTTCCTATTATTCTTCTCTTTGTTTTTTCTTCTCCTTCTTTTTCTTCTTTTGCTACCTTCTTTTCTTTTTCTTGTTATTGTTGTTTATATAATTTTTTTTTAAAACATTTAATTCTGTAGCAACTTCCTATTCAGTCATTTTTTTCAAATTTTCTAAGTTGATTCGGTTTTGTTTTTAGACGTTTTTTTAAACTTATGGTGTTTTCGATTTCTAACGAAGTTGACTAGCACTTATTATTCAGCTTTTAAAAGTTAATAAGTCGCCTCTTAGTACAAACATGTGGCTTTATTGTATTTCGTGTATATTTTATGAAAATAATACCCTCGCCTTTATGCTCAACGCCGGACGCATTTTAAATAAGTTATCAATTTATATGCAATTAAAATATGGAACGTGCTATCGCATAACATCAAAAGTCGTTGAAACGAACGCGAAATTACACAAACACGACGGCACGAGTTAAAAACAACTGCCGCGCTTTCTACGAGTTATTAAAACTCATCGCGAATTCCTGCATGCCGCGCTCGGAAGAAAAAAATTCAATCGATTATTAATGAATATGAAATTTAATAAATTAATAATAATATTTAATCGAAGCGGCCCGAGGCGGCACTCGAATATCGTAGCTTCTTTAGGTTTCAAACACCGTTTATATTATTACGCAATTATAATAATGAAATAATTAGACATCAGCGGATTAACATAATTTCAGGATAAATAAATAAACGTTTAATGAATATTCAGCGTTCGTAGTTTTGTGTGTACAATCCGGCCGCCTACTGTTTTATTGGGCGAGTATTAACGATGTGCTTTTTTGACATTAAACCTACATAATGCCAGCAGGGGGTGCTACTTGCTAAGCTTAATCGCACTCCAGAAAGAGTGTAATTGTTAATCTGGATTATAATTACGAATAGAAACATTGGTCGTAACTGCCTTGAGGAAATATGTATCGGCTTAGTTGATTTAGTTTTTACGACTTTTAAATCGACTTAAAGCTAAGCTAATTCACATAAGTAGGATTTTGCACCAACTAAGAGCCAGCCGTGCCGTTCCAATAACTATTCGAAAGTTAAATCAGTTAACTTCGATTAAAAGTAATCAATTTTATTACATTTATATATACAAAATGATAAAAGAACTCTTAAAAAAACCAGCATCGAATATTTTCCATATCGTTTCAATTTTTGAACTAAGGAAAAAAAAATCGTTCCTGTTTCCAGTCTTTTAAAAATTACGGTAATATCGTTCCTTTGTTTTCGTTCTGTTTTCTTCCTTGATAAAAACTGAATCAAAGGCTCGGGAGTCGATAGTTTTCTCCGACTCCCGCTCCTACGCCTGACTCCTCCAAAAAGCTTCGACTCCTGACTCCGACTCTCCATCCCTGCAAGGGGTATACATTTCTTGTATACCTATAAAAACAAGTTTCATTAAAAATATTTTTTTCGATCTCTTATAAAAATGTCAGACCAGTTTCTAGACTCTCGTCTCTTGAACAGAATCAGTCCTATTATATCATAATATTTTTGTTTTATCACTATTACAGTCAATATTAAATAATTATGATTTTACTATTTTGAATTTCGAAGCAATAAAACAAATGCCACTGACCAAGTAACGATAGTCTTGACACTGGTTTAGCATTTCTACATGAGGTTCTTTACAACAACAACAAAAAAAGATTTTTAATTAAACCTATTTCTATTAGTAAATGAAACTAACAAGTAATAAAAGTATTTTTCAAAAAATAACCAGAATATGGACTGTTTATTGAGCAATTGGTGTGAGTCCATTTGTGAAAAAAATTGAGAAGACAATATTAATTTCCTTATTATTTAGTGTAAACTTTTTATTTGTAGACAATTTCTTGTTTTAGTCGAGTCCTATTGTACATTTCGTTGTCAAGGTATGTTTTCCTAGTTCCTGATTATGTTTCCCCATGCCATCTATAATTGGCTAATTGTGGCATATTTCTCCAGCTGACTCCTTTTTTTTCTAGTTTATATCTCACTACGTTCCCATTTTCTTCTTAGCCTTCCTCTTCTTCTTTTGCTTTCAAAATTCGTGTACCTCCCCATTTTTGTATAACTACTTTCTGCGTGCGTAATATCTCAGGTATCTTAATTGGTTTGTTTCCATCTTTTTCTTTGTCTTTCACTCTTAGGTCTGATTTTATCGTAGCTAATCTTATCAATTAGTCTACATCTTTCTATTCTTCTCAACAATCTCATATGTCTGTATCTTTTAAAACAGAATTGGAAGGTTGTAGACGATTTACAGTTTATGTTTTAAAATATCCATATGCTTTAACCAATTAATAATTCGTTAATAAATGACATTGTCTAATCATTTATTACGAAAATCGTTGAAGTCAATTTCCCGTAAAATAATTTAACACTGCGCGGGCTAAGGAATAAACCCGTGCCATTTTACAATTAAATTCGATATGTAATACGAAAGTCTACGAGTTTAAAAGATGGCAGGGTCTTCAGTTTCTTCCAGCAATAGATCTGTGGTGTAAACGATTTTGAGATAAGGGATCTTCTAATTATACAGGTTGGTCCACTTTTTAGTAGCAGGACTTTAACAGTCGATACAAAAACTTATTTTAAAGCGAATATTCCATATCAACATGGGTCCAAAAACGCTTCATTTTAAAGATACAAGGTGTTGAAACTTTCGAAAAAATAACGATAATGTTTAACCGTTTCTTAACGAGTAGATATATTTAAACCAAATTTGGTATACAGCACCATTTTACAGGTTACCACAATCGATAAAAGTTTTAAGTCCCACAAGCAACCAGTGGCGGAGTTGTGGGGGTTCAGTTTCAATAAATTTTATAAAAAACTAGTACGGCCCTGTTCAAAATCAACTTAAACTTGTTTTTGGGTAGAGCATTTTATTCTAAACAAAAATTGTCTTCTGACTTTTTTCGTATCTGCC
This sequence comes from Elmis aenea, assembly GCA_947652605.1. Lineage (NCBI taxonomy): Eukaryota > Metazoa > Arthropoda > Insecta > Coleoptera > Elmidae > Elmis > Elmis aenea. The sequence continues at coordinate 37,862,693 of OX393582.1, read as the reverse complement.
ACCGTTTGGCAAGAAATTTGATTTATTTTACTATTTTCGCAAAAATTATCAATTTAAATTACAGATTATATGAGTACAATATAATATTTATAATAAAACAAAATTGTATTACTATTAGTAATTAAATACACGAAATGATGAATAAACCATATCAATTTGCTCTTGCAAAGTAATATTCATTGTGGAAATGCAATAATTTAAAAAATAAATGACAAGTTTTGACGTTAGCGAAGTGAACAGTCAGTTTTTTCAATTTCCACGGCACTCTATTGCTCAATAACGATTTGAAGAACAATGTCGAATATCTCAAAAAGTATGAGTTTTGGGTATAGGACATACTTAACAAAATATGAAGCTCTTTTAAAGACGAATTCGATGAAAAAAAAAATACAGGGGTTTGCATTTGAATAAATCGAGCTACGAGCTTTTGAAAATCATGTTGCCACCTATTTATAAACACCCCTGTATGTGTGATTCAAATTTTTTCATATCGAGCGAACAGAGACATTTTTTCTGCATGTCCATACCAAATTACAACTTTGTACTTCAAAATAACTTTAGGAGAATTTTTTAAATAAAGACTTAAAACCTTGAATAATTTAGAATTTTTTTTTTACAACGCCGTATAAAAACCTGTAGTATTTTATATTGATGCAAAGCTAAAATTAAGGCGGTCAAAAATATTAAATAAATTGGGTGTTGTATTTGAAATATAAAAGTTGCTATTAGTTCCAGAAAGGTGACTCACCCTGTATATTTGAAAATATTTTTATTGTGTTTAGAAAAAACTGTATAAAATAGCATTTGTATCAACTTCATATCTCAAACTGTTTAGCCACAATCGACCGATCCCGCACTAATGACTCAACCTGTATATAATTAATTAAACATCACCATTTAGCACTGATTTTTTCAAAATTCTTAATCATTATATTTCATTTTTCATTTTGACAACAATTCACCAATGAATTAAATATATTGGTTATTAAATATATTAGCACAAAACAAAAATAGCATGTGAATATGTCACTAAATTCGATAATATGGTACATTTGATTTAAATCAAAAAAATCTGATTTAAATCAAATAAATCGATTTTTTTGATTTTTTTAAAAAAATCATGATTTTTATCCACCCTGGTTTAAATATAAGTATCAACTGGTTGAGAAACGGTTAAACATAATCGTTATTTTTTTGAAAATTTCAGCACCCTGTATCTTTAAAATGAAGCGTTTTTGGACCCATGTAGATATGGAATATTCGCTTTAAAATAAGTTTTTCTATCGACTGTTAAAGTCCTGCTACTAAAAAGTGGACCACCCTGTATAAGCTTCAATTGTTATAAATTTGAAGTTTTTATTTTAATTTTAAAGGGAATTATTTAATATTGCCATTTTTTATTGCTTAAATTACGCGGGTGTTTCAAATCGACTGAAATGCAAATTCTTAAATATCTTGAAAAAGAGAAAAATTGACTTGCACCCCTTTAACAATAAATGGTTACATTTTTACAATGTCTCTTTTTTTACTGTGTATTTATTTTACGATTTTCAATAAATCAGTCACCCAATCAAGACAGTAATAGAGTAATATTTGTTTCTATGAGTCTAATTCTTTATAATATTAATCTAGTTTTTGATGCAAATGCTTTCAAACGGCAAACCTATGTTTTTCTGTGCACTGCTTTATCCTTTGTAATACTATAAAGTTATTCATATGACAAGCGTGTTCGTTTATCTCAATTTACAAGCCAATCAGGATTTTTATACTGAAGGCGTCACTCAAATATTAAAATACATTATCTGTTTTGCCGAAACACTTTAAATTATTTTAAATAAATTTGTTCGTTAACGACATTTAAAGTGACCTTATTTTACGTATTATTATGATACAAAAAAACACATCAACTTAACTTATAAGCAAACAGTCTTTGTTGCTGTAGTTGTTAGATGGATCTTGTCGATTATCATTACTACTGATAAGTAATATGCAAAATATCTCATACATTTATGGAACACATGTTTTTACGACTTCGCAAAAGCAGAAAATGAATAATTTACGACGTCTAACAATTACAAATAAGTCATCGCAGCATGAAACTGACTTCGCCCATTCTAATTATGCGATTAAATTAATGAATGCAATTAATAAGATGTAGGCATAAGTATTTAAAGCGAAAAGTAAAAGTGATCGCGTAGGCGTCAAAGCCACAACTCATTTGATATCTCCCATCGTAGTAGTTTAGTACGACACGGGATTTTAATGGCTACATTATTATACCAATGTCAACCTGTTCGGCCCATAACGGCATGGGGTTACATAACAACGAAAATATTTTGATTGAGAAAACCGCTAGCGTTATTCTTAATACGCGTAAATTTTTCTTAATCAACTTGTTATTTACGATAATAACAATTTACTACCTAGGTTTTTAAAATTTATTATTAATTTAAATACAACGACATGGTGCTTGTCATAAACCACTGTAAATTTCGATGTCATCTTCTATGTAACGCAAAGATACACAAAAAAAGATCATGAACAGTTTAATACAAACAGGAAATGATTTATGTAATTTTTTGAACTGCCATTATTAATGATTTTTTTCCTTATTTTAAAGTGTGCGAGTATTTTTTTGTGTTTATAGAGTTTTATTGATCTAATTTTAAGATCAGAAATGCCGTTAATTAAAATTCATCAACATATTTCTACTTACTTATACTTTTGGCTGGTCCGTTTGTCTTTCGTTTGCATTTTAAGTAAACGTGTTGATTAGTTGAATTTTAATGTGCTGATAGATACTAGGAGACTACCAAAATGGCTTTAGATCTGGTCGATCCACCATAGATGCTATACACACTTTAGACCAAATACTCCAAAAAATGTGGGAACATAATAAAGAGATACACGTAGCTTTCATAGATTTTAAAACTGCCTTCGACTCGGTTAAAAGAAAAGAATCGCTAAGAGAATTTGAACTATTGGGAATACCGGGGAAACTAATAACACTGCTAGAAATGACCCTCAACAACACAACAGCAAAAGTGAGATTCCAAGGAATAACAACAGAAGCCTTCAAAGTAAACAAAGGCGTAAAACAAGGGGACTCACTATCCCCCACCATATTTAATTTAATACTAGAAGGTGCACTACGAAAAGCGAAACTAGATAAAAAAAACATCATGATCAACCAAATACAAATAATAGCGTATGCTGACGATATAGCAATTATAGGGAATAGAAGAGAAGACCTAATAAAAGCGATAGATCAACTAGACAAAGAAGCAAAAAAACTGGGTCTGGAAATAAATGAAGAAAAAACAAAATATATGAAGATAGGAAAAGAAAATATGCACTTACAGAACGATCTACAAACAAAAGAATACACCTTCGAAGAAGTTAATACTTTCAACTACTTAGGCGTGACAGTGGGACAAGCTGGAAAGAACAGAGCGAAGGAGAGAATTCTGAAGGGAAATCAAGCATACGGCAGAAACAAAACCCTACTAAAGAGCAAAACAACAAAAATAAAAATTTACAAAACCCTGATAAGACCCGTCATAACATATGCCATGGAAACAGTAGCAATAAATAAGAAAGAGGAGGAAGAATTAAAAATAGTGGAGAGGAAAATAATGAGAGCAATACTAGGTCCTAACGTAACAAGAGATGGAGAAGTAAGACTGAGAAGGAACAAAGAAATAGAGGAGGAACTCGGAGGAGAAAACATCACTCGACACATCAAAGTACAGCGACTACGATGGGCAGGACACATCATGCGAAGGAAACCAACCGCAATGCTCAGGAGGGTAACAGAATGGATTCCTATTTGGCCCAGAAACAAGGGTAGACCAAGGAAAAGATGGAGAGACGCCCTGGAGGAAGATGCAAAGGCACTGGGAATAAGGGAATGGAAATTTAAATGCAAAGACAGGAAAGAATGGAAGAAAATAACGGAGGCAGCCAGAACTAATGAGCTTGAAAATTAGAGGAGAGGACTGATCCACCTCATTAAATGGATCTACAACAACGCCTCGGCGTTAGCCATAATCCTTAGGATTATACGGCTCAATGATGATAGTGTTACTAATAACAGTCATTTGAAAAAGACCAAGACAATATGGTCGAAACGTCACGTAATCAAAGAAAACGCGGTTCCAAACCCGAAAACGAAGATTCTAACATGGACAACGACCGCGAAAGCCTGATAAATAAAACGAAGAATTGTGTTGTAGCGATGGACGAGGGAGTAGAAGAATTCAAATACCTAAGAGGATTTTTTTTTAATGTTAAAGTAGCCAATTTGAAGGAATACATTTTTTTTGGGCCTTAGATCAGAAAACTTTTGGAAAATAAAACTTTGATTCTTAAAAACTCGCAGCATGGACATCTTTAGTATCTTTTACAAAATTACAAGAAATTAGGATGCAGGTTGTCATTGAAGATCTGCTTCCTGCATTCCCACTTAAACTTCTTTCCAGAGAACCTGGGCCACATTAGATAAGCAAGGGGAGAAATTTCATAAAGACATTAGAATTATGAAAGAACGCTAACAGGGAAGATGGGACCCTGCTATGATGGGAGACCATTGCTAGTTCTAGCAGAAGGAAGATACAATATCGCATCAGAGAAAGAAAAAAATAAAAAGCTTAACAGTTTCTTATCAATTTTGTAAGCAAATTTTGATAAAACATTTTTAATAAAAACTTATTTCCGTTCTAAACTGTATTTTAATATCTGATTACTCCATCCAGATGTATATAAGAATTAAAGGTTTTAAACATACCTTAAAAAATGCAATAGGTAGAGGTAAAAGCTAAGTATTGTACTTACATGAAAACGAAAAAAGTAAAAGTTACTGCTACAAAATAACTTTACGTGGTAGGCTTTTTTTTGAGGTCTTATCACTAAAATCAGGGCCCACAAATAGTAAAGAACGCCAAAAGTTCTGCATGTTTTTGCAAAAAAGTGAAAAATTCTTGCCTAGTGTAATTTAGAAAAAAACGCACGCATTTAAATTTATACACACATAAAAGTCTCTTAAATATGATAACTTTTTCAATGCTACGCCTACTCGATGTAATAGGAGATTTAACATAATGGACTTCGTTAATACTAATTCATGCAAGTCTTGTATCAGGTTACCGTAGGCATATATACGTCATTATATTTTGTCAAGACATTTGCGTTTGTTTATAAACATATTTGCTTCCGCGGTGTCACTTAATATGGCCAAACAAGCTGTCCTTTGCCTTCAACTATTGTCAGCGCCGCTCGTTGGAACATATTTGCCCATATAACGTACGGAGCGGACCGATTTTTCAATTGCGCTTAATACATTATGGATGTGTTTTAGTATTTTAACCAAAACCGAAGGAATATTAATATTGTGGTGCTGCCTATTGACGATGTTAATTCCGATTGTGAGCGGTAATACACGTTTCGAATATGGATTAAATAAATGAAGTCGATTTGCAAGATATAGGTTTGGGCTTAGGCTGTTCTTACATCAAGGCTACAGGTTGTATGTAATGGTTTGTGTGAAACAAATTTTATTCGTCTGATGCTTAACACATTCGCACATAGAAAATACTTTAAAACTGTTAATTAATCAAGCTTTATCCAAAAAACATAGTTTGCAGAAGACCTTAGTAACTTTTTTAAATACTTTTATCAGATGAATCGAAATATGAAATATGTCAAATTTAATGGTGTTACAATCAGGGATGGAATAACGTTTTAAATCGTTACGTTATTGTATACCGTTATTTATTTTTTGTTTTCGTTACATAACGTTAATAATAACGCTAAAAAATGAATCGTTACGTTATATAACGTTATATAACGTTACATAAATTATGATATACAGGGTGTTTCTTAAATAATGCGAAAAAATTCGGGAGGTGATCCTTATCGAAAATTAAGTGGGGTCTTTTATATATTTTTTTTTCTTAGACGTTTCCTTTCGGAGTTACACCCCCCTGAAGGGGATCGGTAAAATTAGGTTTTTATTTTATTTCTCAAATTTAGATAAATGTAGGAGAATGATATTCGGTAGATGTTTAATACTTATTAAAAGGTTTACCATAGTAATATTTTCAATCATCTTCCACCTTCACAGGGGGCTGAAAAGTGCAACCCCTGTTGGTTTTTTAATCAAAACTTTTTGGTGAGTTAAAATTTTGCAATTTAATTTTTTCTTCTTTTGTTAGTTTCATTTATTTAGAAACTTTTTTATTCTTTAGTTTTTCTCGTAAATCCTACAGTTATGAGTAAAAAAATAAGTGAGTGAATATGATGTTTATGTTCATATTGGGTAGAACTGACGAGCGTCTTAGCGTTGTCGCCGCGTAAACGTCAAAATGAATTACACCCGTCACTTCTACCCAATATGAACATAATCAAACCATGGTAATCACCAAAATGGATCGTTTTATATTAGATTATTTGATGGTTCATGTTCGATCATATAATTTTTTACTCAAAAACTAGGGTTAACGAGAAAAGTTAAAGAATAAAAAAAACTTTTATATAAATCAGGTTTTCAAAAAAAAAAATTAAATTGCTAGATTTCAACCCCCAAAAAAATTCTGATAAAAACACCAACAGGGGTCGCACTTTTCAGCCTCCTGTGAAGGTGGGAGATGATTGAAAATATTACTATGGGAAACCTTTTAATAAGAATAAAACATCTACCGAATATCATTCTCCTACATTTATCCAAATTTGAGAAATAAATAAAAACCCAATTTTACCGATACCCTTTAGGGGGGTGTAACTCCGAAAGAAGACCCTAAAGAAAAAAAATTTATGTGAAAGACCTCTCTTAATTTTCAATAAGGAATCATCTCCCGATTTTTTACGCATTATTTAAAAAACATGCTATATAAAAATAAGTTTTATTTGTAACTCTGAAATTATTTTTGGGATCTGTAAATGTAAATTTAAAAAATAGTACAAAATTATTACGTTGAAATATTTTATTTTCATTTTATTTTCTAAAATAGAAACAAAATATTATATCTTCTGAAAATAAAAAGATCGCTATATAAAAATTTAATTTATAGAGAATAACGATACAAAATAACTTTTAATGAAACGTTATCGGTTATTATAACGTTATTAAAATATCGTTACGTTATTGTACAAAAAATTATAGTTGAATCGTTATTATAACGTTATCGGGTATCGTTACGTTACGTTTTCCATCCCTGGTTACAATCTTCGTTCCTGGGTTTGGAACTGCGTCTTATTTGGTTATTTGTTGACGTTTCGACCATATTGTCTTGGTCTTCTCAAAACAGTCGATACAAAAATTTTATTGAAGACTTAAATATAGGAAAATTTAATAGTAAACATTTATTTACAAAACTCAACCATACAATCAAAAAACAAAAACGATATAGTAGTCTTTATTTGTTCTGAAAAATCCAAAAAGGCGTAGAACATGTCACAGTAATGATATAAAAAATACACATATATACGAATATATACAACACAATTATAATTACTTAAAGGAGTTTTTAAAGTAATCGTCATTAAGGTATTCACTAACTCCATAGTAAGCTTTAGAAATTAGGACATTTCTTAATCTTTTCTTCAAGTCAGGAGTGCGTAGATTTTTTATACTCTCAGGTGATGTATTAAATTTGTTATATATTGCAATAATTATAGAGGCAACATTTTTTTGAAGATAAGTATATTTGAAGCAATCGGGCTTAAGATTTTTTTTATGTCGTGTATTGGCTGCATGGTTTCTTATATTCACTTCAAACAGATCAAAATTATTTCTTACGAAAAGGATGGCTTCGAGAATGAATAGGCCGTAAAAAGTTAATATTTCTTTGTCACGAAAAGTGTCTTTACAATGATCTCGGTAGTTTAGACCAAAAATAGTTCTTATACATCGCTTTTGTATAATAAAGAGGCGTGCAGAGTCACTAGCGTTACCCCAAAAAATTATAGCATAACGTAACCTAGATTCAACATACGCATGATATGCAGTTTTGGCCGCGTTTGTACTGACTAATTTTTTTAGGTTTTTTAGTGCGAAAGGATACCGTGACAGGCTTTGTGACAGGCGTTCGATGTGGTATGACCAGTCCAGTCTAGAGTCAATACCTAAACCAAGAAATGATATTTTATTAACAACATTTATAGTTGTGGAATTGTTTTTAAGTTTTAGGTCGGAGGTTAATTTACTTTGTGAAAACTTTATTACTTGAGTTTTATTGACATTTAAGGTTAGATTGTTTAATGTGAACCAAAGTTGGAGTTGGCCTAAGCAGTCAAAGAGTTTTTGTTCAGAATTTTTTGAATCCGAGTCACTAATAATAGCAGATGTGTCATCGGCAAATTGTATAAGGGAAGTTTTGGCAAAAACTGGAAGATCATTTGTGTACAGTATGTATAACAGGGGGCCTAAGATTGATCCTTGCGGGACTCCTTTTTTGATTGTCTTTTTGTTTGATTTTAGAATTTTACCTGACGAGTCTTTTCCGGCAACATATTGGTTTCTTTCCGAAAGATAAGATTTTATAAGGTTATGGGCGGTCCCTCGTATACCATAGTGTTCTAATTTTGTTAGCAGTATCTCGTGGTCAACACTATCGAAAGCTTTTGAGAGATCAACACACATGACCATGGTGTGTTTGTCTTTATTGAGGGATTGAAGTACATTTCGGATTGCCATATAAATAGCGCGGGTAGTTGTTTTGCCTTTTCTGAATCCATTTTGAGAGTTGTTTATTAAGCCAAAGTGTTCTACGTAATTTTCAATTCGGTTGTAGATTATTTTTTCAAATATCTTACTAATGTTTGTGAGGATGGCTATGGGTCTATAGTTTCCTATGTCACTTAAATCCCCTTTTTTGTGAATTGGTTTGATTTTTGCACATTTAAGTTTGTTAGGAAATATGCCATTTTTTAATGAGAGATTTATAATGTGACTTAGAGGTCCAGATATTAAGTCGGCAGTATATTTTAAGAGGTTTGTTGGGATTTCATCTTCTCCTGTTGATTTTGTGTTTTTAAGTGACATTATGGTTTTATAGACTTCCTCGTAAGAAGTGGGACGTAGATAAATAGACATATTATTATGTTTGAAGTGGCTGGTTTCAGAAATGGTCCCATCCGTATTGTCGGGGCACATATTTATAAATCGTTCGTTGACGTTGTTTAATATATCTAATGGGTTTTCACCTGTATTTTTGACATTTTTGATGAAATTGTCTTCTTGTTGCTTTTTTCCCATGTAGTTGCCTATTACTTCCCATGTCGCTTTGCTTTTGTTTTTTGCCGTTTTAATGTATTTTTCGTCAGTGAGTCGTTTTGCAAGACGAATGGTGCTTTTTAATATTTTTGAATATGTTTTGAAGTATTCCTCGGATATTCGACCTTCTCTGTAATCTAAATATAGTTGTCGTTTGTTAGAACAGGATGTTTTGATGCCGATAGTGATCCAATTTCTGTGGTTTGACATTTTTTTAATGGTTTTCGGTTTGAAAATGGTTTCAAAGAATTCTTTATATATTTTTAAAAAAATATCGTAAGCCGAGTTTATGTCAGATGATAGATATACTTCATCCCAGTTACTGTTTGTAAGGTTTGCTCTAAATTCTTCTAGTTTATTGTTAGAGAAGATCCTTGTGGTTATATTTTTAGGGATGTTGTCCTTGTGATGAACTTTCTCAATCTTTACTTCGACTGACTGGCCGTAGTGATCAGACAGCGCTGTTTGGATAACTGTCCCACAACTTTTAGGGTCTGTGTCATGAAAGTTTTTGATAAAAATGCAGTCAATTAGAGATTTTGATTGTTTAGTAACCCGGGTCGCTTCAAATATTGTTTGTTCATAGTTTTGACTATGGAGTATGTCGAGAAACAGTTTACTATTTTTACTTTTATTTAGCAAGCAAATATTGAAATCACCTGTGAGTATAATTTTATATTCTGAGAAAGTAACGAAGCTTTCTACTAGAAATTTCTCAAGACAGTTGAAGAAAATATCAAGAGAGCCTAAATTGGTTCTATAAATACAAACGATAATAATTTTAAAAATTTTGTTTATGATACAAGAGCACTCGAATTGACCTTCAATATTGTAAAGTGAAAGATTTTCTAATTCTCTAAAGTCATTTAGTTCACTGTATATGTAGTACCTAGTAAAAAAAAATAGAGAAATCAGTTTAGTTGCGATAATGCTTCACCGATATTGATTTAAAACATTATGTTGATTAATTGAAGAGAAAAAAACAACAACAAGATGCATTTACAAAATTCAAAGTCAGAAAGCACAAAAAAAAGAAATCAAAAACCTTGTTGTCAATGAAAAAAAAAACAACAGAAACGGAAAAAAGAATAAATATTATCGTTAAAAGACTAAATTAAATTAACTCTCCAGGCCTAGTTGGCTTCTCCACAAATTCTTCTTCATTTCTTTTTATCACTTTGCTTCCCGTGTCCAACTCTTATTCCTAGTTTTTTTAGATTTCTTTTCACCGCTTCCATCGCCTTTGACCTGGGTCTTCCTCTTCTAAGTCTTCCCTCCATGCAACCTGTTAGCACTCTCCTAGCTACTCTTTCTGTCAATAGTCTATGGACGTGGTTCAACCATCTTATTCTTTGTACCTTTATGACATTTATAATTATTGGTTGTCCATACATCATCATTACTTTTTAAATGGTTCTTCTTTCCCATATGCCCCCCCCCTTTCGTACAATAATTTGGAAAACTAAAATCATCAAAACCCGGACATAAAAAGTTACAAGTCTTATTAGTTTGAAAAACACCAAGACAGTATGGTCGAAACATCACGGAATCAAAGAAGGCGCTGTTCCAAACCCGGAAATGAAGATTGTAACGAAATTGTTCATAAGTCTTAGATTAATATGCAGCTTTGGGAAGAGAACATTTTGTGGGTCAATTGAAGGACTAAAACTGTCTTCTTGTTTCCAAAATTTTAAATATACAATGTGTTTATTTGGAGGAGCATAATTCATCACTTTACTGCTTAGTCGCCATATTTTGCAAAAACGTTTGAGGAGCACTGCTTTCAGTTTACTTTCAATTATTAAAACAAGATATGACACAAACAAGGTATAAGATATAGATATTTGCTTTACTCTAAGTCGAAAGATCAATTTCATTTTAACTGTTACTCATTTTGCTAATATTTATTTACTTTAAACATTTGTAACAAAGCACTATTTGATTCTAATAACAATACAGATGGGATTACATTGTAGCTCGTAAATTATGTACATTTTTTATCGGTGTATTTATTTCAAATCACTAATCGAACGTTATATATGAATGTTAATTTAAGATATAAAACGGTAAACATGGATCTCATTTAAAAGATTTAGCTGTAGCCATAAATTCGCGTGTTCTTTTTATGCCTAATAAACGTCAGTGGGAAATTTATTGACGAATTTTTGCGGGCATACATTAAACTTTGTTTTAAAACTATAATAAAACCAGCAAACATCTTTGTGTGTGTAGTACAAGATAGATGCTGATGTAGTAAAGATTGACTAATGCGATGCATGCATGTACATAGAATTATGTGTACAGGGTGTACCAAATAATTTAAGCCTTTGTGTGTTACAGTAAATTTCAATTATGGCATCCATAAGAAAATCAAATGTTGACTATTTTATTCTTGAGGCTTTCGCGGCCGTTATCCATAATACAATCTTGGTTTCCGGGTTTGGAACCGCGTCTTCTATATTTAGAAGTAGTTGACGTTTCGACCATTGTGTCTTGGTCTTTTTCAAGACGACTAATTTGTGAGGGGTGTTGCTGGGTTTATATATCCAGCTTGTGGAGGCGTGGCGTTCCGCTTGATGGATTTGTTCTGCCTCAGTGATTTTGTGATGACTGGTTTCCAGATGTTTGGGAGTTGTATGCCTGTGTCTCTGTTGTAGTTGTTTGGGTTCTTGATGATTTCCAATGATTCTCGATATAATCTTGGCCAGAAATGGTTTGCGCGGGCCAGTAGTTTTGTTTCTCTGAAGAGGATGTTGTGTCCTGTACCCTGGGCGTGTTCTGCTACCGCTGATTTATCGACTTGTTTTCTTGTTGTTTGTCCTTCGTGTTCTTTGAGACGCGTTTGTATACTCCTGCCAGTTTGTCCTATGTATACTTTTCCACAGGAGCAAGGTATGCTGTATATTCCCGCGTGGTGTAGTCCTGTGTCGTGTGTTCTTCTTAATTTATTCGAGAGCTTCAAAGGAGCGTTGAAAACGGTTTTGATTTTATGTTTTTGTAGAAGTTGACTCTCACATCTTTGTATCAAAGTGTGCTATGAAAAACTTACCATCACAGCGTAATGCATAAACATCAAGATTTTTTAATAACTAAAAAAGATATATTAAGCGAGATCCCCATACCTGTGCTAAGAATAACAGGATTTCGATTAAGAATTGGCAAATTTTTATTAAAACATTATATTTTTGATGCTTAACGCTTATAAATATATATCTATCTCTATTTACCCGAAGGCGTAGGGCGTAAGGTGTGAAAGGATACAAATCCTAATGTTCTTTACTATTACGAATACATTTTCTAAACTCTTTTTTGTTTCTCGCCATATTCCTAGCCTGTGACAGATTCGTCTCTCCTTCTGTCAATATTTTTTTTACACTGGCGTCCCACGTATTCCTAGGTCTTCCTCCGAGCCTCGTTTCATGTCTTCATGCTTCCGATGTTTGTTTAGCGGGTCTTTCGTTTCCTAACCTGGTTAGAGGTCCAAACTATTTGAGCTGTCGATCTTCGATTATTTTTAATACAGGTTCGACATTCAGTCGTTTTCTTATTTTGGTATTTCTTATTTTGTCCATTCTGGTGACCCCATCTACTTTGCGGAAATATTTCATCTCCATGGCCTGTATTTTGCTCTTCATAGTCGACGTTAGAACCCAGGTTTCACATCCGAAGGTCAGTGTTGGTACGAATACAGTTTTGCATACTGTCTTCTCTGCGATCTCTCTTTCCCTTTGAAAGACTTCTTATGTTGTGATATAGCTTAAATCTATTTTCCAATCTTGCATTTATTCTTGTGTCGTGGTACCGTTTATTGTTGATGCTTACCCCAAAGTATTTAAATGTCTCGGCTTGTTCTAATTTCTTCCCATTAAACGTGATACTTGCTTGCGTCTCTCTCTGCCCGTGACCATTATTATTGTTTTTTCTACGTTAATTTTTATATTGTTAGATTTCAATGATATGTTCCAGGCTTCCAGGTTCTTCTGTAGGTATCTTTCGTCTGCCGAATATCACCAGGTCATCTGCAAAGGCACATCCTCTCAAATATACTGGCTCTATATGTCGGTGTCCGATGTACATCTTCGATAATTTTTCCCTTGTTTTTTTTATCGTGTCGTCGAGGACCAAATTGAAAAGTATTGGACTTAGTACTCCTCCCTGTCTTAGTCCACTATTGATTGGGAATTCCTGAGATTGCTTGTTGTCCGTTCTTATATAATTCCTGTTCTCTTCACGTAGGCTCATTATTGGAGCTACTAGATTGTCCTCTACATTTCCCTTTCCCAGGGTTGTTCGCACTTTAGATCTCGAAAATCGATCGAAGGCTTTTTCCAGGTCTATAAACACCTAATACGTTTCAATATTTCTTTCTAGGAACTTTTCTGAGATTTCTTCGAGTGTAAAAAAGGTCAAAGGTCACGTGTTTTTTCCGCTCGCGTGGAGACTGCTATAAGGGGGTTGACCCCCTCTTCAGTCGTAAGAGGTACAAGGATAATGGGTAGGGATGTGGATAGTCAAGGATGGGCAAGAATAGGTGGAAGTACTGCCACAGCATTTGCCTTAACCATAGAGGAAACCACCTGAAACCTCTACAATGACAGTCGGCCCTGGGAATCGCACCCAGGACCTCCTGATTACAAGTTAGGTTGTTTTACCAACCAGCCACCAAGCTCGGTTATACTACGCCCCTTTCTAAAGCCACTCTGCGACTCCTCTAGTAGTTCATCTGTTTGTCTTAATAGTTTCTTTTCGAGAATTCGTTCGTCTACCTTGGACGGTATACTTACTAAGGTCACTCCTCTGTAATTTTTACACCCCCTTTTATCCCCCTTTTTAAAAATTGGTACTATAATGCCAGTTTTCCAGTCTAATGGAACTTTTTCTTCCTTCCAAGCTTGGTTGTATATTGCTGTTAGCATTTCGATTCCTTTAGCGCCCACAATTTTCAGCATATCGCCGGTTATTCGGTCGTGATCAGCTGCTTTTTCTTTTTTGACCGCTTTTATGGCTTCTACTACATCATCCATTTATATTTCTTCTACGATTGGGTCTCCTGTGTGGTCATCTCCTTTCTTTCCGTGTTCTATGTCCTTTACTTCGTCCGCGAATAAAAGTTTTTTATACATACCAATTTTAACCTGACGAATAACAGTTAATTTACGTATGTAAATTAAAAGCAAATAATATTCTAATATACAATGTTTGCTTTTAATTTTAATACACATTTTTCACTTTTAGTACGACAAAGAATTTGATAAATTCACGTTAGCAAGATTTACAACTGTACAGAAATACTTTTTTAATTATTTCGCGTGTACATTAGGTGAAACTAAAAGTTACACGATGTTTATTAACTCCTCCAAACGCCTAACTGTGCAAGAAAAACTCAACAAAAGCCGAGAGAAAACAACAATAGCAAAAAATTGATTAAAAGTCGAGTCTTAACAACTTCGCACATAATAAAACTAATTACTACAAAGGAGTTCAACGAAACTCGCTGCGTTTTTCTCGAGAAGATTTAAAAATAATTAACGAATTCCTAACTAAAACTTTTTTAAGATGATGGAACCGAGATTCTTTGATTAAACTAATTAACACATTAATTAGTTGCGTCCTCGGGGTTAACCGGACAAAGATACACAGAGTAAAGCGAATAATTGGAGCAAAAATAATCTCTCCTACTCAGATTTATTACCGACTTCGGAGTCTCAAAAATGGAACTAATTGCGTCATTTCTTCATGAAAAATTCTTCTGAAGTTTTAATCATTTCTCTTTTTTTCGTTGGAGTAATTGTGACATTCCGTCCTAACATTCACTGAATCACAGTAGATTCTTTACAACTGAACGCCTTTACGGCAGGCACTATACAACTGTTTGGCACGCACAATATATGTCACCAACTTATTGCCACATGACACGATACATAATCCTGCTCATGAAAATAATGCACAGCGTTGTACTACCTACCTACCTATTTGCAAATCACGACTCGTATTGACAGTTCACTGCAAGCAATAGTACGTATTCTATCATGTTTTCTTAAAATTCTTCATTACACACAAAGATTCTTCAAACGAATTCCAATCGAAGTTGAGCTACTCGATTTAAAAAGTATTTTAATCGTTTGAGAGCCCTTAAAATACCCTCTCACGCAATACACAGGGTGTCCCTGAACATTTCCAGGATGTGGATCTCGCTTCTTGTAAGAGATGAAACGAATAATTCTTAAGCATGGGAGGCGCTACAATCTATTCTTAATAGTACAAAATTGCTTGTAGGGGAGACCGGGGATAAAAGTAACATTTTTTTGTTTTTATTTAATTTCTCATAGATTATTACAAATTTTTTACATCCAAATTGGTTTAATGATAGATTGGACATTTGTCTTGCTTCCAAAATATTTATTTCGTGTGTGTCGTAAAGCAACTGTTAGAAAAAAAAATTTTTCTTTAGTAAGACAGCTGTTACTTTCAACCTCAACGTTGGGGCTAAAAGTAGCAATGATTGGGGTAAGTTGTAACGGCAAAATAATTTACACAGCTCTTAAGTAGTGGGTAAATATATTAGTATTCATCAACAAAATTAATATTTTATTCAAAAATACACATTAGCAAAATGAAAAACTAAAAAAAAATATCTTTGGTACAATACAAAATGATAAGTGAACAGTATGGCATACCAGGTAAGAGCGGTTCCAAATTATTAAATTTATACTGGATCATAATAACTGTTTGTTTTATTTTAAAAAAATCTAACCGCTCTTTAAACTGACCGTCATTCATTAAATCAGTAAAAGAGGGTCAGGTTAAGTTGGGTTTGCTAAAGCTTTGTTTATATTAAGTTATAAATATAAAGGTAATAGAATAAAAACAATGGCGGCTGGTAGGAAAACCAAAAGTACCAGATCTTACCAATTTACATAGGTTTTATAATTTAAAATGCTTTTTAAGAAATATTTTAGCTTTACATACATTTCCATCATTAAACCGATATAATATACTGAGTTTTATAATTTAATAATTTGGGACTGCAGTTACCAGGTTTGCCAAGATTATAAGTACTTATTTAAAAATGTGAATCAAAAAGATACAACAAACTGGAAAATTATTCCGACAACTCTTGTATATTCTCATCTACGAAGAAAGCCACCAATTATGTGCTAAGAGTGAACATTTGCAAGTGAAAACATTAATTGGGGTTAGTTGTAACACTTTGTTACTTTTGACCCCAAGTGTACACAAAAAATTTTTCAGGGAATCCACAATTAACCACGATTCTAACGTCAAATTGTATTGCATCCACCAAATTTAGAACAAAATAATGTAGGTACTTTTTTGTTCCTATTTTAGAGATCGCCTAAAAGTTACTCGACGGATGAGACAACGCAGTAACTTTTAGGCGGAAAATAGTGACTCTGGCTGGCAAAAAGTTAACCTCTATGACAGATGAAAACTAGCAATGTAGGTAGGGAGCTGGATGTAACTTAACATTGCAAAAGCGTTTAGGGCGATATAAAACAAAAATTAAAGAAACTATAGGCACTGTTACAACCTACCCGTGTTACTTTTATCCCCGGTCTCCCCTACTTAAGTCTAAAAATCAAGAAAAACCGTATTCTACCATCATTAAATGATGTAATTTGTCAAGCTGTCTATATAAAAAAAACAACAATAAATAACTAAGAGAATTTCAATGTCAAATGTTTGTGTTTGTAGCAATTTTGTTAAAATTATGGCTACATTTACAAATAATGAAAAACTTTGCACCATTTTACTTGCAAAGGAAATTAGAAGAATTTCGATTTTATCTCTGACGGTTTCATAGCCAAGACGATCGCGAAAACTACCTTTATTATTCAGGTTTTCAGTTTTTCCCCTATTTTTCCGACGGAAATGGCCAGTGGCACGTATAACTCTGCAAAACATTTAGTTTTGATATTCTTAATACAATAAACACAGCCTTGATCAGACTCTAGCGACAACATATCCTGACCCTCCCTTGTTAGTTATTTTTAATTCATCGTTCATAGATATCTTAGAATAATGGTAAGAAAATATTTGTGTCTTGATTTCTTGAGATATTTATTTTAACAGATATGATAAGTGATGTGTCAGAATAATATCTCAAGAGTGGAAAGTAATGAAAAATGTAAAATAATAATTACATTGAACATTAAAAAGTACATTTAAAAATATCAAATAAAATTGATCTAATAATTAAGACAAAAAAGTGAGAGAATAAAGCAATTAAACATTTTTATATTTGTTGCTTTAACTTCTGAAGTACGAGGAATTTTTTACTTTTAAAAATAGATAGTTGCTCCTCTCATTTACCTGTATCTCCTATAATAAGGGAGATCCTCATGCTGGAAATGTTATCCTAAATAGTCAGTATAATTCAACAGTCTTTTTTGTCATCTCATTTATGAAAGATGCCAAACATTAGATCAGCCAAAGCAACTACTGTAAAAAAAAAACATAAAACGAAATAAAAAGTTATTAGAATTAAGAATGAAAATAACCTACAGGTAACAAGCAAAATAATAAATTAAATTAAAATATTAAGTGTTTATTCGATTTAAAACATTTGATTTTTAATCAAATTGCACCCTGAACCAAAAACAAATCATTTGAAAGTTTTTAAAATTTTTTATCACAAGATATGTTTTATAAGAAAACTTTTGAAAATAGCACACAGATTAAAACATTCTATAAAACAATTATGAATTTATCGAAAGCAGTATAAAGTAATTTAAAATCTTTAATATTTTTTTAATTACGAAAAAACTGTCCAGAAAATAAATTAAAGTATAAGTGAAATAAATATTCAAAATAATGGAAGTTTGATTTGAACAATTTTGCCTAATCTTTTAATTAGCAAGATAGCAACCCATATTTTTCTTTGGAAATGCATTGAAATTCTTTATTACTTGATACGTACATTGGTCAGAAAAAAACTTTTTTAAGGGAAAAATCTAATGTCTCTAAAACAATGGAATATGTAACTGGAGAGCTGAAAAATCATGATGATAATGATAATGATAAGAATTCGAAATAAAGATGAACAAACACGCTTGTACAATGACGCCCTTTACAGGTGAACTTAATATCTTTTAAATTATACAATTAGTTATTAAATAAGACACTTTTGGTCTAAATTTAAAAAATAAGTACATGACACATTTCAATAATTTAATAATCTTCGGTTTAACAAATCTCGAGTAATTATTGTAAATGTTATATAAGAATAAAATATTAAATTTATTTGTAAAACACAAAGTTTACAAATTAAAAGCATCATAAATTTAATGGAAACGGACAGGGGCTACCTAGAGCCAAGTTCCTACCTAGGGGTTTGGGTTCAAAGAACCTTCCAGTGTAACTTATAGTATAAATAGAAAATGATCAGTAAATAATTGACCCTAGGGCATTAATTAAGTGAAGTATTTGGTTCGTCTCTCTTTAAGGTCGGTAAGAAACACGCTAGACCTAAAATATCGCTATTAAGGAATTATATTTAGTGTCTAGGCGTGGGTGCGTTGGACGATACCGTCAAGAATTTTATCGCAAAATCAAAAACTAAAACCATTGGAAATATGCGTTGTGCTAAAGAGATTTCTCTCTATTTCACTACACATCTGAACACTTTAGGCATACATTTTTAGACAACTACATTTATGTTGAAATATTTTTTAATAACAAAACATTGGTCTCATTTTTCCCATTTTCAATTGTCTACTGAACAATCGGTGAATTCCTATTTAAATCGTTTAATGTTTATGTACATTTCTTCCTAGCCTCGAACGATTTTTTTTAATGTTTGGTCAATGTCGAGACTCTCGTCACTTCGCCTGTAGCAATTTTATTTATATATTTTACACCTGCAATTGTTCCTGACAATTTTGAAACTAGTCTAGCAGTTCTGCTAGAGAGATACTTTATGAAAACAGGAGGTGATTTCAATTAAACCCATTAATAACAGTAAATGCATCACTAAGGATGAAGAAGAAGTGCAATGGCAGGAGGAATACGAAACAATCAAACAAGAATATGAACAAGAAGATGAGTTGGATAGAGCGATGCATAAAATGAAAATTGGAAGCAGGTCATGATGGTATTTTACACACATGGGAGTGGATGGAAAGAAAGTGCTCCTAAGAATAGTAAATAAAGCATGGCAGGAAAAAGATATTCCAAAGGACTGGGAGGTATCTGTTGTATTACCAAGAATACAGATACAGGAAATGAGATTTCTGAGAAGAATAGAGGGATGTAGACTGATTAATAAAATCGAAAAAATTCGAAAACCCTAGGAGTAACAGATATTAAGAAAAAGATGGAGACGAATCAGTTAAGATGGCTTGGACATCTACTACGCATGCCAGAAAGTAGAAACGCGAAAATAGGATAGAAAATACAGATGGAGGGAAAAAGAAATAGTGAAAGACCAATAATAAAATGGGAAAAAGAAGTGAGGCAGAGTAGGATAAAGGAGTCAGTTGGAGAAATGTGGCACAATTAACTAACAATAGGCAGGAGTGGAGAAACATAACACAGAAATAAAAAAGCCTACTTTGACACCGAAAGGTACAAGAGGAACCGATTAAGAAGAACATGATGACTCATAGAAAATCTAATCATTGTCTTAATATTGACCCTTGGGACACCCCAAATATTATAGATTAAAAATACTTGAAAAATAAAAGACAAAATACCTAGAATATAGTTTTTTATAACACTATTTGTCTTTAAATTTTGCATACAATCATTATTTTTAAGGTACATGAAATAAGTTAACTCTTGGAAATATTTCTTAGTTAAAGCAACCTCAAAACTGTTTTCAGTTGTATCTTTAAGAATTTCTGTTAAACTTAACATTTTTATGTAAAACACTCGACACTCGTGTTGATTAAGTTTGCACATAACCGTTTCGATAATTTCCTTTCCGCACCTGCTTTAAGCGAAAAATTAATTTATACCATAAAATAAACCGACCATATGTTCATTGTGATAATTAATCATGATGAACATACTGCAGTTCGCATTATATTCAAGTGAAAGTAATATAATTTAATACTAAAGAAAGAAAACTTGTGGATTTCATCACTATTTGAAATCAATTTACTCTCTATTGATGCTAACATCAAAGTTTGTTTGAAAGTCACAAAGAAATAAACAGCAAAATAATTTATTTGAGTAGAAAAGACCCCAGTTTATTAAAGTAACGCGGAAATAAACTTCATTAGCGTAACAAGACTGGAATAACGAACAAAAATCAGACAAATTTAGCTTTATCAGCACAAATTTAAGGTAACTGCTTGTTTGTCAAAATCATAACGGCTAAGTAATTATTTTTTCTTCGTCCGTCCAGAAAATCAGTTGTTTCCGATTAATTTTTAGGCTGGAAAATACATCTTTACTGGCCTAGGCCAGAAAGTAACTGGTTGCCATGGTTGTCTTTACCGGCCTAGGTGCCATGGTGATGAGTTGTTTTGTTGATTTGCGCTGTCATACCACCAAGAAAGTTTTCACCGGTAGTTTGTTAAGTTATTGTTAAATTATGGTGACGATAGTGATTTTGGTGTCAGTAGCGGACGCAGAAAACATATTGTACGTAACATACCCGTAGTGTCTTTACTGGACTCGTATGCTTTCAGGACTCGCCTACGGCTCGTCCAAAAACTGTCAACTCGTCCAGAAAAGTACCGCTTTCCGGTCTTGTTACGTAAAAAACAATAATAAAATTTGTTTTTAATCACCCTGCAAATACTTTTTTCGCTATTCTTAATCTTTAAAAACACAGAGTTGAATCTAATATGGTTCAAATAAGAATATAAGGTGCAATTAGATGTAGCACGTAGTATTTATTCGAGTCGTAAGTTTTCTTTTGGTATCGTGGACAATCCAAGTCCACTGTAATTACTTTTATCCGTTGCTGAACAGATGAACTGGAGGCCTGCCATTACTTGCAAACGTGCAATTCGTCATAAATTAAGTGGCAGATGATGCAATTTAAATAATTATTCGAACGACCCGACTTGCGTTCGTTATACAACTTGACAAATTGATTTATATATGAGGCGCGTATTGTTTGAAGACTGCATTATTAATACAAAAGTTTTTTGCGTTTGCACATCGCAGAATTGCAACGACATCAAACGTCTGCTTGCATATGAGCCGTTTATTTTGAAAGTGGCGTAAGTTCCTTTTTGCGAAAAACGAGTTAAAGCTGATTACGATTACAAAATATATGGTTTTCTTATCTTAAAACATTTACTTGCAATTTATTTCAAAATCATTAATATTTTCGTCAATAGAAACAGAAAAGCCAATACATTTATTTTGAAAATGGCATAATGATGGATTTGCTTCCCTATGTACCCCCAATTTACCACAGTTATTAAAAAGTTAAAACAAAGTGAAATGTCCGAAGACTTCGCCACTCTTATTGATAACAAAGATTCAATACACTGAAAACTTGTATAAGAAATACTTTATATAAATTACTTATACATACTTATATTTCAAAATGTATTGATGTATTTACTTATTACTTATGTATTTTATGAATATTAATGATAATGAAAAATACTTGAATAAACTTAAAACAAAACACATATAAATTACTTATATTATACAATAATTTACTTATAATATTTTTTAAACTGCTAAATTATTAAACATCATTTCAGTAAAACACATCGGACAAAATCAACATAAGTCCGTAGTTTTTATAAACTAATAACTTTGCAAGTGGCTTAAGTCACTTTACAGTAATGAAAAATAGCGATTTCCAATGTCTGTGTGAAATTATGTAACAGAATAATATAATTAACCGAGATAACAAATATAAGTGAGATTTTAATAAATATTTTTGTGCACATCAAAATATAAAACTTGTAATATCTCACAATAACATATTTCGAAAAAATTGATCTGTTACTAATTATTATAAAACAAAAAAACTTTTTCATAGTACTACTTATTATGACGGATAAATATAAAGTCTGTTATAACATACTATTTTTTCGTTTAAGAAAATCGTATGCGTTTTCTAGTACGGTGTCAATCAAAAATTAAAAATCTTGAACAAAAAATTCGTACGAAATTACTACCTGCCTAAATGCGTCCAATTTTAGCATGGGCGCATGCGTATTCTACTGTAACTGTATCTGACCGCATGTCATTTGTGGGTTAGGTTAACTGAAACAATCAAACGATGTTAAATACTACTTATTACCGCTATAATCCCTCACAATTTATTTTGTGTAAATATGTAGAATGGAATAAGCGTTAAATATACGTTAAATTTGAAAATGATTCGCTTCTGTTCTGTGATCAAATTGAACATTTGACATGGTTACTCAAGGTGCCAACAAAATATGATAAAAGTTGCTAAAAAGTAACCAAAATATATTGGAGTTTTCGTACCAAAAAATAGTACAATATAAATGGTTCATATTTTCCATGCTAAATTCTTAAACGAAATTTTTGTATAAAAATCGTATACAATTTTCTTAAACAAAAAAATAGTATAGTATAAAACAGACTTAAGAAAATGGCAAACGATGGTTTACAAAAACAAAACAAATATTGGTTTACGTTAACTCAATCAAGATAAAAAACAAATTAATTTGCAAAACATTAATCACTCACGCCAAATGGATGTAATTGAAAATAGACTACATCTTTTTATTAATCTATTCAAATCTTTTTTATTTTATAATAATTTACCAAACTTATCGTGTTATCAGGGTTTTTGATTATCCAAAGTGCATCTTTCACATTATTTCGGGTATTTAAAACTCTACAGTATATGCATTTTTTTAAATAAAATGTTGCTCGATGTTGTATTAGTACCACCAACCAATTAGCTACTCATAAAGTACTTTTAAAAAAGTTATTTTTAAGATTTTAATATTTATGTAGATATTGTGCATTACCGTCTAAATATTTTCTTGACAGTTTTCTTTTTTTTTTCAGGTAAGAATCAAACTTCTCAGTCTTCACAATTAAAGGTTTGGCAAAATATATTTATCAATGATAACTAACATAAAAACTTAAAAGATATTGTGTGTTTTAACATTTAAGGCGATATAAATAGGTAAAAATAAAAATCTTTCGTTTTTTTATGTAAAGAATGAAGAAGTGCTAGATCGCTTTTGAGACTAATTTTTTCCATCCATAATGTTCTTAGTTATTTATTTGTTTACTATTTATTATTTCTACTAGCGATTCCGTTGCCCTTCCGGGGCTTCTTTACCGCTACACCCCGCCTTGCACGTAGAATTCTATTTGCGCAAAAAATAGATTTCGTATGGTGCAAGTCCCATGTCCCCAAGTGGCTCCATTCCCAAGTTATATCGATAATAACTAAGCCGGTTATCATTGAAGATGATCAATCGATTGGCTTAAATTTTCGTTTACAACACTTTGAATTGCTTTTCAAAATTGAATAAATCGATAGTCATACTACTCGCGCTGCGCGCTCATACCCAACAGGCCCGTTAACATTTTCCTCGAGAAAGTTGATCAACATACATTAAAATTTGGAATGTATTATAGTTATTTTATGCAAATATTTCCGTTATTTAAGTAATATGTGAGATTTTCGTAACTATTTTTTTTAAATAAACACGATTATCGCCCAGGTTATGATTTTTAGGACACTCTATATATTAAAAACGTTTTCCTGTAATTAAAAAGGTTAGTAAAACCAATTGATTAACCCAAAATCATTTTTGTATCAGACTTCGTGCTAAGTTAGATTTTATAATTACTTTTCGTGTAGCATTTACCTATTTATAACAGTTTTTAGCCCATAAATCCAATTTTTTCTGTAAGTCGCAGCTTCGATTAATTTTTAGTACCAGATTTGATGGCGGAAATATCGCCCGTGACTAGTTTATAAGCGTCAGCGAACAAAAATATCGTGATAATTATTTAGGCAACTTTCAGTATCGTTAAAAAAAATTAACAATAGTGATTTGAACGGGATCGCTGGCTTTATTATCAATAAAATTGGCACGTAATGGCTTCGAATGGTAGTAAATTAGATGAGTTTAGATAAATGGTCGTGATAGCGCGAGACTAGTTCCTAGTTGGTGTAACAAGTGCGAAACGATCATCATCTCTTGTACTTCAATAGATTAACATCTCATTTATTTAAGCATGGTCGGTTTGGAAAAGAACCGGAGAATGCGCATTTGCTTGCAGCCTGAATACCGGGCGATTCCAGTTTGTATGTCTCAAAAGTTACATTTTTTAAATTTTCCCCACACTGTGTAAAAGTGACATAAATAGGTTATAATAACCAGACATGCCAGATTGGCGATAGTCAACTTTTTTTGCCTTAAAATAATAGCGTATGTTTTTCCTGTTTCCTTTTTAACTGAAGAAAATTTCTTGCCAAACGTTTTATTATTGTTATCGCTCAAAATTCTTCACAAGAGGATGTACATTATATCTTTTATTACAGGAGTCAGATTCACAATAGTCAACTTGTTTTGCGAAATTAAAAAGCAAATGTTTTTTCTTGATTATGCTAGAAATTATAACAACTTTTTTTTAAACGTTTTATTTTTGGGTATCACTAAAATTGCTTACAAATTATGCACATTATTTTTACTGTTACGTTGGTCGAACTGGCG
The DNA here is from genome assembly GCA_947652605.1 of Elmis aenea. NCBI lineage: Eukaryota > Metazoa > Arthropoda > Insecta > Coleoptera > Elmidae > Elmis > Elmis aenea. The sequence goes on along the minus strand of OX393582.1, from coordinate 37,837,775 downwards.
ATAGTCAACTTTTTTGCTGAATTGCATGGCATATGTTTTTTGTTTTTGTTCCTTGCAGAGAATTCTCAACAAATTTATTTTTGTAAATTCTTCTGCAAAATTATGCCCATAAATCATTCTTACTTCTACGTCTTTCAATTTGCTGATAGCATATTTTTGCTTAGATTACATTTCATATTTTTCTGTTGGTCTGGGTAGATTTAAAAAAAAATTGTTAACAATCTGGTTTTTCGTGATTACATCTAAATTTTTTACAAATTAAATATATTTCAAGTACAACTTATATTAGATGTCGATAGTCAATTTTTTTGGGCTAAACCACATGGCATAACCTTTTTTTAGTCCTGCTAGATATTGAAAATGACTTCTAAGAACATTTGCTTTTGTAGATCGGCCAAACTTTTTGCAAAATACGTCAAATTAGCGATAGGCAATTGTATTTTCTTTATTACATGACATATCTTTTTGTTGGTCTTAGTAGATATTAAAAAAAAATGTTAATATTCGGTTTTTTCGTCAATTGATTTAAATTTTCCAATAATTAACTATATTTTAATTCAAGTGCAACTTATATTAGATGACGATAGTAATTTTTTTGTGACTAAACCACGTGGCATAATCTTTTCTAAGTCCGGCTAGATATTGGGTTAAAAGTTTTTGCAAAATACGTCAAATTGACGATAATCAACTGTATTTCCTTTATTATTTGGTCTTTTTTATACCATTCTAGTACCGCATTTTATTCTGAATTCAAGCAGGTATGAAAACACAACCTGACACACGAATATTTTTGAGAAAAAAAAAATGAAACTTTGATTAGACAATTATTGTTGTACCGGATGTAAAAAAATCAAATATACCCAGTAACTTATAGTTTTTTAAATGTTATTATCCTTCTGAAGTGCCCATAGGACTTGAAGAAGTAGTCTTATCTAGAATCCACATTAAAGTTTTTTAGATTCCGACTTATGGCGTTTCAAAGTAATTTTGAGTTTGTATTTCGGTACATGGATAAGAAATATTGGTTCAAAAAGCAATTTTATAAATAAAAGTGTGTTAACTCGAGATTAGGACATCAATAACAATTTTATCTTTTAGTTTTAGCTTTAGCAATCTTCTTTTGAAGCTTCACTTTAATTTAAATTGCTTCCAAATAGATTCGCCAATAAATTAACAAACCTGATACTGTATTTTTTAAAGTTATCTATACATGGTTGTATTCAGAATAAAATTCGTTGCCATAATTAAAAAAATCATGTATTTATCTATCGAACGGGCGTTTGTGCTTGTTTGCGCTTTGGAGGCATTAACTTCTATGAAGTCAATTAGTTCCACAATAGACGCAAATGTCATTTACAGTTAGGCCAGTCGTAAAAGCATTCCAACAACGGCTAATACTGGACAATACATTTATTAGAACATAGTTCACGCATGCGAATAAACCATTCATGTACTAATCCATGAATTGGTTTAAAATCGTTTGATGGAACAAACCTTTTTGTGCATGCCTTCAGTGTCATTTTGACTTTCACTTGAGCACGTCGTTACTTAAAGATCTGTAGTAGGGCGATTATAATACTTTATTACTCTAATTCTGTAGGGAAAAAAATGTGGATACAACGATTAAATGTGATTCTTGCAAAACTAATGTCAAATGTGATATTTGTCGAGCAGATAAATAAAGAAAATTTTATAACTGTTATTTAGGTTTGTGTGTTGAACTATTATTTTTGGGAGTTTAATTTACATTATATTGGAGTATAATTCGTTTTATGAATATATATCATTACCAGTTGTATTGGTAAAACATAAAAGTGCACATTGATAAAAAATAAACCAATAATACTATCAAACACAGCAGCTTTTTGTTTTTGAAGATGGTATGGGCAAAGTACACCACGCGCCCTGCCGTGAAAGAAAAAGGGGCGCGCCCGTTCGAGGATTAAAAATTATAGGAGAAAACCGAGGGATTTGCAGAAATATAAAGGATCGTATAGCTTTTTTTAAGTTGTTGGGTGCGCCATGGATCCATATCCACCCTGTATATCCAAGCACGTTCGGTTTGTACAATAAACTCAAGAATTCGCATTAACTTGTTGCTCAAATATAACTCTTTTACAGACAATTGGTCAATTTCACGCGTCTAAAGGTCGTAGCACTTGGTGCTTGACTCACCAGACAATAGACAAAGTGTAGGTTTCACGGCTTCGTGTTGTTGCGATCTTGTTTTTGGAGCTTCCCAAGCAGATAGCTCGGATCGTGTTGGAACAATTTGTTTTGCGTTGTCCGGTACGGTCTTTCCGCAGTATCTTGGACAAGGTACATTAGCGAGAATTATGTCCTAGACAGACGTTCTCTTGTTCATGGAGGCCACCCATTACGGAGATCTGGATCTGCATAAGCGAAATACAAGCAAAACATCGGCTAATGAACCAAAACTTATGCCGTAGTGCAAAACACTTTCGCTATTGACGGGTTACCGTTTTTGTTAAACACAGCAACCTCGGCTTGTTCAGAAAACATTAGAAGGTGGGTGTTTATTCAACTGTCTTTTGTAAATTCGTTGTGCTCTTTTGTTATTTTAATGTTGCAATTTTTCAAGTACGCCCTCGCATTTTAAAAACGTTTTAAAAAATTATGTTGTGCAAGGACAAATTCTAAATACATACAGGGTGTTGTGGGGATTATTACTAGGACGATTATATAATTTTTTTGGATATTCATAGGAAAATTCTTATTTGTTAATTATGTTTTAACAAACTTATTTTTTAAAAAAAAACGTATTTTAACTGTCTGCTACTTAAATCTTTTCGTATCAAATTGCTGTAATGCAAAAATGTTCGGAAGCAGTCATAATGAAACACATGCTGCTAAAAAAATAATAAGGGTAATTACTTTTTGGTATACCCTGCATGTCCACTAATTCATATTATTTTATGAACTAAGAGTCGTTACTACAATGTTCCTAGCACTATATTTAATCAGTTTTATTTTTTAATGTCACCGACAATATGGTGACATAATTTCTTGTTATTTTATCAACTGTTCTTTTACTGGCTTCTATATTCCATTGAACTGTGTAAAATTAGCTACAATGTTACAAAGGAGTACGAAATGAAATACATTAATCGTAGAAGCTTAATTATCTTTGCAATTTCTGCTTCATGAATGTGCAGTCTCTCAAAATAATCGCTTAATAGTGACATTTTTCTGTTAACCAATGGTCAGAATAGTAGTAATTTGTAGCATTTTTATATACAGGGTTGTTGCGTATGAACAGAAATCAGTCAAACTCGAAGGACCATTAGGTTGAATTTAAGATAACGAACGAAAGGTTGAGTTCGCTTACCAATAAGATGCCCACACAACACATGAGCAAAATGCTTTGTATCTTGTTTTGGGTTGAAGACGGCCTTTATGGCCATAAAAATTGGCTTTTATTTAGTGTTGCTAAGCAAACGAATCTCTAAAAATTATTAACATGTAAGTAACAGGCGATCAATTATCAAATACTTCAGAAATAAGAATTAAATTGAATATAAAAATACATCTTTACTGACCTAGGCCAAAAAGTAACCGGGTAATGAGTAACTGGGTTAATGAGTTGTCTTTACCTGCCTAGGCCGAAAAGTAACTAGTTGCCATGGTGATGAGTTTTTTTTTTTTGATTTGCGCTGTCAAACCAGCGTCATTATATCACCAAGCAAATTTTCAGCTGTAGTTTGTTAAGGTATTGTTTAATTATGGATGGTGACGATAGCGATTTTGGTGTCAATGGCGGACACAGAACAAATATTGTACATAACATACCCGTAAAGTGTCTTTATTGGACTCGTATGCTTCCAGGACTCACCTACGGCTCGTCCAAGAACTGCCTACTCGTCCAGTAAAGTACCACTTTCCGGTCTTGTTACTTAAATAACTATTACCGAAAAATAATGAAGACTAACGTAACATATCCGTAAAGTGTCTTTACTGGACTCATATGCTTGCAGGACTCGCCTGCAGCTCGTCCAAAAACTGCCTACTCGTCCAGTAAAGTACTACTTTTCGATCTTGTGACGTAAATAACTATTGTAGTCTCTTTTTATTATCACAAAAATAAACACAAAAGCAAATACTCCTGCCATGCAATTAACGTTAAAAAATACCATCAACATTATCTAATTAAAATCGAAACAACATTATTACTGCTTTGTTATGATTAGAAAGGCAGTTGCCTTAGAGATAAATTAGTATTTATTTAATTGGAGATTACATTTCCGTCTACTTCAACAGTAAAACTTTTCTTTTGTTCGACCTTAAACTTTGACTTCGTTATGAAATAAGAATAGTCGCAGTAAATTATAGTATTTTCAAAATGTCGGTATCAAATACGAATTCATATGAGCTGTAATTATGTGTTTAGTATGATGATAGCGTGCGCTTCTTGTAAGGGTAAATACAATATAAATTCCTTTATTCTCCGGTGAATCAAAATTCCCTTGCGGTGAGGACCACAGGTAATCCATCTTCCGGGTTGTAGTAGTTAGCTACCTTTCAATAAATACTGGTTACGGACTAATGGTATGGCAGGGCTGTGGTTGTTCGCTACCCTAATTCATTTTTAATTAAATAAGAATATTCATCGGCTTGTACCTTTATTTTTGTGTTGTGTGCAGGGCACGGTAACGTTAGATTGTTCTAAGTGGGTAATTTTCGATGAAAGCTTAGTTTTTGTGATGAGAGAAATGTTTATGTCGTGAAAAATTGGATGTTATCAACAAATATTATTTGAGAGATTGTAGGACGTGCTGTATTTGTGTTAATAATAATTTCCCAAACGAATTTCATTGCGGAAACGTTTGATGAGTGTTGTAAAACATTGCTAGAAGTGGAAATTTTAAGATGTTTTCGGTGAAAATGCTTAAACTTGTGCCAAGTTTTTTTTTGTAATAGTTTGTTAAATTTTTTTTTAATGAAATGATCAATAATTTTAGACTACCAAGATTACATTAACTGATACGATATCGCAAAAAACGCCTAGTATGATTACTAGAATGGTCCTTTTTTGCGAAACAGTTAACTAATTTTTGAATGCAACAAATTGCGTTTATCGAAAATAAATATTGAGGGCAAAATAAGTGACTTTTATTGTATTTTGGCTTCACGAGATGCAAACTAGATTCCTTAACCATTTTTTTAAAACTTGTAAACAACATATTGAGCCAAACTAAAACTGATAAGTTTGTTCTAAATTTTTTAAAAACAAATGGCAATGGCTTACAAAAGTAAATAATCTTTTTATGGTTATTTCTTGAAGTATGTCGATTTAATAAAATAAATATTGTCACAAATTTATTCCTGTTTTTTGCCTATGAACGTGCAAGTGCAAAACCCCCTTTTTTTTGAGAAATAACCCCAACAACCCGTTAATATTGCTAAATGGGGAAAACACTGACTGGTTACAATAATATGAAAATAAACTCGAAATATATGTTTTAAAAAAGTGTTCAAACATTTTTTTTACTGGTTGAGTCGAATTTACTCTCCAGTATTATTAATGTTTTAATACGTCCGACAACTATCATTTTAAGAGAAATACCGAACAGTATAAGGCAGTGTTTCACAACTTTTTTTGTGTATCTGCGCCCCTCTGTATCAAATTTAATTGCACCCCCCTTTTCCGTATCAATTTTTATTGTGCCCCCCTTCCAATCCTCTTGTCTTGCCAAAACACTATTTGTTTTTATTTCCCAAACGTCTTTGGACTGACTGGGTTATTTTAAAGATGTACACAATATTTTATTGACGTCCTCTGTCAGCTATTAACGTTGGAAGGGGTCCTTAAAGTAAAAAGTTCGAGAAACACTGGTCTAGAGCAAAAACAATACAGTGAGAAAAAAATAAAACACACCACCTTAAACGAACTACTTTATTTTTTAACTGGGTTATGACCTGTCATTACTCAAATAGTTTAGAATCCAAGGATCATTTCCTTAAGTTTAAATAAAGATTAATTTCTTCATCACCCGCCGGGAAATGCATATTCACCATAAAATTTAGCAACAAAAATTTACCCCACGTTATATCTTTTATAATAAACAAAGTTTTAATGGTGTTGTGAATCAGCTTGTGCAACACATGCAGCCATCGTACGGTTTTAATGATTTTTAATGGCTATTTTATAAGTCATTAAATCAACATAAAAGCGAGGCGTAAATAAAAGATGCTTCTTAAAGTTACAACACAATAAAACTTTAGCAGCTAAAACATAATTTTAGTTTCGTTGCATGTGCTGTCTTCAGTATAATACAACATGCAGTCAGTTTATAACGCTAACCCATATAGGAAAACAATGATACAATGGGATAAGTAGTGAAAGTTCCTCGACAGCTCGACAAGATTATTAGTCTAATCTATAAAATACAATGGACGAGAAGACGTCCTGTATGAAAGGTTATTATAACAGGGATTGCTGCATCGCACTCAAAAAATACGACCCACGAATATAATTAAACGCGTATCGAGATGTTCCATCAAAATAATTATTGTAATACTGTTACGTTAGTCGTGTACAACACCAAAATTAAATTTAACATGTTAGGAATTACGCAATTTTTTATTATTCTATATAAATGTCTATAAAGATTAAAAATCTATCAGTGGTGAAATGTATGTGCAAATTTACACGTTTAAAGTGGCGTAGGTTATTTTCACATGTGAAATCTAGGAGTTTTTTGGGGATGTAGGGATGCTATCAGAAGCCTTTAAAGTAGATAAAGGTTTAATACAAGACTGGTGCTTATCGCCTACACTTTTCAAAATTTACATCAAGTCAGCCTTGACTAACTGGTTAAAGAAATGTAGGAATATGAGGACACAAACTGGGCACCTTCCAACATTGATATTCGAAGACGACGTAGTCATAATGACTGAAGATGAATAGGATCTAAATTATATGGCAAGAAAACTTATAGAAGAATAAACAGACTGGGGTCTGGAGAAAAATATGCAAAAAACGGAATACATTGTTGTAGGGGGAAATGGAAAAGACTTAAAATTAGGAAATTCAGAAATTAAACAAACAAGGAAATATCAATATTTGAGAGTGACTCTAACCTCGGATGGGCCGGATGATACGGGCACTAATCTATCTTTTGACTTAAAGTATCGAAAGATAGAATTATAACAAGCTCTTATGGAGTAACGATATAACCAGAAAAACTAAAAAACAGATATATAGTACAATCGTAGAGAGTTGTATAACATACGGATAAGCAAATTGGGTGATGTACACGAGACAAAAATGATCTCTAGAGGCCACAGCGATTAACTTTTGGAGAAGACGCTGCGGGGTCACAAACTGGACCATATAAGAAACACTAAAATAATAAATAGAATACAAATTAAAACAAACATCAACGACAATTAGAAAAAAAATACTCATGGTACGACCATCTAATAAGAATGCCTGATTATAGTTGGCCAATAAAAATTTTTGTATGGGAACCACATGTACGTAACTAAAGGGGGAGCCCACGGAAGAAATGGAAAAATACGGGAGAAGAAGCAATGGAAAGAAGAAACCTAACAAGGGAGGAGATGTGTGAAGATAGGAAGAAATGGCACCTGGGGTGCGAGAATCAGCCGAAGAAGCTGTTCGTAGAGTCCTAGAACATCTTTAAAAATTTAACGAAACAATAGTAAAGTTAATAAAATATAATAATTTTCCATTCTTGTGCGATGTATCAGAAATAAAACATATAGAAAACAATTAACAATAAAGTCAGTTGAACCAAAAATACAAGAAAGACAGCTGTGACAGTTAGGCCACATTTATAGAATGAAAAAAGAAAGGTTAACCAGAAAAACCTATGAAGCAAGATCACAGAGAAAAAACAGAAGAGGTAGACCGAGAACACCTGGCAAGACGAAGTTAAAAAGCAGGAAGAAATAAAAAATAAAATGGGAAGAGATAAAGAAAGACGTGGAAGAGAGCAGTCCTACACGTGACGGTAGAGGGACCAAATAAAATATTCCAAAAAATAATCAAATACTTGTAAGGAACTAATTTCCTTGTAATCCGGTAAAAGTTACAATAACAAATTTTATGTGACAATATTGTACCTTTAACCTTGTAATATCCAGTTGTTAACTTACAAAATTAAACCAAATTTAGATCTTCAAGCACAAGGTCCCAATAAATTTGTTATTACCTTTTTATTGATTTCCAAAACTCTTAAATAACAACGACTGAAGTGGGTAGCACCATTATGTCATAATTTTAATTAAGATACAACGGCATTTTTTAAGAATTATGACTTGTTTAATACATTTTGTATACAAGGAGAACTCTGATATATGGGGCCAAATCTCTTTAATTAGTGATTTTGTAAAACTGCTTAAGATTCTTCACGGTCGTCTGTTATTGGCGAATGAGGATGTCATCAAAGAAAAACGAATTTGGTACAACGTATTTAAATTAGTGTAAATTTATAATACTTTTAAATGACTGGTGTAGTAAACAGCTTTGTACTGAATCAATTAGATTTTTATATCAATTAAATTTGTGACGGTCACGGTCCATCAAGATATTTAAGGTTAACGCATCTATAGTTTGTGTTCGATTTCTAGTAAGTTTATCAAAATATAATCAACTTGTAAATATACTACACAACATACGAACCGTACATGGCTATTTGCATATCAAATATGTAAATTATGTATAAGTGTGTGTAACATTATGTTTGATAATCTACATCATAAATATGGTTTGACACACGCGTTTTTCTGGTCGTTACATAAAAAATAATCTACATAGAATATCCTGAACACGACTGATTAAAATCTAAACTTCGCGGTTGTGTTACAGTTGTTAATTTGCTGAAAATAGTTTACAATTATTTTTCATTCTTGTTTATTCAAAATTCTCCCGTTTTTTTGGAGAATTAGGTTAATGTATTTTAAGAGCAGTATAAAATTATACAAAATTTTGTTCATAATTTTCTGCAGAACTTTTCACCTATTTTTGTGTAGAATTGTACAGGGTGGACCAAATTCGAATGTTTTACGGGGTATCTCGGTTACCGTAGGTAATAGTTACCGAAAATTTGATTTGGGTCTCTCGGTTTTTTTTTTTTTTGAGAAAATAGCGCCTATGCAATCAATTTTTTTTTATCGCTTTCTATTTTGGCACTACAGACGAGAAATGCAATTTCATCATTTTTGAAAATTTGCTATAAATTCTTTATTTATTAAATTAAAACAAAATGTTATATAGGTTTTTTATACAGATTTTTATGCTTAATTTAAATACAAAAGTAATTTTTTAAGCCACTTTGACTTTCGAGATATTAAGTAAACTTATATTTTTTAAATGTAAACCCTAGTTTTCCATGCCTTTATGTGAAAAAGTATTTTTTTAGCTTTTCAAAAATATATAGTTTTATACAGGGTGTGTAAAAATTGACGGAAGCGCTACACGTGGCGATGTTCTTCGTAAAATTCTAAGTCGAAAATCTTAATACGAAAATGTTGTATCATGCTTCCTATGGCCTCAGGAACCATTTAAAGAAAAAAAAATTGGCAACATTGCATACATTGATTTGCGTTTGGACATTTTTTTATCAGCAATTTTTACTTAGGTATTTACAATTTTTGTTCGAACTAAAAGCCTCCAGTTCGTAAACATAGCTGCAAACTTTTTGGTATCGTCTAACACAAACTAAAAATAATTATGAGAAAACAGAGATGACAGCTAATGACAATGTTGCCATATGTATTATTTTCATTCAAATCAGTGATTTACATATTTTCAACACCAATTTTTGAAAGGAAGAACACAATATCTAGGAAAAAATACTATTCGAAATTTATTTTTATCCAAATTGCATTTGCAAGTATTAAATAATAACGCTTATTAAAGGACTAAATGTGAAAAGTTTGAGGACGTCTTGCAGACACAGCAAGCATGGTACAACATTATCGTATTAAGATTTTCGACTTAGAATTTTACGAAGAACATAGCGCTTCCGTCAATTTTTACACACCCTGTATATTTGATATTAATTCAATGTGGTGCCCATAAGGAACAACAAGTTTTACTATCTAATCTGAAAAGCTAAGCTCATATTTTGAATTTACAGGATATTTTAGCAGTTTAAATTATCACTAAGAATAATTAAATACACTCCTGTACTTATTTAAGCATCCGTCTATCTCTGACGGTTCCTAAGATCCCCATATTCATTATGATGAAGTATGCACTCTGTATAAACTGGTGTGCAACGGTAGTAATTGTGTTGAGTTAAAAGTTAATTATAACCTTAAAAAAAGAACGGTACAAAACATTCTATTATTAAACGCCTTTTGTCGACGACTATTGCACATTTTTATCTGTCTGTGAGATAATTAAAACATCGATGATTCCATCATTAATCTTGTAAGGTGAGCATAAACGTTTTGAAGGAAAGACTTGGTTGCATATTGTATCAATCGCAAGCGATGTTCAGTGGTATAGAATTTATTTATGTATTTTTGCCTTGCGTGAAATTATTTATCGAAATGTTTTTGTAGTCTTTAAATATGCATCAGATTATTTCATCGTTGAATTGTTTTTGGTTATTTACCACGCATTTTTCATGCATAAACGTAATATTTTATATCAAAATGCAATAAATTGACATGCTAAACATGTCTTTCTATTTTTTGTGACAATAATCTACATGCGTTGTGTTGGTAACTTTGTTATTATAAAAGTTACATAGTCGGTTAAATTAGCAAAGTTGGGCAAAATTTCAAGGCAATTTTAATGCCATTTTGACTTTTAACTACAACTTTAACTCTTTTAAATATTTTTACAGAACTAACAACATACGATTTTTTTAATGGTTAATAATTCCATAACCACTTACGTTAAAATCAAAATGTGAAATGATTTCTGTAGATATAGTTACGTAGAATTGGAAAAAAAAATATCTAAATAGTCATGGCACAGCTGATTTTTGAGATATAAGAAACCTGACTTTTTTAAAATAGTAACCATAGTTGACTATGGGTTTATCAAAAAGAGATTTTTTTTCTCATTTCATTGATATATGGGTTGTTGGGTTTATGTTTAAAAATAAGTAAATTATTACCATTTTATTGTTTTTGTTAAGTATAATAAAAGTGACCATTGAAAAACAAAACACAACGTTATCTAAATAAACTAGCTCTACTTAATTTAACACATAAAAAATTAAAAATTTAAACAGTTTAAGATATTTTGTACATTTCATAATAATTTATGATTTTTCACTTACCTACCATTAGGTACCTACTATCAATTCTTAATTATAACATTTATTAAAGGTAAAGTTTGTATTGCCCGTGGATAGAGGGTTCTCCATGGGGATTACAAATTTTAGATCTGCACCTTGTAGATAATAATGTTTTCCTAAAGATATTTCTTTTAATTTGATGAACTGTCCTTAATATAGCTAATCTTAAGCCATCAATTATATTCAACTGTCTTTTTAAGATTAGCTGTTTTAAGGGCAGTTCATCAAATTAAAGAAATAATATGCCTAGGGAAACATTATTATCTACATGGTGCAGATCTCAAAATTTGCATTGCCGATAGACAGAAAGCAACACCTTTAACACATGTGATAATTTAGATTTTATAGTAATAGTAAGTGAAAGATCATAAATTATTATGAAATGTAAAAATATCTTAAATTATTTAAGTTTTCAATTGTTTATGTGTTTAATTAAGTAGGTACAGGTAGTTTATTTATACGATGTTTTGTTTTGTGTCTCAATGGCGATTAAGATTTAAATTAACAAACACAATATGTTGTAATAACTTACTTTTTTGTAAATAGCTACATACAGGGTGTTTCAGACCACCCGTACCAGCACTTTTATTCGAAAATGCGACGTCTGACGAAGATGGGGGGAAAAAATTATGACGAAAGTGCATATGTAGAATTGACTGACGCTATAGGGGTTTTCGTGATTAAACCGGAAGTGACCAAATCCGGAAGTATAACTTTAAAAACCTAAATGGAACCATCCGGTTTTTATTGCATAATTAGAAAGATATTTAATTAAAAAAACACGTTTTACTTAAAAGATTTTTTGATTATCAGTAAAGTTTGTGATCCATCATGTAAATCATAACAACATTTAAAACCCCATTCGCATGTAACTGAGTTCTGGACACTCCCTTTTTTTATTTAGTTTTGTATTTATTTAAATGAAATTTTAGACATATGATATGTGTGTAAATTTTTACATTTTTGGAAACAGTAAGCAATTTTGAACACAACTGCACTATTTTGGTTAATGTACCACTACCATTCCGTTTAAAAAAAATGACTCGCTCTCAATAAAGAAACTTCCGGTTTAATCACGAAAACCGCTATGGCGTTCAGGGGTTTGGAGCAGTCCAATTTTTTAATTGCTCCGCTCCAGCTCCGCTCCGGCATCTAAATGCCTGCTCCAGCTCCGCTCCGTGCTCCAAATATTGTTAACATTTAAAAAAAAAGGGTTTTGATTAAAAAAATTGTTTTTAAAAATAAAGTTTTAATTTTATCGGATATGTAGAAGTTGGTCAAAAATAACAATATTTGGCCCCAACAAACGAGTGAAAATAAATAAATGTTTGAAAAAAAAGATTATTGATCTTCAAACGTTGAAAAAAATGAAAAAAAAGTAGTTGTTTTTAATAATTTTACATAATAAACTGGAGCAGTGGAGCAATCAAAATTATTTGCTCCGGGCTCCGCTCCTGCTCCGGCAAAAACCCATTGCTCCACTGCTCCGTGCTCCAGCTCCGAGCTCCGCTCCATACCCCTGATGGCGTTAGTCAATTCTACATATGCACTTTTGTGATAAAAAAAATTCTCCCCATCTTTGTCAGACGTCGCATTTTCGAATAAAAGTGCTGGTACGGGTGGTCTGAAACATCCTGTATATAAATCTTGATGAATGGGATGGACGATGGAATATGCAATGTATCTGGATGTATCTACCAGATACATTGTACCCGAACTCATTGGTTTTACTATTAAGCCTGACGGGGCGACGGGGAGTTAAAGTTTAAGGGCGCCCTGTGGATTATAAGTTCGCACATTCTCTTGATTACTCATTCTTCGCTTTTTTAAATTTCACAGGGAATTAAACCGCGTTCAACGCCCCTCCGTCGTGTCGCCGTCCGTACCATTCATCATTTCGCCTCAATTTTTATCACCGATATTATATATCGTCTTGATCAATGATTTATAGTTCGAAGTTGACACTCTGTTCACACAGAATATTCAAAACAAATAATCTCTTATCTCCGTGTACGCGAACACGGCGCAATATTTCACATAACGAATTAAATGAGAGTAGTTAATGACATAGCATTTGTTTTAATGAAGTTGGTCTATCTCCGTTCTTGATTTACACAGTTGGCTTGGTATGCGTAAGCTGGAGTTAGATAGATTGTGGCTGTTATTATTTCAGAATTTCTCGCCGTAGGAAATGAGAAATTAAACCTGTAAGATCGGACACTAGCTTATTTATGTTCTTGGTTTGAGTTTGGTAATTGTTTTGCGACCTTGCACTTCGTTATTAATTGCACGTTTATCAATCTCTCACTGGTAATGCAGGAATATTAATAAGAGACGTATAATTAAGCTATCTACAAAGGATGCTAAGTGTATTAACTCAAATAAGTACTCGCAGAATGCTACTGACTGCTATCAGTATCTCAACAATTCATCTTTCGAGTCTTGAAGTTTTCCTTTGCATATTATAACTTAAATAGCGAACGCGCTGTTGGTTATCGAATAAGTTGGCTTTGGGTCGTAAAAGGGTATTTATTAAACTCTGGCTACTGCATTGCTATCAAGATTATATTGTATTAGCCAAGGGAGAGTGCATTTCGCTTGTGGGTAATCATTTGCGCGACGTTTATCCAGGCTCCTTGTTTATTGACGTTTAATAGATAATGTAAAATATGTATTAAATTGGCAGTTTAAGTGCTATAAGAAATGGTCTTGTTTAACGAGAGTTATTCGCTTAATAGATGATTGTGTAGAAAAAAAAGGGAAAAGTATTCTTCAGCGTTGCTTTTAGTTATACGCAGGTGTGTGAGGAAGTATTGTGGTTGTGGTAGCTGAAAGTATTGGAAATCTCCACGGAATTACTCGTTCTGAGGTCCTTTGACATGTTTTTACCATATTCCAATCCCATGTGGAATGTATTTATGTGACAGAATATATGAACCTCAATTTAAAAAAAAAAAAGTAGCGATGAAGCTTTGAAAGTGCTTTTTTTTTAATGCTGATTTTAACCCTTCGTCAGGCGCAATGTATCTGTGAGATACGTTGCACTGATTTTTTTAAGTATCTCATTAGCCAATTCGTGCCAAAACTTGAGCGTCCAGCTAATCTCCCTCTGTATTCTAACTGACTTGTCAGAATAATTTCGACTGTTATAGCTTGCTGTATGAATGAAAGTATACAGTGTGTCCAAAGGGTATGGAATATGCTATATATCTCAGTAAATATCTACTTTAGGGAAAAATGTTTTGAATAAAAGTTGTTTGGTACTGCTGCTGGAACAAATGTACAATCTGTAAAATGGATGTTTATGAATCTAACGAGTATGAATGTGAATCACTACCAATTTTTTAATATTTTTTGGACTAAATTTTAGGTACTATTTATTGCATTTCATAATTGGTTCCTTTTTGACTGATTTTGTTAAAGTGTTTGATGTTTTGTTGGTGTTTTTAAAAAATTATTAAAATATGTCTCTTCAAAAACTTCCAAAAATTGCTTCATTCACATTTGTACGTGCGTTTTTTTTTAAATAAATGTGTAAAAAAATTATTACGATCATATATCTACCAGATAGGTACATTGTGCACGCAAACTCATTCATTTCACTGTTGCGCCTGAGGGAGGGTTAAGAATAATGTAGCTAAAACGACTTTAATTCAGTTTTACACAAAAAAGTTTAAAATACAAACATTCCATTCGCGAAAACAGAAATTATCCAAGTACTAACGTGATTTAATATAAATAAATGTAATTAAAAGTCACTTAAGTTCTTTTACGAAGAACCTCCTTTAAAATTAATTGCTAGACCAGTTTCCAGACTTTTGGTCTACTGAAATATTGTTTGATTAATTTTTTACTTGTATTTTTATGTTTGCAATTAATTCTTTTAAACAATTTTTGATCATTTTGAAATTCTTTTTGATAATGTTGTAAAAATTGATTTTCAGCTATATTTTCTTTATTATTATGATTTTATTTCGTTTTTGTATAGATACATGTGGAATTCAACTCGCCCGCAAATACAGAATAAATTCAAAAATTTAAATTACAGTTTTAAGGATCGTAACGTGTATGTAGCGCCACCTAGTAGGTAAAAGCTATACGTCTTCACAAAACACAAGTTATGTATACGCAGTGTAGTGCTCTTTACGTTTATGCGAGTTGAGAACCAACTCTCTGTAGTAGGGAAAACTGTTTACAATACTACCGGTAGATGGCAGCATAATTTATTATACTAAATTGTATTTTAAAAATTCATTGCAATCAGAGGCGGTTTTAGATTTTTGGTGCTCCTAAGAAAATTGAAGGCACATAATTTTTGCACACAAACACTTGTTCATCTTCTTTGTTTATAAAACAAAACATTTAAAGATAATATTAAATTTAATAAATAATCTACTTAACAATAATAAAATAAATTGGAGTATATTTTCAAAATTACCACAATCTGGCTGTTTTAATAATACTTCTGTTTTAATTTTATAGTAATCTGTTATAATCTTTAAATATTTTGTTTTAATTACATATCCCATTTAAAAAATTACAAATTTCATGTTATTTTTGTTATTCGTTGAACAAATGCTAAAAATAAATTATCTGTGAAATAAATTTTGTAATAATTAGAAGTCGACATTTGTATTGTTTTTGTTGTATAAGTATTTTGATTTAGATAGTCTAGTGAAAAAAAGCTGTACCATAACCATAATCAATAGACGAATAGCAGTTTTTTTTAAAACAGTAAATGTTGGTTAATTTTTGATTTATTACTTTTACATTAGCTAAAATTTGCGTTAAATGACAAAATAAAATTGTCCTTTGTTTCATGGCACTTTTAGCTTCGTAGGGACTTTTTGATAAGTCTTATTTGTTTTGGGCCTAAATTATCAAAATAAATATATTGAACCTTATATTGCTGAAAAGAGAAAAAAGCTTTTTTATAAGGTCATAGCCAACTATGGTTTCCATTTTAAAAAAATGCAAGTTGGAGTTTTATCTAACAATTTAAACAATATTAAAACAAATGAATGTTTTTATCTCATAGTGCGTAAAAAATTCTACAACTTTTTCTCCAAAAATATTTTTGTACCATCAAGTATAACCGAGTTATTAACGGTTTAAAAAAAAAAACCAAATTTGTTTTTTATTTACTATTTAGTGTGCCATGGAAATTTTTAAAAACAGAGCATCATTGAATAGGTCTCTGAAAATGAAACAATTTGTCTAATTTAAACTTCTTCGTAGCTCTTACCGTTTACGAGATACCAGTAGTTGCCCTTCTATGTGGACCTTCCTGTATATTTAATTACAGGGCATGTTTGATTTCATATCTTTTCTTATAGCTCTCTTTTCAACAATTATTTTTGAACCTGTACTGCAGATTCTTTTTTTTTTACTGTTTTATGGGTTTTATATTAAGAAAGTTAAATAGTAACAACATACAGTAAATTTTTATTCCAATGTTTTATTTAACTTCCGGCGAATTTTCTTCAGTCTTACCGTTAAATTTAGGAAAAATCAATTTGTTTAACAATACGTGTTTGGAACTACCCGACACCAATTCAATAACACCATTAGTTTCATCCCTGACTGTAATTTTAATTAAAATTGGCGTTTTACTGCTAGATATAGATCGTAAAAGTATGAACTTTAATATCGCAGTACAGGAAATACAATGCAAAGCACATTTCAGCGTTTTTCACAATTTTGCTTTATTTATACGGATGCAAAACAAAAGAGTAACAGCTGGATTCGAACGCTGACGCATTCGGCAAGTAATGTAATAGTAAAATGGCGAGAATAATTTAGTTTTGTGTTCACCGAAGTGTAAATATTGCTTGAAGCTATGCAGCTAGAGGAATTTTTTCCCTACATAACCAAGGGAAAAGTATAAAATACATGTAACTCGTGATACACATTTTTGCGTTTTATTACTAAATCGTGACATATAGTTCTAGCAGAAATAATTGTGGGCACCTTGAAGCACCTCCCTTCAAATTTTTACGCTTGCAATGTTGCGTTTTATTTGGATCGAGTATCGGCCACTTGAACGCAACAATGTTATCCCGTTTGATTACAAATACCCTTGCACTTGCACTATTTTTAGTTGAGTCATGCGAATTTCCCCCTGCTCACGTACCTAATCGACAACGTTACCATCTAGATGTCCAAGAGCATTTGTTCTAGCTGAACTGGTCGGATACGTACGCACCTTCAGTTTTAATGATTGCATTCGTTTTCTTAAGCTGAAAATAATATTTTCATGTAACGTTTAGGACAGTTCTTTAAGTGCAATAAAAATTAATGCATCCAGACGTTTTTTAACTGCAGCAAATTTAGAAGTAACTGTTTAAAACATCGGAATACAGGTAAAACCTCTCTTGCTCGACTACCAAGGGGGCTTATGAAAAATCTAGTTATGGAGTGTAATCGACTTAGGGAGGTTTTATTAAATATGTGCATGTCCGCTTCCAATAATTTATTTTGGTACACTTAAAATCAGGGGTTTGGAGCAGTCCAATTTTTTAGTTGCTCCGCTCCAGCTCCGCTCCGGCATTAAGATGCCTGCTCCAGCTCCGCTCCCGCTCCGCTTCGCGCTCCAAATATTAATAAAATAAGTTTTTTTATTTAAAAATTTGTTTTTTAAAACAAAGCTAAAATTTTATGAGATATGTGGAAATGTACCAAAAATTACAATATTTGACCTTAAGAAACAAATGAAGTTAAATAAATGAACAAATTATTGATCTTCAAAAGTTAAAAAAAGAAAAAAAAGTTCTTTAAAATTTTTCAAAATTCAGATACCTGCAAAATAATAAAAATTAATATTCAGAAAAGTTACATTATAATAATTTTACTTCAAAAAAATCAAATTTAGTTTATTTATAATTTTATTAATACTATAGGTACCCATGAGAATAATTCATTAAAAAAAAAACTGTAGTTAATAATAGTAAAGTGGAGCAGTGGAGCAATCAAAATTATTTGCTCCGGGCTCCGCTCCCGCTCCGCGCTCCGCTCCAAAACCCTGCTTAAAATATGTTAACGCACACCCACTTAGGGTTGCCAAAAATCCTGATTGTATAAAGAAAACAATTCAAATCAAAAAGAGAACAAAAAGAGAACATTACGGAATTAATTGAAATGAACCCATGTGTTAAGAAAAAAATGCATAATTGTCAAAAAAAAGTTATTTTTCTATATTATTTCTAATTATAAGTACATAAATCACAGAAAATCAGTTTCTTTGGCTGGAGAGATCACGTCCTAATAAACTATTATTATTATTATTATTATTATCCGGTGACCTCTTTTACCAGCGGTGTCGAGGTTATGAATTTTTTCCAGGCATTCCTATCCTTGGCTTTTGTTCTTGCTAGGTTCCATGTTACGTCTTTTTTTTTAAGGATGTTTGCTATTATACTGTTCCAAGTTTTCCTTGGGCGTCCGCGTCTCTTGCTATTTCCGGTAACCATTTCCCATATCACTTTTACCGTGTTTTGTTCCTCCATTCTATTGAGATGTCCGAACCATCTGAGCTGTTGGGTCTCGATTTTTGCCAATACACTTATAATTTTTAAATTATTTCTTATCGTTTCGCTCCTCACTTTATCCATTCTTGTCACTCCCTCGATTTTTCTCAAAATTTTCATTTCGCAAGCTTCTATACTGCTTTTCAGGCGGTCTGTTAACACCCACGACTCACATCCATATGTTAGCATTGGGACAAGTACACTTTCATAGATTTTGGTTTTAGTCGTTTTTGTGATTTCTTTTTTGTTGAAAAATGTTTTGTATAGGGCTCCGTATGTTGCTGCAACTTTGTTGATCCTATTAGTGATTTCTAGTTCTATTTTTCCTGTTTCTTCCACTACCGCCCCAAGGTATTTCAGATACTGTTTAGCTTGTATTTTTTTGTCTTCTATCACTATTTCCAGCTTTTCCGTCTCATTTGCTATAAGCATTATTTCTGTTTTGCTTAAGTTGACTTTCAAGTCGTGTCTTTTTAAATTATTTGTCCATTTTACGATCCGTTTTTGCAGTTCTTCTTTGCTACTTGCAAATAGTACGAGGTCGTCGGCATACATAAGTTCGTTCATCCCAACTTGTCTTAGTTTCCTGTACCCTAAGTGCACCCCCTTTGTCGTCAGGTTTACTTCTTTTGCTATGTCATCCATTATCATTATGAACAATAGGGGGCTTAGAACGCTACCTTGCCTGACTCCTTTAGTTGTCACAAAACCTCCTGATGTGCTTCCTCCCATCCTCACGATATTCTCAGTTTTGTAGTACATACTTTTCACTGCCCCCACCAACTTGTCATTCACTCCCCGGGCCCTCATTATCTTCCATAATTCTTCTCTGTTTAAGCTGTCAAAGGCTTTTTCCAAGTCGATTGTACATAGTAGCAACTTGTTATTAGTGCTTATTCCTAATAAACTAACATAGCTTAAATTAAGTATCCTTCTACCCAATAAAATCGATTATTTAGTTTCCTTTCCATATTATTAATATGAAGAGAGAAATATATTGATTCATTAAATAAAATCATTAAAGTCATTTGGTTCTTTGAGATTTTTTTTTTCAAACATTCAATTTCTTTTTAATTAAATTTAAGTTTTTTAATTATAGATGTTAACAAGTTTCATATTTTTTGGAGTTTGAAACTTTCGTTAAGAAATCTTTATTATGTTTAATCTCATAAAAATTATTACAAGAAATATTTTTGTAATTATAAGTCAGTTACAATGTTACAATTGATTTGACTGTTGATACATTCAACCTATTCCGTTCTTTCGTCCATTGAGCCCCGATCATTGAAAAAATTCTTTCAACGTTGGCATTCTAAGCAGGAATCGCAACAAAATATTGGCACAATTTCAACAATTCTGAATGTAAATCAGTATTATTTGGATTGTTAAAATACTCTTGCCACTTTAAATTTGTGCTCATTGTTTTAAATTCTGTACCAATGCAACCAACTACAAAATTACCAAACATCACTAGTGGCACTAAATAATGAGAGAGTTTACAGCTTTAAGTTTAAGTTCGAATATTAAATGAAATTTAGTAAACATTCTCATTTCAAAAAGGTGAAACCGAAAAAAGAGAACAAAAGTGAACATTTATGCATAAAAAAAAAGAAAGATCAGAATAAAAAAAGAGAACATGTTCTCTTTAAAAGAGTTATTCTGGCAACCCTACACTCATTTCGTGATTTAGGCGATCTGAGAAACAGAATAACAGAAGAACTTGGAGGGATTTCGCCAGATGTAATTTTAAACATTCTTACGGATTTCGGCATAGTTTAGCCCACTGCCAAGAAGTAAATGGTGGTCATTTCGAGCATCGCATCCATTAAAATTTTGTATTCCCTGTTTTGTTAATTTTTACAAATCCTTGATTTTTTCTGTACTACGTCTTCTTGCCCAAGAAGGCCGAGAAGCGCTTCGTATCAGACTCCTTATCAGGGCCAGAATATTTTTCATACAATTGAGTGTGATCGTTTACAAATTCAAAATAAAACCAATTAATAAAGTATTAGGTACGCGAAAAGAACACTGATTTTAAAAAAATTGCAGGCCTGTCTTATGTTTAAATTGAAAAGAGGTTAGGGTTAGATCCGTTTCCGGTTAAACTGAAAGTGGTCTTGTAAACACACAAAAAATAGTTTATAGGATTTAGTAATGGTCTTCACACTGGTCCAAAAAATAAATGCTTAAATAATTTAAAAAAATCTTAATTCAAAAGTAAGAATGGTAAAATTCGTTTACAAACATTTCAAAAATTTGTACGGAAAACATAAATTTATAACTTTCTTGTTTTTTTCTTTCAGTTGTTTTAAATAACCACTGTCTACCTCCATAGCCTACAAAGAAATAATACTTTGCCCTAATAATTAACAATAAAGTCGTTTTAGGTATAAAACAGGCTTAATGTTTTTGAAGGACAATTAAATTTTCTATAAGGCTGTGTAAAAAAAATTTGGGTGTTCTATTTAAAAAAATGAGTTATCGATGTTTTAATTTGTACAAGTTTGACCAAGCGTAAAAAACGTCCTGTGTAATATTTTTAAAGTTGTTGCAAAAAAAAAAAACATTTACTTGCCTTTTCAAAGTTCTTTAAATGTTGTAAATTTTTGAAAGTGCTGTATTGCTCAAAATTTTCATAAAAATGTTAATTTAACGAAAACGGTTGACTTTAAATCCATAAGACCTTATACATTTCTAAATGTCAATTTAAAGAGGAAACCCAAAATATAAAAATATACAGGATGTTTCATTTAAAATTTCAAAGTTTAGGTCCGTTTTCAGTAAAACCGGAAGTCGTATTGCAACCTCAATATTTTTATCGAATTCGGAATACCTATACGATAACGGTCAGATTCCAAATTTCATTGGAATATTTTTAAGTGTTCTAGATATTGATTTGTTTCCATACTTTTGCGCTTCCCGGTATAAATAAGTTAAATTTAGTCTTTTTATTTAGAAGGATCTCCAGTTTTTATTATTCCCATTCTTATTGCATTACTTTTAACTTTTAATTGTATATATTTAAATTCAAATAATGTTTGTGTTTTGTTTTAATCCAATCAAAACATGTCAAACACTGCATATCAAAATCAAATGTCTTGACAAATATTACGCATGAGTTAAATAAACTAATTGAAATTTTAAGCCTGTGCTGTCTAAGATATTGCTTTACTTAATACAAAAATGTTGGTTTTAAAAATTATCACAAGTAAGTTAGTCAGGTCGGTTTAAAATACGAGACTTTCGCATTACCCTCTAATACGTGGGAACTTGTCTCAGCAGCTAAAGCAAAAGATAAACAAAATATGGCCTCGAAACACCCACACTCTGTATAAAGGTAGAATCAGGTGTAGAACAAATAAATATCAGCTAAATATAACGTTAGACTTGAAAAAATTTCAAGTGCAAATACATGTACTGCAGCTATTAAACAATGTTGAACAATGTGTTTAAACAACCCAATTTTTCAAAGTTAAAGATATAAGCATTTTGTTTAATTATAAGATAGTCATGTTTTATTTATTCTGCGCTTAAACAGTTAAAGAACTGCCTGCGCCCACAGCTTCTTATTTTTTTATGCACGATATTATAATTGTTTCTAGTCAATCTGCGGTTCTTAATGAAGTGTTGACTAAAATTGTTCTGCGGAATCAAGGCTGTTTGTGACTAAGGTCTGACAGTTTATTAATACATCTTCATAATTTTGAGATGCATGTAAACAAGTTTTGGACGGCAACTTATGTAAATAATAATTAATTTTGTTGTCATACTTTTGCTGCCCGAATATTTGTTAGTATTCTGTGCTCAGTAGGTTATAAAGCTGGCAATTATCGCTGAGAACATGGTGAAGCAAAACTTAATTAACCAAAATTTATAGCGAATTAGTAATTTACTTTTAAAAAAATATGTGGTGTAAGTATATATTTTTTCCTTATGTCTGTTTTGTTACCAGCCGGTGTTTTGCGTAAATGCTAGACATAAAAATAAGCTATTACATGCAAAACATTAAATATTTTGACGTTACAATGTTTATTCTACGATGAAATATGTTAGACTGGCGGTATTCAACTTTTTTTTTTTTTGAATAACGTAGTAAAGGTACCTTTTTTTATTGATGCTAACAGAGAGTTTAATTCTAAATCTAATAGTGCATTGAAAAAATAACGCATTAAAAAAATTGAGCAAAATTAGTGTACAAATTATTTATTATTTATTTGACTAAACAAAACATCATCTCGATAGTAATTGACAGTTTATAAACTTGTCTAATTGTGTTTTATTATTTTTCGACGAAATACTATTATTTTGTGAGTATTAACTTAAAAATGGACTGTCAAATTTCTTCTGGAAGTGTGTATTCAAGACGTCTTGATTTAATGCTTATAAATTAATGATTTTAGTCGCAATAGTCTATTAAGAAAAAATTTAATTAGGTCTAGATTTTTGTATCCAATTCCAGTGTTTAGTTGTTTATGCTTCTTTTAACAATCTGGTCAATAAAAATAATAAATAGTACCTAATGGGCTTAGTCTGTCTCCTTGTTTTCATTCTTTATTCATTCTAAATTCGTCCTATCTTTGTCCTGCAATTTGTACTTTAGCTCTAACCAGTGGCGTAGACAGGATGCTTCCATAGGGGGGTTAATAAACGCAAAAAGAGCCGAGGACCTATTTTTTTTTAGGTCACAGCCTCTTTTTTAGTTTTTTAGCAGCAGGATGTTTGATGATTTCATCATGGGGGGTTAATAAACAGTAAAAAGAGCCGAAGACCTTTTTTTAAGCGCAAAATTTACAGTTCTTCGGCTCTATAACGACTTATTGCGATACTATGGGGGGAGTTCTGACCCCCCCCCCAACCCCTCCTGCTTACGCCACTGGCTCTAACTGTCTGATATGTGCTCCTCATTTCGTTTATTAAAGTGTCAAGTATTTCCATTTCTCTCAGGGTTTTCCATATTTTTCTCTCCACAGTATCGAAGGCTGCTTTTAAGTCTGTAAATGTTAAGTAAAGTTCTTGTCCATCGTCTCTTTTTCTTTCTATTATATTCCTTATAATATATATGTTATCGCTTGTCTGTCTTTCTAGTCTAAAAGCTGCTTGTTCTTCTCCTAGTTTTAATTCTACATATTCTCTTAGTCGCCTTTCTAGAATTTTTGTGTATAGCTTGTAGCTAGTTTGGGCCAAACAGATTGGTCTGTAATTTATACATTGGGTCTGTTCTCCTATCTTGTATATTGGTATTAGTAAATCATTTTCCCATTTCCTTGGTATTTCATGTTTTTCCCATGCTTCTTTGCATATAGCCCTATCCAATCTATTTCTTTTTCTCCCACGCATTTGATCATCTCTGATATTATGTCGCCTTCTCCACTTGCCTTTCCAATTTTGATTGTATTGTATTTAAAACCCCTTTATTGCACTTTTTGCGTCATTTAATAATATACAGTGTGACCCATTTCAAAGGGGATCACCCTTATAAATACTTTTTCATGAAACTTGGTACCAAACCATTTGAGGGCATCCTGAATCCAGTGGTGTAGTCAGACTTTAGATTTAAAAAAAATGCTAAACAAGTTTGGCCAATTTGGACATCGAAAAAAATCATAGTAGACTTAATGAATGTAAATTAAACTTTAGAATAGGGTGCCAAAGTACAGTTTTTCATGCTTTATTGTTTAAAAAAAGTTTATGAAAATCGGACCATAAATAAACTTTTTATAGGGGAGAACCTCTTTGAAGTGTGTGTAACGTCTCCTGGGTTTATATTTTAAAATTGAGGTGCTAATGATATCTAGAACATAAAGCATGGCTCCTTTCGTCGAGTCATGGATATCTGTGATCAATGGTTACACACACGTTACTGAATGTGTTTTCCCTTCGGTCAGAGCATCGGTATTCCGCATGCAACGCCCAACTTCTAGACTTAAATTAGATACAAATTCCAGTGGGATTTTCGAAAGGGGCTCTTTTCGATTTCTCCTTTACATGTGAATATGTATTTAAAAAAGTGTAACACTGTAGGAAGTAAAAATGTACACGGCACAACATACACGCATTACAATTTAATTCTCTGAATGAGGAAATCATGATCTGCCGTAAAATTATCTCTGAACAATTATTAAAGATAATAGAAATTAACTTTCTCCTCTTGTTGATGGTACCATTGTATAATGCGATAAAAACTATTGGTTTATCTGCAAGAAATCGATGTTTTTATTCTCATGTAACTCACTTACCGTTATTAAGTATGTTTAATTGTATATTTTAATGTAATTTATACTACTGCACGCACCATTGTTATAATAATTTTTATTTTATAGGTGTAAAATTGTTAACGCTTCAGTATTTAACATTTATATTATATTCCCACGAAATGTGGTAATGCCAATGGTATTAACTTTTAATGTTGTGTCATTATGTGAAAGTAGAGGAATTTGGATGAACTTAAAAAAGTATTTCTCTAATGGAGTCTGCTTTATTTTTAATTAAGATAATATTAGTAGAATTGTGCAAATAAATCTCATGTCACTATTACGTGGTGTAATCAGAGCTCTGAGAAAATTAGCGGGTTGAACAATTATTTTTTTAAATAAAGTTCAAGACCTGTATTCAAAATTCTATAATTTTTTTAACTACTGGGAGCATTTGATTAATTAACTACTTTCAAAAGTAAATAAATGGAGTAGTTATCGATATCTATGCGAAGTTGCTTCAAATACATTCAAACAGTGTTTTACTGTTCACTATTTTTGTCATTGGTATGCTTCTAAAATGTGTCATTATTCAATGATTTTCAGAAAAACTTGCACCGGTTTCCGGTCTTGTAATGTTTGTAGTTATTTCTTTTGCACTTTTTTAAATTTATACTCAGTGCGTATGAGGTATTCACGATAGAAATACCAAGACCGATTTCCTACGATTACATTATACTTTGCTAACATAATGTAAGGATCGGTTTACGCTAATTATATCATAATTAGCACACCGTTAGGATAATTACTAACAGGAGCGTCAGTGAGAAAATGGTAAACCACGCGTCTTCCCTTTATAGCATGAAAACAGATTTAATAATATATTAAAATATTATCACCGCATTACACTAAAATTATAATCATTTCAACGTAATATTTACTTGAGAAAAAAATAGTTCGAGAAACTTGGAGAGTGATTCTCCCACGGAAGTAGAACTTTACTACCGAGTATTTCCTTAATATTGGGTTGAGCAATGATGGTTATGTTGAAGAAATAAAAACAGGAATTCACAAAGTTGTAGTTTAAAGGAAGTTATTTTTTATAGAGTAAAAACGACTAAAACTTGAAGATGGTGGGTTCAAAAAATTCAGAAACTCGTACCTTGAGCTTGTACCAAAATTTTTAGTGGTTTATCCAAGTATGTTGCTATTATCAATAGGTTGGTGTCGATGATATTAATTTTATCGATATAGATGTAGATATTATTGATTTGTTGATGTTATTGATATAGCTATGGTATATTTGTGTAAATCATATATGTAGTAGATGTTATGCATTGCCTTCTATTTCCTTAACATTTTTCTTTTTTTTTTTTTCAGGTAAGAACCAATTTTCGAAAGTTACCAACATTACAACTGCTCAAAGAACCGCCCAGACTCCAAAATAGAAGGTTTGGAAAAATATATTTAACAAGGGTAACCAGTATAAAAACGACTTGTGATAAACTGCTGTAAATAAGTTATGTTTTGCAATTAAAAAATATTTTTTGCTATTAATAGTTTTCATTAGGTTTGCTATAAAATTATAAATGTTTAATATTAAATTTAATGTATGTTTATAATATACATTTTAATTTGCTATTAAAAAAAAATACACAAATTTCATGAAAAGTACGATCTTTGCAATACATAACAATACGGATCTTAGTGTGATTCATATATTCGTTTGGTATTCAACTCTGAAAACAGTAAAGTTACTTTTTTTACGACCACTAATGTAAATGACGTACAGCCTGCGTGCACAGTAAGTGGGTCCTTACGCACGGTACGCAAAAAGCACAGTTTTTTAAAGAAATGATCAAAGTACTTACGTCAAACACTTCCTGCATGCCTAGCAAGTGAGTTATAACATAACGCACAGTAAGCAAAACGCACACTTTTCTAGAAATGTCAAGTAGGCTTACGTCAAAATTGACAAGACAACGTAATTACATGTGTATATTAGTCAAAAAGCCGTTAAAATTGTAGGTATTATGTGATCGTAGAAAAAGTAAGCTACATAACACGAGTTGTAAAGCAATTACGCACTCGTGCGTAATAAATATGCTTCTTGCATTTCTTGTTATGTAATATAAAATATACTATTATATCGATCTAATTTTTCACATAATCACAATACGCTTTTAAACTTATCTAAACATAAGTTAATTGATGCCAGTAAAAAGCTTTTAGATTCGTCTTTAGCTCTTTAAAGAATAGTGTTACCGAAATACTTGAAATTCTGACTTAACCTAACCTAACCTGACTTGACTTCAAATTTTTGGAACAAGTTTACTTTAACGGACTTTGTCAGAAATTGATAAAATTAAGTAGACTAATAAAACTGGACGTCCTGAGCTCAAATCTGTTAAAATTATTTGGCGCTCTCAATTACTTAGCGTAAAAATTCATTATAAAAGTTCCGTTTGACAGTTAGGTTAGGTTTTTTAATTCGAATTTTCTCATGTTAGGATGGCTAAATTGTCTGTGTAAAGTGTACAAATATGATTATAAGGCATACATGAAACTATATTTGTATTGATTTTGTGTTAAAATAAGCTAAAAATAACGTAAATCTTATAACATACCCAAACTCACAACTGTCATTTTTTGCCGTCTTGAACTACTATTTTCACCTTTCTTGACCTTTCTGAGTCGTAAGGTGGACTCATTTAGATCTATAAGGATCAGATCAGTTTCAGTTGGAACTAAAATTTTAATTTTAAGCGACCGTAAATTTATTTTTTTAACTTTTAACGTATGATTCGATTATCACTTTCATTAAAGCAACATCTATCACTTCAGTTTTTACCCAATAATCAACTGTGTGTACGCGCGTGTGTGTATGTTCCAGACGTTAAAATTGAAAATTTTTGACATAAGTTGTCGATAGAGAGATTATATTACAAAGTGCGTGCGTTTATTTATTTTTTTAAATATGTATTAACTAATATACAAGGTGTTTAAGCTGTAACGGTAATCCTAAATTACATACAAACCTTAATAGATAAAAATATTTTGTTTATGTAGGATTGTAGTCTATGCTAAGGTCTATAAAAAACCTTTAATAACTTTTCGAAAAAATTTAAAACTACGAAATTATTTAAAAAGTTTTCAAAATTTTTCTCGAAAGCTGCTTTAACTAAAATTTATAAATTTAAGTATGTTTAGAGTATATTTTTTTTAATGAAATGCCGTCTGTTTACGTCATTGTTATGTATCTTACTTTAACAAATAATACATAAACGTGATTTAACATAACTTTATTCTGCTTGTCACATACTCTGTACATTTTACCTAGTGTCTACGACACCTTACACGACCTATAATCTGACCCTCTGATGAAAGAAAACACAATGCCGATGGAATAGTGTTGCGCACAGCGGCACGTCATCTAATTTTAGCGTTCCCCATTAATCAGCTTTAAAAAAAAAACTCTTACCGACCTCTAACCTGACCCTCTGATGACAGTTAACAGAATGCCGATGGAATGGTGTTGCGCACAGCTGCACGTCATCTTATATTAGCGTTCCCCATTATTCAGCCTTAAAAAAAAAACTTACCGACCTCTAACCTGACCCCCTGATGACAGTAAACAGAATGCCGATGAAATAGTGTTGCGCACAGCTGTACGTCATCTTATTTTAGCGTTCCCCATTATTCAGCTTTAAAAAAAAACTCTTACCGACCTCTAACCTCACCCTCTGATGAAAGTAAACAGAATGCCGATGGAATGGTGTTGCGCACAGCTGCACGTCATCTTATTTTAGCGTTCCCCATTATTCAGCTTTAAAAAAAAACTTACCGACCTCTAACCTGACCATCTGATGAAAGTAAACAGAATGTCGATGGAATGGTGTTGCGCACAGATGCACGTCATCTTATTTTAGCGTTCCCCATTACTCAGCTTTAAAAAAAAAACCGTTACCGACCTCTAACCTGACCCTCTGATGAAAGTAAACATAATTCCGATGGAATGGTGTTGCGCACAGCTGCACGTCATCTTATTTTAGCGTTCCCCATTATTCAGCTTTAAAAAAAAACTCTTACCGACCTCTAACCTGACCATCTGATGAAAGAAAACACAATGCCGATGGAATAGTGTTGCGCACAGATGCACGTCATCTTATTTTAGCGTTCCCCATAACTCAGCTTTAAAAAAAAACTCTTACCGACCTCTAACCTGCCCTTCTGATGAAAGTAAACAGAATGCCGATGGAATGGTGTTGCGCACAGATGCACGTCATCTTATTTTAGCGTTCTCCATTATTCAGCTTTAAAAAAAAACTCTTACCGACCTCTAACCTCACCCTCTGATGAAAGTAAACAGAATGCCGATGGAATGGTGTTGCGCACAGCTGCACGTCATCTTATTTTAGCGTTCCCCATTATTTAGCTTTAAAAAAAACTCTTACCGACCTCTAACCTGCCCTTCTGATGAAAGTAAACAGAATGTCGATGGAATGGTGTTGCGCACAGATGCACGTCATCTTATTTTAGCGTTCTCCATTATTCAGCTTTAAAAAAAAACTCTAACCGACCTCTAACCTCACCCTCTGATGAAAGTAAACATAATTCCGATGGAATGGTGTTGCGCACAGCTGCACGTCATCTTATTTTAGCGTTCCCCATTATTCAGCTTTAAAAAAAAACTCTTACCGACCTCTAACCTGCCCTTCTAATGAAAGTAAACAGAATGCCGATGGAATAGTGTTGCGCACAGATGCACGTCATCTTATTTTAGCGTTCTCCATTATTCAGCTTTAAAAAAAAAACTTACCGACCTCTAACCCTCTGATGAAAGTAAACAGAATGCCGATGGAATGGTGTTGCGCACAGCTGCACCATCTTATTTTAGCGTTCCCCATCATTCAGCTTTAAAAAAAAACTCTTACCGACCTCTAACCTCACCCTCTGATGAAAGTAAACAGAATGCCGATGGAATGGTGTTGCGCACAGCTGCACGTCATCTTATTTTAGCGTTCCCCATTACTCAGCTTTAAAAAAAAACCGTTACCGACCTCTAACCTGACCCTCTGATGAAATTAAACAAAATGCCGATGGAATGGTGTTGCGCACAGCTGCACATCATCTTATTTTAGCGTTCCCCATTATTTAGCTTTAAAAAAAAACTCTTACCGACCTCTAACCTCACCCTCTGATGAAAGTAAACATAATTCCGATGGAATGGTGTTGCGCACAGCTGCACGTCATCTTATTTTAGCGTTCCCCATTATTTAGCTTTAAAAAAAAACTCTTACCGACCTCTAACCTGCCCTTCTGATGAAAGTAAACAGAATGCCGATGGAATGGTGTTGCGCACAGATGCACGTCATCTTATTTTAGCGTTCTCCATTATTCAGCTTTAAAAAAAAACTCTTACCGAACTAACCTCACCCTCTGATGAAAGTAAACAGAATGCCGATGGAATGGTGTTGCGCACAGCTGCACGTCATCTTATTTTAGCGTTCCCCATTATTTAGCTTTAAAAAAAAACTCTTACCGACCTCTAACCTGCCCTTCTGATGAAAGTAAACAATGCCGATGGAATGGTGTTGCGCACAGATGCACGTCATCTTATTTTAGCGTTCTCCATTATTCAGCTTTAAAAAAAAACTCTTACCGACCTCTAACCTCACCCTCTGATGAAAGTAAACATAATTCCGATGGAATGGTGTTGCGCACAGCTGCACGTCATCTTATTTTAGCGTTCCCCATTATTCAGCTTTAAAAAAAAACTCTTACCGACCTCTAACCTGCCCTTCTAATGAAAGTAAGAATGCCGATGGAATGGTGTTGCGCACAGATGCACGTCATCTTATTTTAGCGTTCTCCATTATTCAGCTTTAAAAAAAAACTCTTACCGACCTCTAACCTCACCCTCTGATGAAAGTAAACAGAATGCCGATGGAATGGTGTTGCGCACAGCTGCACATCATCTTATTTTAGCGTTCTCCATCATTCAGCTTGAAAAAAAAACTCTTACCGACCTCTAACCTCACCCTCTGATGAAAGTAAACAGAATGCCGATGGAATGGTGTTGCGCACAGCTGCACGTCATCTTATTTTAGCGTTCTCCATTATTTAGCTTTAAAAAAAAACTCTTACCGACCTCTAACCTGACCCTCTGATGAAAGTAAACAGAATGCCGATGGAATGGTGTTGCGCACAGCTGCACCATCTTATTTTAGCGTTCCCCATTATTTAGCTTTAAAAAAAAACTCTTACCGACCTCTAACCTGACCCTCTGATGAAATTAAACAGAATGCCGATGGAATGGTGTTGCGCACAGCTGCACATCATCTTATTTTAGCGTTCCCCATTAACCATTATTCAGCTTTAAAAAAAAAAACCGTTACCGACCTCTAACCTGACCCTCTGATGAAAGTAAACATAATACCGATGGAATGGTGTTGCGCACAGCTGCACGTCATCTTATTTTAGCGTTCCCCATTATTCAGCTTTAAAAAAAAACTCTTACCGACCTCTAACCTGACCCTCTGATGAAAGTACAGAATTCCGATGGAATAGTGTTGCGCACAGCTGCACGTCTCTTATTTTAGCGCACCCCATTATTCAGCTTAAAAAGAAAAAACTTTTACTGACCTCTAACCTGACCCTCTGACGAAAATAAACAGAATGTCGATGGAATAGTGTTGCGCACGTCATCTTATTCGTAACTTGTTTCGTTTTAGTGTTCCCCTTTATTCAGCTTTTAAAAAAAAACTTTTACCGACCTCTAACCTTATCCTCTGACTAAAATAAACAGAACGTTAATAGAATAGTGTTGCGCATGTCATTTTATTCTTAACTGGTTTTATTTTAGCGTTCCCCATTATTCAGCTTTAAAAAAATCTTTTACCGACCTCTAACCTGAGCCTCTGACGAAAGTAAACACACCGCCTATGAAATTGTGTTGCCCATTACCAAATAACATATTGTAGTTACTGCTTTTCCATTGCCCACATTTTGACTGAAAATTATTTATTGTAACTAAATTTTTTTATTTTATTGCGAAGATATAAGTTCACAGTTGGTTATTGGGCAAAAACTGATGTGTTAGATCTTCCTTTAGTTATCGTGATAATCAAATAATGTTAATCTACCGGCATTATTAACTACCACTACCAAATTAAAAGTAAATGGAAAAAAATTATGGTCGCTTAAAATTGAAATATTAGTTCCTACTGAAACTAATCTAATCCTTATAGATCTTATTATTCCATCGGCATTCTGTTTACTTTCGTCAGAGGTCAGAGGGTGAGCTTAGAGGTTGGTTAGAGTTTGTTTTTAACGCAGATTAATGGGGAATGCTAAAATAAAACAAATTTGGAATAAGATGATGTGCAGCTGTACACTATTTAATTTTTAAACTAATGTGGCCACCAAATTTCGTTCGCCATAAATATATTGTGATTATCTTCGTAATGTTCTAATTAACCTCATTTTATTAAATGACGTCTGTGAAAATGACGTTTCATGAGTGTGGTTTTTCAAAGAAATTCAAGAGAGTCGAATAAGGTTAATCAACCAGCATTGTTAACTACCACTCTCAAATTACAAGTTATTTGTTAAAAAAATAAATTTACGGTCGCTTAAAATTAAAATTTTAGTTCCAACTGAAACTGATCTGATCCTTATAGATCTATATGAGTCCACCTTACGACTCAGAAAGGTCAAGAAAGGTGAAAATAGTAGTTCAAGACGGCAAAAAATGACAGTTGTGAGTTTGGGTATGTTATAAGATTTACGTTATTTTTAGCTTATTTTAACACAAAATCAATACAAATATAGTTTCATGTATGCCTTATAATCATATTTGTACACTTTACACAGACAATTTAGCCATCCTAACATGAGAAAATTCGAATTAAAAAACCTAACCTAACTGTCAAACGGAACTTTTATAATGAATTTTTACGCTAAGTAATTGAGAGCGCCAAATAATTTTAACAGATTTGAGCTCAGGACGTCCAGTTTTATTAGTCCACTTAATCTTATCAGTTTCTGACAAAGTCCGTTAAAGTAAACTTAAGCCAAATTTTTTATAGCAAAAATAAAAATATTCAAGGTTTTTCTATTTTTTAAAACAAATTTCATTATTTTTATAGTCTTTTTTAATTATGTAATGTATAGTGTTTCTTAAGTTTTTCCGAAAACTAATAATTTTTAAAGAAATTAATATTTTTTATAGCAAAAATTATTATTTATAGCAATTGCACTTTTTTTTTAGATACAAAAATTTTCAAAAAATAATAATATTTTTCGAGCATTTAATTTGCACTCCATGAAAACTTGAAAGATATCGTGTGTTTTTCAACATGTAAACACTTACATATCTAAAGAAATAATAATGGACTTGCACTTCTGTCAT
Source organism: Elmis aenea (assembly GCA_947652605.1). Taxonomy (NCBI): domain Eukaryota; kingdom Metazoa; phylum Arthropoda; class Insecta; order Coleoptera; family Elmidae; genus Elmis; species Elmis aenea. Next base: position 37,804,342 of record OX393582.1, on the reverse strand, counting down.
AATAAATGGTCCTTTATTGATATTATCACTCTGTTGATATTTTTTACATCGGTATTGAAAATCAGTTTTTGTATAATAATAATTACTGTTATAATACTGAATATGAAATGTAAACTTACAAAATTCTGTAGCGTTAATATAAATTATCAAAATATTGACATAACATCGCCAAATAATATTTCGATATTATCTATATACATATTACGTTACATACCAATATTATCGATATGCATATTTTGCGATATCGATAACCGATATCTGGTATGTTGATATGTTGCCTACCACCTTGTTCTTACTCTAACCATTCTTTAACTTTAAAAAGAATCGATTCAACTAACTCGTTTTACGTTCCTTCAAATAACAATTGTTTCCCAAAGTTAAAGCTAGTATAAGGTTTTAAAAATCCCAATAAATAACATATTTAATATACGGAACAATTCCCATACAACAACCGGGAAATAATGCTTACGCAACAACAACTTTTTAATAATTAATATATTCAATTCACTTAGCTTAATTAGCCTTGGACTTTTGATTAGACTTTACACAACTCGATGAAATACTTGAACGTGATAGTAAAAGCGAACTTATTGTATTTAAAATCAAGAGAGAATTAATTAAGTGACAGGTGTTAAAACCCTTTGCCCTAAACCTGTCTGTTGTGTGATTACACGAGCCGGAAACGGAAGCGGCCCAGTTCCGATTGAAGGGTTTCTACCACCTGGCAACTCGATCGGATAGCCCGTAGTACAAACAAAATGGGGATATGTCATAGAACTCGAAAAAGTGCTGTGTTGTCGGATATATGGTCAGCATGACGTTCTATCAGTTTTTTATCACAGTTTTTAACGCACTAACGCAGTTTCATGTAAATAACTTGCTGTTTTTGCAGCTACACAATGTTTCGTGTTATTCCAGTTTATTTTTCTTGTTTCTATGTCGTTTATTAATAGTTATCATTTGCATTTATATTATTTTATATTATTGCGACTTTTTTTTCAAGTTATTTTTCAAGTGCCGAAGAATCGAATTTGGATAACCGAAATTATCCTACAGTATGTACAAAAAGTAACGTAACATATCAATATCTCGTCTTGTGACAACTTTACAAAAAACAGTTTTATATAAAAGTTGTTTGTAGTTGTTTACTACATAACCTTAAATTATTTTCAACTATACACAGTGTTTTGTTTTTGCACAGCGATAGGTCACTCTTTTTTTTTAATAGAACATCCAGATATTTTATAATTTTCAGATGTAAAATTGAATTTTTTTTCAAAAACATATAGGTTTTATGTATCAAAAATCAGTCGTTTTTGAGTTAAGTTTTTGTAAAAATATTGACAGAAACAGGAGTCTAAAAAAATAATTACATTTCACAACTTGGCTATGTCAGAACGAATTTCTCTGAAACTTTGTAGGACAAGAATGCCATCGTGATTTTTGACAAGTTAAAATTTTAAAATAATACACAGGGTGTTCTTATGCCCGGTCCATTAAGTCAAACTTCTAAAACGAATAAGTTTTTTTTTTTAAAGGAGCAACCTACATATTTTTACATTTTCTGATTGATAATGTAAATATCTTGAAAAACTATTAAAGGTCAATTATGTCTAAAATCAGTATTTCTCGAGTTATTGCGGTTTCCTTGATAATTTACTGATACAAACACAATATTATAATAGAATTAAACTAGTAGGCTTTGAAAATATCTCGAAAATTTGTTTTAAATGTCAAATGCGACTGTATTTTTATGTTTTGACTGTATTTTGCAAAAATACCTTCATTCCTATTTGATAACTTCGTGGTTTACAAAATTTCCTGCGCAGCAGTGAGTTTCTGTTACCTGGGTAGATAATAATCACATGCAAAGCATAGTGGAAAGAGAAGCAAGAGTTCCCAACCAAGATTATGATTTTTTTTAATATTTAAATATAAACTGTTTACAAGTGTGAATAGGGACGAAATTTCTAAGGGGAAAATCGATCAAAGACTATATCATCATTTTGTTTATTCATGTTTAAACCAATTTAAGCATAATCTAGACTTCACAGAATATGCTTATAATAAAAAATAACTGTATTTTTATAGGATTGACGTAATGTATAAGCATTTAACTCGATATAGTGAAGTGTGTTATCTTATTTTAAAACTAAATAAATATGTTATCGACACAGCTTGATGTATATTTAGTTTTCGCGGTTCTAGTGGTTTTCCGGCGAACCTTATTTGCGTAGCTACTAGAAATTGAGTTATAATTTACAGTTTTGCAAAACTGACGTTAAAAAACGGGAAATGAATGTGCAGTGCGTCACTGAAACAGTGATTTTCTTTAAAGTGGGCATCCTGTTGTTTTACGCGAAATATATATGTTTTCAGTCGAAATATTTGCTTTGACTGTGTTAAATTGCTGCTGAATTTGGAAAAAAGTCGGTAAATGTTTGTGTACTTTGCGATTAATGTTTAGTGTTATGATTGTGGAGTAGGTTTTAAAAGGATATACGCTTAAAAGTACGTTACCATTTTTTTAAATCTTATCTTCTTAAGCTATCTTTTAATGTCGATATTTATTTACCCTAAACATTCCAGTAATATGCTAACGTAAGATTAAAACAGGGCGTCCCACAAGGTATGCTTTTGCTAATGTTTGCAAAAATGGAATGGTTAGGACCTAAATCAAACGTTTCTACCGATTATAATTTTTCTTATGTGTTCCTTCATATACAGGGTGTCCCAGTTATCGTGAACAGTAGGGGGATCTCGTAAACCGTGAGAAATACAGAGTTGGTTAAACGGGTCAAATTAATGTATGATTTAAGAGCCACTGGTGTTAACAATCTTGAAAAAATTGATAGTTTTTGCGTTATTGATGAAATACAGCAATTTTTTAATTTTTACTTATAATCAGGGACTGAGAACGGAACGAAAACGAAAACGTTAAACGAAATTAACCGAAATTTTTTTAAGAACGAAAACGAAACCGAAAACGAAATTATTATTTTTCGTTCAAGAATGAAAACGAAATAAATATTTTCCAAAACCGGTTTTAACCGGTTTTAACCGGTTTTGTCGCTATTTCAATTTTATTTGTTAAACACAAACGCGAATTTACCTTCTGTGCTGGGGAGACTCCACGAGGCAGTAAAAATTCTCACTTGAAATAAGTGAGCTTCACTCTTCTCCATATACATGATATGTTTTAACAACTTTATTGTTTATACTTGCAATTTCGTGTAACACAATTAACGGTACAGATATTCTCTATTTCTAATTTGTTTTTTAGATCATCAATATAGAATATACACTTGATTGGATATATATTATCAATGTGTATGTTTTATTTGCGTTTAGACAAAATAATAGTAAAATTTATTCTTACTTCGAAAAGGACTAATGTAAAAGAAGATTTATTGGAAGATGTGTTGCTAGTAAGATTTAACGGAATGTGAAAATGTATATTGGTATGCACAAACTATAAAGTTAAAGTATATTTCAAGTTAATATAAGTTTTTTTTAAATATCTTTTTTATTTATAACATTTAGTAAATTATCCACTTGAATTCATTCCTTTGTCTTTTTAAATAATTACAGCAGGATCTTATTTAATTCAAATGCATAGATTTTTAGTACTAAAACAAATTTAAAACAGCATTTGCTATATTTTCATATTTTTAGATAAAGATCGTGTGTCTAATTTAACCTAATCACGTTGTGTTTTTGCACCTTACGGGTGTTAAACTTAATAAAATGGTTAAATGTTAATGTGTTTAACGATTTGGTAAATTTAATATGGCGATGGTTCGCCAGTCTAAAATATGCTGTCCGTGAGCATCAAACCCCATCGTCATCGTTTATATTTTAGTTGATACGCAAATATTGTTATCGTATTTATAGAGGGTTGTGGTGACAAGAGAAAAAATTGATTTTTTGTTGACAAAAAAAATATTGTAAAACCGGTTTTAACCGTTATTATTTCGGTTCACGAAAACGAAAAAAGATTTTTTTCGGTTAGAACGAAAAGATCGAAAACGATATATTTCGTTTTCGTTCCGAACAGAAACGAACGGAATTTTTTTCGTTTTTAGTCCCTGCTTATAATTAGCTTATTTGAAAGCACACTTAAAATATTTTTCGACATTATTGGGGCACTTTTTTGCGTAGATTGGAAATGTGTCAATAAATTTTACCTATATCCATTTGTTTTTGTTATTTTAAGATGTTAAAGCCGTATTTAAAATAAGAAAGTGGATGTTAAAAAAACAAAAACCAATGAAGAACGGTGAAATTCGTTGACGAATATAAGATCTACGCAAAAAAGTGGCTAGCGCTAGATAATGTCGAAATATATTTTGAATGTGATTTGAAATAAGCAAGTTTTAAGGAAACATTAAAAACCTGATGTTTTATTTTTTATCAATGGCGCAAAAACTATTAATTTTTTTATACATGTTTTTTATAGAACAGTTGCTCTTAAATGATAGATCATTTTGACACATTTAACCAACTTCTTATCTCTTACCGTTTACAAAATCCCCATGCTGTTCACGATAACTGGGACACCCTGTATATTAAGGCACACATAAGAAAAATTATAATAGGTAAACACATTTTATTTAGGTCCTAAACATTCAATTTATGCTAGAATTAGGGAGAGCATACCTTGTGGGATACCCTGTAAGTTTAGTCGGTTATCTCACCATCTATGAAGAATCTTTTTTTGTAGAAAAACTAGGCTAGTTTCAAGACTTGTCGCTTTATCAGTGGCTGTTTAACTTAGCCTTGAAACTTGTCTAGCTTTTCTTTTAAAAAAATCTGTTATATGGTCGCATGAAACGACAGCTTTTTCAAAACAAGTAAGCATTGAAACTTTAATTCTCAGTTTTGACACTGCCTTTAACTGTTACTGGATTATGGATTTAACTTTTTCACTGTTCCTCGTTTGATCATCTTGTGTTTTACTCGTTTTAGCTTGAAAAGAAGCGCCGAAAAATAAAAAAGTAAACTAAACTTAGTAGTTTGTATTTATTTTTATTCTTTGATAAATATGATTATTTTTTTATTTACTCCAATCAAAATTAAGCAATTTTTGTACTCTTTTGCAAGTTACTTAAACTTAATCTTTTAATTTTATTGAAAGTACTTTGTAATCATCAAGACTTTAATAATAATTTGAGCAGTTTTCATTTTTTACACAGTTTCCACAAATGATAACTTACAGCTTACTGTGCTCTTGTGTATCTTACTCATTCAAAGTAAATTTTTCTCGTAAATAATTCTTCAATTTCTGAGCAATTACATTTTATTTAACCCTATACGTAGTTGCAAGCAAGCGATTGTGTTTAATCTTCAATAACATTTACTTTTTGCGCAACTTAAGTTATATAATTCATTAAAACTGCTTGTACACGCTTTCCTTTACAAATATTACTGCCACAGCACTGCTAATGCAACACGTAATACTTAAATAGAATTTACCAAAGCAAAAAAAAAACTCGGCTCTAATCACGGGTTTATTCGCTTCTGACATGGTTTCATGAGCCACGATGTGTTGAAAAATTAAAAGATTGTAGATTATGATGGATTTGATTATGTAATGGTAGTTATCGCTCGTTCTTAATTATTGTTATTGGCTTTTGTGGAACGTTATTGCTAATTTCAACAAATTAAACAGAAATACATTGTGTGTCCCCAATTCTTTTAGTATCGCTATCTTTGTTATTATTAAATGCACAGTTAATAGCAAAATAAAATTGTGTATGCAGTTTGCAACTATAAAATTGCTAATCTATCGTATTGTGAGAGACTCTACGTGTCGCAATGATATTAAGTAAATAATAGACAAGCAAAATGGCAATTTAAATAAACAATGGTTCGTTAAATGTAACAAAACACAATGAAATAGGACACAAATACATATTTGGACGAACTGACCTCGCTATATGGTACTAATTCTTTTTTCGGGACTTAAATGTCACTAGCTTACGTTACAAATCTAGTTCTGAATGATTTTTACTAAGGAGTGGTTCAAACAAAACATTTTGAGCGCACGTTACGTTAATATATCATATCTCCGCCGTCACGGTTTGTAATTTCATCTTGGAGTTGCTAAAAGTTGTGTCAACAAAAACAGTTTATGTTTTAATGACAGTGGAGTGGATTAAAAATGATGTATAATTATAACGTGAACTTAGTGTCAGACAACGTATAATTAAAATCTAATTACACATTAAAGTTCATACGTAATTAGCTTATAATGTGAACGTTTGAGTAGTTACATTTGCAAAATAACAAATACTAAGTACTACGTAACCGTCACTATAAGTTGCAAATACGGAAACTGTACATAATTATGTTGCCTAACATATTTTTTTGAGAGAATGGCAGCTACAGAGTGTATCAATTAACGTGAACATGATGGAGCCGCATGAATAGTTGGAACGTTCAAATCTGGAAAATCCACCAATAGAATCATTCAGCATCTTGGCAGCAAAAATTCTTAATTTCTGGATTCCAGATTTGAGCTTTCCAGCGATGAACGATTCCCGTGTTGCGTGGTTCTATCGTTGCACGATTCCTGCGTTGAGTGATTCCAGCATTGAACGATTCAAGATTTGAATTATTCTATCGGTGCATTTTCCAGATTTGGACTTTCCATATTTAAATGTTCCAGATATGAATGGCTTACCAATATGGTGATATCGGTAACTGCATATAGAAGATTGTTTAAATTAGCAAGGAAGTGTTTTACGTGTCTAGTATAAGAATCATCTGAAATCGTGCATATTGGGTCCGGCTACTAGAATATTCTAAATAAACTGAGAAACTTCATTTAAAAAAAAAAAAAAAAATCGGAATAGCATATTTTGCGCAAAGAAAATATTTTTTATGTTGATTTAATAAAAATGACTGTTACATATTTTTTTTAAATTTACACCAGGGCGCTTGGTCTCAAAACTGGTCTACAAGACCACCTATTAGTTTTTATCTAAATTCTTAAACTATAGAGTTCACCCATTGATGTCCATAGGATTGGGCTGGCTTGCGCAACTTATATACAATTAGTTCCGTGCACTGTGCTCTGCTTTACACTACACTTAAATCATCACCTCCAAAGGCTTCGTCCTTTTGAGTCTTCTGGTTAGGTTTTCGTTGTCGAGAAGCTGGATTGCCTCTACGTTGGTATGTTGGTGCAGACGGGATTCGTGTTTCATTTTTATTTCACTGGCAACATATGGAATTTTGAGGTCATAGTTACGCACGTACCACGGAGCATTTACTATATTCCGCAGCACTACATCTTGAAAAGTTTGAATACTTTTGTTATGGCTCTCTTTGGCACAACCCCTTTGATCTATATACCCAGACTGGATTTAATATCTGGTTGCATATCGTGATTTTATTGTGTATTGACAGTTTGGACTTTCGTCCCAAAAGTCAATACAACTGTCTGTATTTGAGGCCTAACTCCGCTCTTTTTTTTTTCACATACTCTTCATGTTTTGTATCTAGTGTCATGCCAAGATACTTTGCATTGTTTTCAAGAAGCACTACTTTTCCATTTAAGTTAACTGGAGGAGGATTCATAATATTTTTATTGGTAAAATAATAATAATGATAATAAATATTTTTTTTTAAATTGCTCTTCAAGCCTAGTTGGCCCATGGCTTCTCCACAACTCCTCCCCCATTTCTCTTTATCACTTGCTTCTTTCCCGTCTCAAATCTCTTATTCCGTCTTTCCAGATCTCTCTAAACCGCTTCTATCCACTTGCTCCTGGGTCTCCCTCCCTCCTCTGCGTCTTTCCTCCACCTGCTAGCTTTATCCTGGTTGCTCTTTTTATTGATAGTCTATGGACGTGTCCCAGCCATCGTATTTTTTGTACCTTTATGGCATTTGTGATTATCGGTTATTAATACATCATCATCATTTCTTGATTTGGTCTTCTTTCCCACATCTCCGACCCTCTTTCCTCCATATATCTTTATCCACATCTTTATCTCATACCTCCAGAGCGCTTCCATCCGAAGCTCGCTCCCTTGCAGTACTGTTGGTCTTACTACTGATTTATATATTCTTACTTTTGCATTTCGAGATATGTTCTTAGGGGTCACCACTTCTGTAAATGCTCCAACACATTTTAAGCCCTCAGCTATTGTTTCTTTAACTTCATTTTGTCTTTTGCATTACTGCCTATTGTGACTCCTAAGTAATTAAAATTATCTACTGCTAGAATTTAATTACTAGATTAGGTTTGTTTGTTTCTTAGTTCCACATATTTTGTTTTCTACTTATTGATTCTCAAACCTTTATCTTTTGTTGCGTCTTCCAGTTCCCTCAGTGCATCTCTATTTAGTTTTCTCTTGTTCTTGTTAGTATGGCTATGTCCTCCACATACGCCGGCTCTGGTTTTTTCAGCTGATGTTATAAAAATGACTATAAACATTATATTCAACGCCTGGACTTTAAATGATATTAAAACCATTTTTTTGGGCGACTTTGAGGTTTCCACATGGTGTTTTAAAATATTGACACAATTTAAAAACCAACGCGTACTTTTGAGTTTTGACAGATCCTTGCAACGAGAATTTGATGAGAAATCGGAGTTTAAAAATATATTTAGGTAGCTATTTAAAATCAATAAATGAATTGTCTTCCGTTCAAACAGATAAAATAATTTACTTACGGAATGTACAAAATATGTTTTTTTTTCGCCTGCAATATATTCTGGATTTTAAATAACAATTAATGTGTTGGAATAATTTACTTGTCACCCGGTGTGCGGGAATTCTATCTATGTTTTTGTTTTATTGTTTGTTCTTTATCCTAATTATCTAAGTTAGCTCTGTTTGTGCAACATAAGAAGTACACAAGCATTCACAGTAGGTTGCGCGTAAAGAAAGAGGCGTCTTATTTAGTTCAAGTTTTATATTATAGTCGATGGTCTTTGTGATTGAAGTTTAACGTACCGGTCGGTTGGTTATTTCTCGTCTCAAAGCAGCATTGCCTCTCATATCTACTCTGAAATCTGCCAGGTGCTATTACATCTTTCCCATCTTTGTTCGAACTTGTCGGGGAAACATGACGTTTGAATGTCCCCTGCGGTTTATCTGCCTTCTATGCGTTACTGCGTCTCGCAAGCCCCTTCAGGTCGTTATTATGCCATCCATTTAGTCCATTATCCCTTCGCCCTTAATACGTATCTTAGTGACCCTTTCTTGTTTACTTGAAATTAAAGACAGTAGCGTAGCCTGTTTATTAGCTAATGGGTTTGTTGTCGCAAAAAAAAATGTTTTAAGTCGAGTTAAGTGAACGATAATTTTTTTCGTTGCTAAATTACGGTCTCGTGTTGTATAATTAAAGTGTTTTTTGGTTGTGTACTGAAATTGCGGTTTTTAAAATGTTCCTCTTGAAACTTTATCACTTGTAGGGTAGGGGTATATAAAATGGTTTGGTAATAAACGCAAAATAGGGATTACGTAAGGAGTCCAGTGAGAAAGATACTAATAAATTCGTTTTGTACAGGTAAAAACCGTTTATTGCTTCAATAATGTTATAATATACAGAGTGTCCCAAATTTAAAGCTCTACAAAGTAGCTTGAATCGTGGCACAGTTTTTTTTTTTAATGGTAAATTGGTTTTAGGTGTATTCTTTATTATGGGTTTTGTGTTGATGGGATAATTTTACGGGGATTTATATTATTGTATGAAATAAATGTTTCATGAAAAGAAAGCAGTTGATTTAAATCAACTGTTTTTTGTTCTAAATCATCGATTTTTTGATGGTTAAATCACAAGTGGTCGCTATAGTCTTGGCCCTTTTGTAGAACAGACTGTATAGGACGACAAAAAAAAGAGCACAAAACTGAGATTAAGGATAAACGAAGATAAGACCAAGCTAATGAGAATAAAGGCCTCTACTCACCTACCAATTTGTCGGTACAACCGACCGATCATTCCGATAAATTGTTTAATGTGTAGTCTGTCACCCGACCAACACGACAGTTGGAACGGTCGGGTGGCCAGACCATCCAACAAGCCAATCGCCCCACCACATTTCTCTAGATAAGGACTATTAAACTGAAAATTTAACGCTATTTATAAATTTGTTATCCACAAAATGGTATCAGGGCCAAAATAATAAAAAAAGTTATGACGTTTATGCTGTATTGGTTGGACTGGTCGGGAGGTGTGTAGGGGTAGGGGTAGGGGAATTTGAGTAAGTAAATGAATTTGTGTACTTAGAGACACTACTCACAAACAGAATGGAATAAGAAAAAGGCATACCTAAACATGAGAATACTGAGAGCCAACAAAAGTGCAGGAGCTTTAAATAACCTTATAAGAGCAAAACAGTTATCTAATAGCACCAAATTACGTTTGTGTAAAACAATACTAAGACCTACAGCAATCTATGGGTGTGAGACCTGGACTGAACAAAAATGCAAAGGAAGCCCTAAGAAAATGGGAAAGAAAGATAATTTTGAGAATAGTGGGAGGGAAGAGAACAATTGAGGGATATATAAGAAGAACGAACGAGGAGATATATACAATTTTTAAAGAAGCGACCATAGACAAAGTAATAAATGCCAGAAGAATACAATGGTTAGGACATATCTCAGAGAAGGGAGGACAGAAGAATAATAAAAGAGATAGCGTGGAAAGAACCTACATACAAGGAAGACCCAGAAAAAGATGGAGAGAAGCTGTGAATGCAGAACTAAGAGAGAAAAACATAATGAATTGGAGGAAGAAAGCGAAAGAGAAGTGTGGAAGAACATTAACAAGCTCTGGGCCTAAACGGCCTGCAAAATAGCTTGTAATACTATTACAGGTTATTTAGGGAAATATAAAACAAGCAGTCAATTTTTTTAGCATCCCTTATTAGTTATTGGACCAAGTTGTGGTTGCTGCCATCGAACACATCCATATTGTATCAATAATAGCCACTCTGCTTAACAAAGCAACAAAAAAAGTACTTCTGACCTGAACCTCTTACTAATCTGAACAGTGCCCTTAGTAATGTGCGCTAGCAATGACTTAAAGTTGGGCTTATAACAAGGGACGATGAATTAAAGACATTTTATACTTCAAGATTCGGTAATTGTATTTATACAGTTTTAATGAATCATATTGAGTTTTTATTTAAATAGTTTTGAGTTATTAAAATGGAAAACATTGTAAGAGATTGCAAAGTTGACTAAGGCCAAGAAACATTTGAAGATGTTATTTCAACAAGCAAATGCTATCGTTCGATTACTCGCAATTCGCAATCCATAACATAAAGACAGACAACCATTTTAGGGTAAAATTATACCAAAACAACTACCAAAAACGGATTTAAGGTGATGAATAATTGGAATTTATTTTCGGAATAATGTGTGTTATCTAAAATTTAAAAACATTTTGAAATCACCTTAAAAAGCTATACATTTTTGCCAGTGTAACAACTCTTTAGCTCGTTCTTTTCTAAAAGTAACAAATGTAGTACGTTCCTGATATTTGAAAAATGGCAGAAGTGGTTACGATATCTTAACTTTGGAAACCAGAGAATGATATAACTTCCTATCGCCCAATATCGCTGTTATCAATAAAATCCAAATTGTTTGGAAAAACTCTTACTGAAGAGACCCAAATCTTTCATTGAAGCAAAAGAAATAATTCCAAATCATCAATTTGGATTTAGGAAGTCACACTCTACCATAGATCAATGTCATCGAATCACGGATGTAATCAAAAAAGCGTATGAGGAAAAAAGATATGCTCTGCAATATTTTTAGATGTCCCTAAAGCTTTCGACAACGTGTGGCATGTAGGGCTTATGCACAAGATTAAAAAAATATTTCCCCACGAGTATGTACAGATATTACAGTCTTATATAACGCGAAGATTATTCAGAATTAAGCATGAAGAGGTTTACTCTTTGTTTAAAGAAATCAGAGCCGGTGTGCCACAGGGAAGCGTGTTAGGCCCAGTCCTTTATTTGCTGTATACCTGTGACATTCCGAAGACTAGGGGAGTAACATTAGCAACTTTCGCTGATGATACAGCTCTACTAGCAACTGGCACTAACAATAAAGAAGCAGCTTATAAACTGCAAATAACAGGCAATGCACAGCTCCTGGACTAAAAAGTGGGGAATTCAAATAAGTGAAACTAAGTCAATACATATCAACTTCACTAACAAAACAAGACTTAATAAGCATGTGTCAATCAAAATAAACAATAAGTTTATTCCCTATAGCAACACTGCCAAGTACTTAGGTATGAATCTTGGCGCAAAAATGGAAAGAACATATTTAAAAAAAAAAGGAAAGAACTGAACATTATGTATCAAAAAATGTACTGGATGCTGGGAAAAAAATCTCAGATGTCCACACTAAACAAATTACTGCTGTATAATCAGATATTGAAGCCTTTGGACCTATGGAGCTCAGCTTTGGGGTTGCGCAAGTAAAACCAGCATAAAAGAAATTCAAACTTTCCAAATAAAGTTCTGCGAGATATTGTGGGAGCACCATGGTACGTAAGGATTGATGGCATTCACAGAGACTTGAATATGCCCACTGTTAAGGACGAAATCAAGAGGCTAGCAAAATATCATCAAACAAGGCTACCCAACTTCTAGACGTTTATGTAGTGAGAAGGTTGCCAAGAACCAAACCCTTCAAGTTGTGTAGGGTGAACGTGTAAAAGCTGAGCAAAGTGAAGTGCGTTGATAACAACACGTGAAAAAGTGTTATGTACATAGAGTCTAAGCAAGGACTAAGGTACTTCTTAGCTAATAATATTTAGGTTGATAAGGTCAAACGAAAACTATAGATTGATCGTTACTAGATTAGTTAATTGTAACAAAAAAAGTGTGGCTGCCCTGTTAACTAGTCTAGTGGCCGCCAGAATTTCATATTTTCCTCGCAATTTTGTCCGGACTAAAGGAGGTGCCAGAAAATCGGTGTTGTACCCGTATTTAATATGGGCATTGAAAAACCTTGGATTTTTTTTGTATTCCCTTTAAATATGTTTAATGCAAATGTAATTAATACGTTAAACATCTCTGCGGAAAAATAATTTAGCTGCAAAGCTAATCCGTGAATAATATAATATCGTAATACGAAAAAGTTTTGATTAAAACCCGCAAATTTTAATGTAAAAAGTAATAAAAAATCATGCACCGTCAGCTTCGTTCAGAAAGACGACAAACATTACGAAGATAACACGGAGGTAAGCCTATTAAATTAGCACAAATCACAATTTGCATTGAATCAAAACAAATAGGTAGGATTATGGGGGATATCCTACAGCTATTAACTCGCCGCCACGTCGCCCGAAGACCAATCTAAAAGACGATCGGATATTTCTCTCTCATACCTTTGAAGAGATCTTGCATTGGTAACCAATTAAAACACCCACGATAAACTACATTATTACGTAATAACTTTATTAAATATTCATGTAGGTGCGGATGTGAATAAATTGTTGGTCAAAAATGTAAAATAAACCTCTCGTTAATTACTGTTTTTATTGTAGGTGAAATATTTTTAATTCCTAGATCTTCTCGTTGGCCTGTAATCTAATACATATATTATAATAATAGCGAATGTTTACGTAATTAAGTCTCTTTCGTGCTGAATTTATATGGAGCTACATCCTCGATAGGATGTTCAAAAAATATTCATTTGCATTTAATTTACTTTCAACGTAAAAATGTGAGAATCTAAATTATGTTCTTCCTGTTGTACGTCCGAGTCTGCCGCACACGTGCTGTTTGCTCTGCTTTTTGGCATTGAAAATGAAATCCACGGTAACCTGCCGAGGATACGTTCAATCTGCAAAACGGGCAAATTGAAAATCGATGGGGATTTCAAAGATGAGATAAACTTTGCGTGTAGAAAGTAGGGCTGCATATGAAATACGGATAATGTCAATACATCTGTCACATCATTTTTCAATCGTTTGTGATGGCTTTTTCAATTTAGAGATCAAATCGTACGATTTCTATTGTATTAACAATACCCAAGATTTATGGAATGTGCTTTCCAAACAGGTACGGATTTAAAAGTGCTGTGCGCTGTGACCCTTAAACGTTATATTTTAGAAGCTTTATTACCTAAGCTTAACTAGGTCCATGCAAAGATTTTAATTTTGTAAAAAGTGCAGGATCAATTTTTACACCAAAGTGATACAAAATCAAGACTTAAAATGTTGTTTTTTATTAAAAAAAAATTAGATATTTTTTGCCTTAGATTGTGTGTCAAATTTTAACATTTTGGAACAGACATTTTGATTAATTTTAATAATTCCTATTAAAAAAACACTTATTTGGTCAATATTATTGTTAACTAATGAAAATTATTTTGTAAAATAAATGGTCAGAGCTACAAAGAAGTTTAAATGATTTTTTGACGCACTGTAAAGATTCATTTGTTTCAATATTGTTTAAATTCTTAGATAAATTACCAACTTGCATTTTTTTAAATGGAAACCATATTTTGCTATGACCTCATTAACAAACTATTTTTTTTCTCTTTTTAATAATATAAGGTTCAATGTCTTTATTTTGATAATTAGGCTCAACAAAAGAAATTCGTCAAAAATTTCCTATTTATGAAGCTATAGAGTGCCATGAACTTAAACAATTTTAAAACAAACGAAAATGAAAACCTTTACAGTGTGTAAAAAAATCTACAACTTTTTCTCCAAAACTATTTTTGTACCATATAACCGAGTTATTAACAATTTAAAAAAAATGCCCATTTTAATTTTTGTTGATATCTACAGAGCCATGGACTTTTTTAAACATTGAAGCATCATTGAATGGATCTCAGAAAGGAGAACAGCAATTTGTCTAAATTCTTTGTAGCTCTTACCGTTTACGAGATCCCAATAGTGGCTCTTCTATGTGGAACACCCTGTATATGAATATTTGGGTCAGTGTAAATAGTTAATTGCATTTTGTCAGTACGATATTTGTTATTTGGTCGATATTTTGTTTTTTACTTTATAAAATTTTAATTTTTGGTCAGTAAAGGTATTTAAATTTTAAATGAATAATGAAAATTAACCTTATAGTAGTAGTAGTCTTTATTTGTTCTGAAAAATCCAAAAAGGCGTAGAACATGTCACAATAATGATGATAATAATAATAATACACATATGTATATACGTTTGTTTGCATTAAAAAAAAGCTTTAAACTTCTTTAACCTGACCCTCATTCATTTGGTCAATAATAAAGGGTCAGATTTAAGGTTGGTTAAACCATTTATTTATACAGGGTGTGTAAAAATTGGCGGAAGCGCTACACGTGACGATGTTCTTCGTAAAATTCTAAGTCGAAAATCTTAATACGAAAATGTTGTACCATGCTTGCTGTGTCTGAAAGAGGTCCTCAAAGTTTGGACATTTAGTCCTTTAATAGGCGTTGTTATTTAATACTTGCAAATGAAAAAGCTGCAATATGGAATAAAAATAAATTTCAAATAGTATTTTTTCCTAGATATTGTGTTCTTCCTTTCAAAAATTGGTGTTGAAATAATGTAAATCACTGATTTGAATGAAAATAATAGATACATATGGCAACATTGTCATTAGCTGTCATCTCTGTTTTTCTCGTAATTATTTCTAGTTTGTGTTTTACGATACCCAAAAGTTTGCAGCTATGTTTACGAACTGAAGGCTTTCAGTTCGAACAAAAATTTTAAATACCTAAGTAAAAATTGCTGATAAAAAAATTTGCAAACGCAAATCAATGTATGCACTGTTGCCAATTTTTATTTCTTTAAATGGTTCCTGAGGCAATAGGAAACAATGGTACAACATTTTTGTATTAAGATTTTCGACTTAGAATTTTACGAAGTACATCGTCATGTGTAGCGCTTCCGCCAATTTTTACACACCCTGTATAAATAATGAAAATTAACCTAATAGGTTTTCATTTAAGAAAGAAAATACTGAACATGTATATGAAATGCTGACAGTTTTTCTATCAATTGGTGTAATACTGGCCCCTTGTATTACCTACTGATATTTTATTATAAATACTGACCATTTGTTTAAAATACTAATTAAAAATGTTTATAAATACTGACCCAAAGTATAGCAGCTTAAAAAATACCTCTGGATTTGGTGAATTTAATGTAATAATTGTGTTGAATCTACTGTGTTTTAGATTCAAATTATCTAAAATTTAACACATTTTCTTGAAGAACCCAGATAAATTGCTAAACTTATTAGATAACAGACTCAGGTCAGTAACGTTTTGTTACTAATATTGGTAGAATTTGTATGCGTTCTTTGTTATTTGCAATTAATTTGATGTTGTGTTATTCTTTTAGAAATAATGACGCCGAAAATTTGTCCAAGTGTCTAAAAACGACAAATTTGTTAAATAATCACGAAATTTAAGATCTTAATTTACACCAAAATTTTTTGCTAGTACGCTGTATAATTATATTTCAAGTGTCGTCATAATTGTTTCAAATGAACGAAGTATTTAAAAATAATTAATTATTTTTCCGGAAGTTTACAAATTTTTTGGAAAATTATTTTAATATGGCTTTGGAAAAGTAAACAAAAATTTTCGAAAAAAATTTATGTGATGTGAAGTATTATAATAACCGTTTAAAAATTCTTCCAAGACGTATTTTGGAACTATCAATTACTAAATTAGAGCGAATTAGCACTTTAATACGGCTACCTGTTATTTTTAGCTAAATATCCTACATCTGTTTATTTTTGTACCTGCATTACTCACCACACCTTATACTCCAGCATTACATCATAAGGTAATACACCTCCACCCACATCACAATGCAGTAAACGTATCTTATCGTGTCTTGATACAATTTTCAGTTACCTAAACGTATGTCTAATGCTTTCAAATTAAATTGCCTTAAACACATGACATACATTACGCAAGAAAGAGCCGCTGCCATTATCCGGCAGACATTTCGTGTCCAGACAATTACCTTATACGATCTAATAGCCGAATCACATTTTTTTTTAAGCATCTGGTTCGATATAATTTAACCCACATTCGAGTTACCATGACGTTTCACTTCTATTAAATAAATTTTATGTGCCCTTGTCAGCTCTAAAGTTGTATAACAGGATGCATAATGTGCACATTTTGTTTATAATGGTTGTTTATGGCGACGGGTAATTGTTTTTAATAAGTTAAACATTATTTTCGGCCATGGTTTTTCCAGTAAATCACCGAGGAACGGCGAAATTTGTAGCTCCCGAAAAAAAGTATATGTACTTCCAAAAATTGTGGACGAAAAACATTTTATGTACGATGCGGGATATTATCTTTATAAAAACTTGAAAATACTTAACTATTTAAAATGGTCCAAAAATGGTGTATGAAAAAAATTAAAGGTGGTAAAAAAAATTTAACCAATCAAAAATTTCATTTTCTTGCTTTTCGTTCCCACCCAAAAAAAATAGTTATTTATGTATCAAGGCCAAAACTTTTTCGGCCGCGTCTTGGTTGCTGACTGAGACGTGTTCCAAGCCAGCAAACAGGCAAGGACGAAAAAGTACGTTTTGGCCGAGGTGCATATTACATTTTTTTGTGCGATCGAATTAAAAACAATTTAAATTTTTAGTATTTTTCAAAAATATAGGTTAGAAACTACGTGACATTCTGTCACTGACAGATGACGGCGTATGCTGTTAGCGGTGGAAACGTACTTGAATAATTCTGTACATAATTTAAATAACCTTTTTTTGTGCGACTGTAATGTTTTATTCATAAATTTAAACATTGATTAATTATTAATTACATAACGTGTACCATATCATATATTTATTTATTAATACATAGTATAATTTATTGACAGCAATAGAACATTATTCAGTAACAGTATCAACACGAAAATATTAGGTTATAAACTACCTGACAGTTAACAACCTAAAGACCTCTACGTCTCTACCCTTAGCGGAGAAGCCATAATCTCAGATAACTTATATTCAGACACGCACATGCGCTTTCCGTTCTGCTTAATGCAAATGATCTTTTTCGTACGCTGTAGCGGCCGAAAAAGCTTTTTCGGACGTTGCTAAGGATAGGCCCGGAAATGCAGTACTTTATGGTTGCTAACGCGTCCGTCAAAGAACTGTTTCTAGTACGATCGCACAAAAAAATAATTATTGACTTAATTATTTTGAAAGTGCTTGTTGTATGTATGTAGTATGTGCACAGGAAGCGTTACGCGGTGCATTATTTTTATGTGCAGAACTGCTTTTAATGCCATACAGACCCAAAGTGCATGTGACCGTTCACATTACATTATAAGCTTCCATTTAATTAATTCAAACTTTTTAATTAGTTTAATTCGTTTATGTTTTATACAAACAAAGTAATTTATTCTTCATACTTTCTAAACAATATACAGGGTGAGTCACGACGGACGCGTCGGAGTTTTATGGCGAAACGGTTTATATTTTCCAATTTCTGTCGCTGTTAGATTATGTAAGTCAATAAGGGCTACATTTTAAAAATATTTTCAAATATACAGGGTGCTCCAAAAAAGAGTGCCATATCAAAGTTATACTTTTTCTTATGAAACACCCTGTATATTTTTACATTTTTGGATTCCTCATTAAATTTAATTCAAAAAATGTATAAGGTCATATGAGTCTAAAGTCAACCGTTCTCGTGAAAATTGCATTTTCATGAAAATACAGTATTTTCAAAAAATGTCAACATTTGAAAACTTTGACAAGTCTGAAGAAATTCGCTTGGAGATAAGATTCACAATAGATTATGTAACACTTTGCACCACCTACATTTTTAAAATATTATACAGGGCGTTTTTTACGCTTGGTCAAACGTGTGAAACTTTAAACATCGATAACTCATTTTTTTTAAATACAACACCCTATATTTTTTTGCACTGTCTTATAGAAAATTTAATTCTCTTTCGAAAATATTAAGGCTGTTTTTCACCTTAAATTGATATTTTCCGAGATATCGCGATTTTATTGTTAATTATTAGGGCAAAGTAATATTTTCAAGTAGGCTATGAAGGTAGACAGCGGTAATTTGAAACAATT
>OX393582.1:37660512-37785088 GCA_947652605.1 Elmis aenea | reverse complement strand
ATATGTTATACTCATTTATTTATGTTTTAACAATTGACAGCAATTAACTCTGACATTTGTTACTACAGAAATTATTGTTTCTATTGTCAAAGTCGGGGCCTACTCCGAGAAAACTAGGAAATTCCTACACAACGCTTATAAGAATAAGTAAAATGTAAATATCTCAGAAAATATTCATTTTAGGTATAGGTAAGTATTAAGAAAAGTTGAAGAAAAACAAAAATGCAACAAAATGACGTAATAATATACAGGGTGTTCCATTTGAAAAAATAAAGTTATTGATGTTTGAAAATTGGGAAGTTGGCACATCTATAAGAAACACCCTGTATAATATAAATTAATTTTGATGTATTTAGACTGTGACTACACCTTTTGACTTTGTATGTGCAAAATATCATTTGCCAATTATTATTCATAAGGTTGTGCTCTTGACAAGTATTGTACCCTGTTTTTCTGGAAATTCAAAGATTTTTTAAGATAAATTGGCAACGTCGCAAAAAATGAAAAAAACAAAATACTGTCATATGGAGATTTTCTTGCTGAATTCGATTATGCAAAAATATACTGGGTGTTCAATTTTAAAAAAATACCTTTAGTGACGCCCCACTTTTATGAAACCCCCTGTATACTTGAAACTAATTTTAAAACATGCACGTGTAGAAATACTATAAGTTTCATTAAAAACTTTTTTTTATTAAGTTGACATTAAGGGCAATAATGGACTTTATCGCACTAATGGCGCACCCTGTATAACGGATGACAATGTTATTTGGGCTAGTTTGGGTATCTTAGATAAAAATTCGATTAAACAGGCATAAATTTGCATATGTAAGTGGACGACTATTTTTACAAATTTTAAGAAACCACAGTTATGTAGCAAAAAACTAAATCTTGCGGGATCTTATTCTATTTTTGTTTTATTTTTAGTGCACGGAACACAACATTTTTTGAACTAGGGTAACTGTATTACACTTAATAAATTGGTGCTATTAGTTTAGTGGAAGATGTAACAGTTTGGGATTTGTTTTTTAAATAGAAGCTGCATTGAATATTCATGCTGACAGTTGCCAGTCGTTTATTATTTTTAATTAGATGTTATGTCATCGAAATAATGAAAAAGTCTTCAAACACAATGGCCAATATTTTATTGACGTTATTCAGTTGTTACGTGGACAAATTATGAACTAATTTCCTAACCATAATAAAATTTAACTGCCTTTGACAGTTTATATCAAAGTTTTTTAGATAATTTTATCCCATTAAATAGAAATATTTTGCAGCTTTGTAAAATATTTCTCTATGGTCGTTTTGCCTTTTTATCACAATCAAATCGCTTTTTTCTCAGATTTAGTTTTGGGCTTTAAGAATAAACAAACGTCTTGTGTGTTAATTCAGGACTATAAGGAGGGGAAGCCTTCGCTCAAGAAAACTAGATTCCTAGATTATTTGTTAAGCATCATTATTTCTCATGTCTTTGAGCAGCATTTGTTTCGTGTTTTCTCTCAATAAGCATTTTTCAAATTTTGAATGGTCTTAAAAATAACATGCCTTGAAATTGTAGAACACTTAATCAAATAAGTTTCCTTTCGCATCACAGAAAATTGTGACCATCGGCTTCTGGTACACTTTAGATTTAACATGACCCTACAAGAAATAATCCAAAGGCGACAAATTTTTTCTCCGAAGTTTCGTGGACACTAGGCTAGGGTTACTAAAAAATTCTCGACTAATTTTTGTGAAAATCATGCAACATTTTTAGGTCACCAGTCCCTTTTTTTAGTTTTTTTAGCAGCAGGATATTTATGCTTTCATGTTAATAAACAGTTCTCCGGCCCTAAACCGATTTATTACGACCCCTCCTGCCTACGCCACTGATGACAGTACCGTACTATAGCCTTAAATTAATTATTTTAAAAGTTAATAAGAAAATTATGTAAATCGGGGACAAGAATAATCCGGGACTTGAGTCTTGTATCGGGGACTATCCCCAAAAATCGGGGACGAATGGTCTCCTTAGTTGAAGAGAACTCTCAATAATTATATTATTTAACGTATCCTATCACAATAAAAAATTATTCACGAATTTATGGGGTCCTCAATACTTTTGGCCAAGCGTGTATATCGTCTATTGGTAACCGGTGTTGGTCTATGCGCTTAAGGCATCGTTTGAGTACGGTTGTAACATTAACTATTAACAACTACTGCTACTATCTTATCTTTAAAAAAATATGATCCCAATATTCCAGCTGAGCATATTCCACACCATACAGTTGCGTTTTTGGAATGTTCTTCTTCGAATACAATTTGAGGATTTTCGGCAGACGGTAACGCAAATTCTGCTTATTCCTCTCGCCACGCAATTAGGAATGTGCCTCGTCGCTCATAATTATGCCGTTAGCAAAATCATCCCCTCTATCCAAAATCCAACGATTGAATTCCAGTCGTGTGTTTCGGTTATTTGGAAAAAGTTTTTGAGCTTTTTGACATTCGTATGGATGAAGGTGTAAATCTTTCTTCAAAATTGTTCTTACTGAATCACGTGAGATTCCTACTTGAGATAAGCGTCTCACGGATTGGTTAGAATTTGCCTCAATCCTGTTACTAACTTGCAGACATTCCTTTGCGATCTTGCTTGTTTTTCCTTTCCACAGTTTTAATATCTTCAATGATCCTGTGTGGCGATATTTTCCGACCCATCTTTCAGTTGTCTTGCGACTTGGAGCCACGGGAACATTAAATTGTTGTCGGAACCACCTCTGAGTCTGAATAATTGAATTGGTTCTAATAAAATGCTCTACACAGAAAATTCTTCGAGCAATCGGCCACCGCCCAATTTTCGCAAAAATAAGTTTGACGAAAAGTGTGACGATTAAAATTATGTCAACTAAGTGATTGAATTTTTGGTTATCATTAATTAAAAATTGGTCACTCTTAGTTTGCCACCCTTTAGATTATTGATTAATTTGCCCCCGGATCTAACAAGACACACGACTGCCAATATCGACAAATTGTTTTTAATTTATTCGTCATATCAGTTGACTGCAGCTTTTTTAAGTACTGCGACAACAAACAAAGGGAATATGAGCTTATGTTGTGCAATTTAAGTAAGTAAGCCCGTGCAAGACTAAGGTAGACTGAATTAAGCAAATAAACAATGGCGCCATGCTTGGGCGTGTTTCAAGATCTTAACTTATACCTGCTACCTTGTCTATGGTATATTTATACCTTTGCCAATACATAATAAACGGTATGTACACCATACTGCAGCTGAAATTATGCTTCTAAGTATATACCGCAATGTAACGTTTTAAAACACACTTGCACCACTTTTAATTGCAAATTTATACAGACGTCATGTTGAATAGGTGTTGTATACATACATTTTATTACCTCCGGTAATTCGTACGCCAAACTCGCGTACAAGTGTTAACGGGCATATTAAACATCTCCTATTTTGTCCATGGGCAAAGTGTTTTAAGAAGATAAATCGCTGTTTGAATCTCTCACATACAAATCAGTTAGATCGATGGAACATGCCCTAAAGTGGACATTTCTATGAAACCGCTCGCGTCAAACCGTTAGTTTATTAATTATTGCAAGGATTGTTTGATGTAAAATCATACATCATACGTGAGAAGCGTTTTAAATGTTTTCAAGCTGTTTAAATCGTAGTGTTAAAATATTTAACTAAATTTTTTTGCACAAAACTTCGTCTTGCAGGTTTTTTTTTGCATCTATGAAGGCAATTAAGTATTTTTAGGACGTTGTTGTGTGATATTTTGTGAAATACTTAGGTTATTGCTATTCTGTGGTTATTCCTTTAAATGCAAATGTTATTTAAATAGTCGGAATTATAATAGTATTGACGTTCAATGCACGGCCCATTCTTAAATGTTTGTAGAGCACTGTTTTGGACTACCATACTCATGCCAAGGACGTTACAATATTTAGGTAACGTTGAATATTAATATTTTATGAAAATGATAACGGGCACGAAAGACCAGTTTTTTTTTGTACGCTTCAAATGCCACAGAAAGTGCAAGACGTTTTAAAGTAATTTGGTTTAATGTTTTTTAAACTTAGTGTATTTATTTTTATTTGTAGTTGAGTTAGGAGTTTTTTATTACTGGTCCAGGTTATTAAGCATTAACTTAAAACAAAAAAGGCAAAAAATATTTTATAGTTTGTTAACTTTCTCTTCAATTTTAAAAATATTTAGGTGTACTACAACCTAGGTGAAAATATTTTGAGAATTGAGATGTTTATTTTGGAATTAGCATAAGTCAGTTTTTGCAAAAAAATTAATTCAAGCTGTTAACGATTACAAAATTGTCTGGTGTTTTTATCTTTAAACATTTTACTTGCAATTTGTTTCAAAATCTATTCTATTTTCGTCAATAGAAATTTTATTGTTAAACAGAAGTGCAAATAAATTTATTTTGAAAATAACATAATGATGGATTTGCTTCCCTGTGTTCCCCCAGTTTACCCCAGTTATTTTAAGAATATGAAACAGTGAAATACCCGAAGACTTCATCAATCCCATTAATGGCAATGATTCAATACATGAATAAACTTTTATATGAAATACGTTACATAAATTATTTATACTTAAATTTCAAAATGTGCTGATGAATTACTTATTACATGTATTTTATAAATACTTTGTTTTGTGTTACAATAACTAATCTAGTCGTAACGACTAATCTATGGTTTTCGTTTGACCCTATCACCCCAAATATTACTAGCTAAGAAGTCCCATTAGTTCTTGCTTACTCTTTATACAGGGTGGGGCCGAATGACCTCCCCGATTTGGGAAGCTAATAAAAACCATACCAAGAAAGCTACAAAAAAAACTTATATATTTCTGAATAGTACACATAATGCAGTTTTAGATTAACGTTATTTAAAAATGACATCACTCAAGTGTCGACCTCCATTTTCGATACACTGATTTAGTCTCTCCTGATAGTTTTGCAGGACCCTGCGGGTCATTTCGGGTGGAATAGCAGCAACTTCTTGGGTAATTATCTCCCCAAGGACCTCCAAAGTTTGAGGACGATGTTGGTATACCTTGGATTTCAGGTAGCCCCAGAGAAAAAAATCGCACGGGGTCAAATCGGGAGAACGAGAGGGCCACCCGATGTCACCACGCAAGGAGATAACATGCCCAGGAAACATTTCTCTTAGAATTCCGAGTGAACGGCGAGATGTGTGGGCTGTCGCACCGTCTTGTTGGAACCACACATTCCCCTGTCCATGTTCATTAAAAAGATCACCCAATCTAGGACGCAGAAAGTTCTCGAGCATTGCACAATACCGATCAGAAGTCACTGTTACTGTAACTCCGTTTTCTTCAAAAAAATATGGACCCAATACACCGACCTCAAAAACGGCACACCATACTGTAACCTTAGGGCTGTGGAGTGGTCGTTGGCGAAGTTCCCGAGGGTTATTTTCTGCCCAATAACGTAAATTTTGTTTATTGACCGTACCTGCAAGATGGAAGTGTGCTTCGTCCGTAAAGAGCAAAACATTTCTGCGAGGCAGGTTTCGAAGTTCTCGACACATAGTTGTACGGGTTTCCCAATCTTTTTCACTCAGTTCTTGTGCAATTGCAATTTTGTAAGGGTGCATATTAAGATCTCGGTGCAAAATTATCCGAAGACTTCGATTAGATAACTGTAGGGCAGCGGCATGTTTCCGTGCAGAACGCTGTGGAGATTGTTCAATCGAAGCTCTCACAGCAGCCATATTTTCTGGTCCTGTTACACTCCGAGGACGGCCAATAGATGGTCGTTTTAATGCTGAATACGAATTGTTTTTTTATCGGGAACGGGATTGTGTCGGCCGAGAGCGAAACGAATGCGAAAAGCACGCTGCGTCAATATCGGCGAACCGCCGTTTTGAATAAATTCCTCGACAACAAAAGCGCGATATATTCCCGACCAAGCCATGATGTGAGCCGCAAATGGCAAGATGACAGCTGTCATTTCGTGCACTCGTCATTGCTGTACCCCCACTCCGCGTCTAACCACGCCCCTCACAAATCGAGGAGGTCATTCTACCCCACCCTGTACATAAAACTTTTTCACGTGTTGTTATCAACGCACTTCACTTAGCTCTGCTTTTACACGTTCGCCCTACACAACTCAAAGGGTTTGGTTCTTTGCTTTCTTCTCACTACGTTCACGTCCAGAAGTTGGTGTAATACTCTGTTTTTATGGATAAGTAGCGTTTTTTGCTAGCCTCTTGATTTCCTCCTTAACAGTGGGAATATTTAAATCTCTATGAAGGTCATCATTCGTCACGTACCATGGTGCTCCCACAGTATCTCGCAGAACTTTATTTTGGAAAGTTTAAATTTCTTTTATGCTGGTTTTACTTGCGCAACCCCAAAGCTGAGCCCCATAGGTCCAAACGTGCTTCATTATCTGATTATACAGTAGTAATTTGTTTTGTGTGGACATCTGAGATTTTCTTCCAAGCTTCCAGTACATTTTTTGACACCTAATGTTGAGTTCTTTCCTTTTCTTTTTTGTATGTTAGTTCCACTTTAGTTTTGCGTCAAGATTCACACCTAAGTACTTGGCAGTGTTGCTATAGGGAATAACCTTATTGTTTATATTGATTGTTATGTCTTATTTTGTTAGTTCATGAGCTAGATGCATTGCTGTTTGCAGTTTATAGACTGCTTCTTCATTGTTAGTGCCAGTTGCTAGTAGAGCTGTATCATAAGCAAAAGTTGCTAATGTTACTCCCCTAGTCTTCGGAATGTCACAGGTATACAGCAAATAAAATACCAATGATAATGAAAAAATACTAGAATAAACTTATAATGAAGTACATTATATAATTTAATTGTATTATATAATTTACTCATCAATTTTCTTAAATTAGTGTCTTATCAAACATCACTTCAGTAAAACACAACTGACAAAATAGAGCCATCGTTATACTAGTAGTAGTTTAACGATTGCCCCGGACAAAACCAACGTAAGTCCGTAGTTTTTATAAACTGTTAATTTTGAAAGTGGCTTAAGTCTCTTTACAGTAAAGAACAATGGCGATTCGTTTGACGTCTGTGCGAAATTATGTAAACTGAGAAAAATATCAGTAACCGAGATAACAAATATAAGTGAAATTTCTCTACACTTAGCATAAATTGTTTTTATGCACAATGAAATGCAAAACATTTAATATAACATAAAAGTGGCTTATGCCACTACTAAAACAAACGGCTCAATATTTTATCGTTTTCATGAAAACTTTACACGATTTTACAACACATGTTCTGTGGCTTGTTGTGCAGTGAAATTGGTCAATTTTTTTATGCATTTTCCAAAAAAAAAAGTTTATTTCGCTTGGTATTTAGCAAGACTTGTATGATATAGGTACTCAATAAAACTTGTTAAATTTTGATATTTTTGGCTTAAATTTAGCCTTAACAATAAGCATCTTTTTAACACAGCAAAAATTTTACTTATGTAATCTGAAACATTTAAACCTTTTACGAAAATTCATGTTTTTAGACCTAATTTGTAATAAAAAAATTAAAATTTAGTTTTAACTTTCGAAATAAAATAATATAGATGATTTAACAGCGTCTGTTGTAAAATTTGTGTTAGCAAAAACAGTTACATTTGTTGAATAAATTCTGCAGTTTCATTTCACCTAACTTTGCGTGGAAAATCTTCAGGATAAAGCATTTATATAATAAAAATGGTTATCTACACTCCAAGTATGTGTAAAACATGTGATTCGAATGTAGTCATTGACACCGAAACCGATAAGTAAGCACTTTGAAGAATGTACAACGTAACTATCACAAATAATATGCATGTGCATTTTTACTGTCTCATTTGGATATTTAATTTCAGTTTTATAAGCTCATATCGGGACGCGCTATCGTATTTCATTTGTTAACTGTGTAGAAAAACCTGGTGCATTGAAATAAAACCAGAGTTTCAAAGTGCACATGCGTTGTTAACGGACCTTAACTTGTTTAAAATGAAGTTGACCGTAATTATAGAGATAGTAAAGATAACGTTTTGTCTCATAGACATAGGATAACAGCTGGAGACTGCTTCAGATGATGGACGTTATAAAAATTCATTTTTTTAACGTTGTTTATAGTCGGTGCTCATATGGGGCGAACGGTAGAATACAATGCTTATAAAAGTTGATCCATAAGCGTTATCGTATGCTTTACATAAACAGTGTTTCGCATTTTAATTACTTTTAATGTTTTAATACATTTCTGCGTGCACGTACACTAGGCATTAAACCTATTCTTCAACTCTTCGTCAATTTTAGATGCATTTTTATTGAAAATTTCCTTCACGTGTCAAATTTGCGTTTTCAACCAATCACTAACCTTAAATCTTCCAGAGACTACCAATAGGAGCATTATTACACGGTAATAATTTTATATTCCCCTCTCAGATGTTGATCCTCCTGCCAAATTTGCGTTTTCGACCAATAACAAATTCAGATTTCCTAGAAACAACCAATAAACATACACTGATAATATCCTTTTTGCAATTAACAGATTTTCATGCATTTATTGCGTTTCTAAGAAATATGACTTTGTGATTGGTCGAAAATATAAATTTGGAGAGGGAATTAAATATTTCGGTCTTGATAATTTTTTGACGAATTTCGGCGACCAGTAGCGTTACTTTAATATAGATGAAACCCTACTCCTGACGCACCACTCTGACAGTAACGTACAATTTGACAGGTAGGTAGGTGAAGCAAATTTTAGCTGGCTTTGTATGAAGATAACGTTTTGCCTCTTGGGGAAAATTTCTACCAGTGATGTACATTTTTTTTTAATTAATATTTTTTACATTGCGTACAGTCATTGCCCATTTAGGTCAAACGCCAGCTCTCAGAACATAATACTTACTTGCCAATGAGAACGAACATGACTTATATCGCAGTAACTTACATCAATTCAGTCTGTAATTAAATAAAATTAATTGTTGTTAGTCTATATCCAATTATTACAGCACTTACGTTCGTCTTTAAAAAAAAATTGTACACAAGGTGAACCTCGATCTTTCTGTACATGCGGGCATTTGCGCAAAAGGTGGTGATAATTACTGTCAGTTGCTTTTTACGACACCTCCATGTTTATTCAGCAGAGTTATTGCATCTTAAATAAACTTGTGTGTGAATTGGTATGTTAGTTTTAAGTTAATCGACATCAAGTTCTGTTTAAAACTATGATGAAATTTAAAATAGCAATGTACGGGTTCTGTTTATATTTAAAAACGTTTTTGAAGCCGAAATATCTTTACGGATCAGAATCCTTTCTTCCTTGTTCCATAGGGAGCTGCATCCATTACCACAATTGCATTCATATACGATTACAACTGACTGGATTTCTAGTCTTTCAAAGTGAATACTATATTAGCAACACTCCCATTGATCATTTAACTGTACTAGTATCTCATTGCGTTACATAATACAGGTGACACCTTGATGCATCATTCCGTAACACTCTAAATATTCTTTATTTACTAAAACAATTTCAAATTACACTTAGCTGTATACATTTAGTCTATTTCTTAAGTACAACGTGTGTATTTTACAAACTGCTTTTGTTAAAGTCAAAAAATTTTAAACACTGCTTAGAAATCGACTGAATTACAATGAGTTATTTCGTTGTTCAAATTGTTTTATTTACAAGCGGCATAAGAGTTTCTCGCTGACACAAAAACAAAGCAATGAATGACAAATAGTCTGCCCCACATTATTAGCCAAATTTATGAGCTGTTTTCTTATTTTAGTGTCGTATTGTTGAAAAATTACGTTGTTCGTGTAAGAAATATGGTGACCCCACCCTCGGATGACGCTCTGCGCAATTTATTACACCTTTTTAAGACTATTCAGTGATTTAGAGGTGAAAACGGAAGCTTGATAATCCTTTAGGTGTGCTTTTTTAAAGAACATATGGAAGTTGGACTAAACTGCACATAGGTAACTTCATTAGAATTTAATTTTATTTGGGATTGGTAATTTGCAATATATTTTTTGTCAAATTTACAGTTTGTATGTAGGTAATAATTACAATAAGTGGAGTAGCGAGGGGGTATCGATGCCCCGGGCGCCAGTGTTGGGGGGCGCCGCGAAGACAAAACATTTTTGCGTTTATTTCACTTATTAAAGCCAGAAAACTAAAATGCCATTATAATATTGAAATTTGAAATTTGTCAATATTATTACAGAATACGTAGGTATTTGAATAAATAATACAACATTATTTTACTTGAAACAAACTACAATAAAAATGCGGTTGAGGGGGGGGGGGGCGAAAAAAGCTATGCCCCGGGCGCCATTTACCCTCGCTGCGCCACTGATTACAATTGCATTATTATACAAACAATTTATCTAGTTATATAATGAAAGTTTAATACAAATGTTTTTAAACAACAAACATATATTTTACTGTCCACTATTTTATCTTTATCAATGTAACAACTTACAACTATAAAGTGCGTCTTTGGACAAGTGTGTTCCTTTGCATTATTTACAAGACAATCTAGAATTAGCCGTTATTCAAGTGTCCCGAAGTATATTCGTTGTGCAAATGTCCAAAAATAATACTATAAAACTCTGGACTATTGTAATCTCTTGATTAAAAAAATTTACCATCATAATGGCCTTTTAAGAATCTCAAAAATTTAACTATTTGAAGTGGTTTAAAATAGTCAAAGAATGGCTAACTGTGTTAGAGGTGATCAGCTGAACTTACATTTTAAGTGCATGGCACACTTTCAAGTTAAATAACTTTGTTAAGTAACTAGTAGTTAATTAAATTTTATGTAATAAGTTTTACACATCTGCATACCGCATTAAGATATATCTTCAAAGCAGTGCGTCCCAATTTATTTTAACAGTGGATCTCCTTATAGTTTCTTAAACAATACGGAACCCTATTAGATTTTTACATGTCTAGCATAGTATACACATACAGGCTGGTCCACATAGAAGGACACTACTGGGATCTCGTAAACGGTAAGAGCTACAAAGAAGTTTAAATTGTTTCCCTTTCTAAGAAAGCAGTGATGCTTTATTGTATTAAAAAAGTTTCATGGCACCCTAGATAGTAAACAAAAATCAAAATGGGCATTTATTTAATGGTTAATAACTCGGTTATATTTGAAGGTGCAAAAATAGTTTTGGGGAAAAAGTTGTAGATTTACGCACTGAAAATTCATGTGTTTCGATGTTGTTTAAATTCATTAATAAATTACAAACTTGCATTTTTTTAAATTGAAACCTTGGTTGGCTATATAGCCTAATGAAAAAGCATTTTTGCCTCTTTTCAATAAGATAAGGTTTAATGTATTTATTTTGCTTTTTGGGGTCAAAACAAATAAAATTCATCAAAAAGTCCCTATGAAGACATAGAGTGCTATGAATTTAAACAATATTGAAACAAATTAATGTTTTCATTTTATAAAGTATAGAAAAAAACAACTTTTTCCCAAAAATATTTTTGTACCATCAAGTATAACCGAGTAATTAAAGATTTAAAAAAAACACACATTTTCGTTTTTGTTTATTATCTAGCGTGCCATGGAACTTCTTTAAAACATCAGAATAGGTCTCAGAAAGGGAAACAATTTGTCTAACTTAAACTTCTTTGTAGCTCGTACCATTTACGAGATCGTAATAGTGGCCCTTCTATGTGGACCACCCTGTATACTAATATGAAGCTAAAAAGCCGTAACCAAGGACCAAAAACGACAAAATATTTCGTTTGCTTCTGATCGGAACGAATTAAAAATTTAATTTTCTTCCTTTTCGTTACCACCTAAAAAATTAACGCCAAAAGTTTTTGTATCGTCGGCTTAATTTTAATTTTATTGGCACCTTAAGGCAAACGTCTAACGGTGTAGGACAAATTACATAAAATTAAAACCGCAAGATGCCCATCACCACAAAAAATCATCGTTAAAACGCCGTTAACCATTATCGTAAAACATGATACCATATTTAGTTAATAATATTGACAGGACAACAACAAAGCTTGTTAAGCTCCCAGCGTATTTTTTACCAATAAAACCCCATTTTACAACCGCATAATATTACCCAAAGCCCGTGTAGTACATAAAATAATAAATTGTCTACTTAAAGTCATATTTACTGCTTACACATAGCTGCTAAAATTCATTAGAACTTCGAACGATCCATTATTTTCCTTGTGTGGTCTCCGACCTTCCCTCTTGTAATATTTCTTTTGTAAAACCATTAATTTTGTAGTTCCAGACACCCTCGTAATTATTTCTAAAAGGGTTATAGGTTAGTGATCCGTAATTATAAAATTTTTCACATTTTGATGCCGCTTTTAGCTTGCCAAACACGAACGCAGCGCTTAAGGAGGTTTTATTTTTTCAGTTAGTCGAGAACTGGTTGTAAAAAACAAGCTCATCGATATTTCACACCCTTCTTTGTACACTTACCAAATTCTTGGGTTTAAAAATAACTACCGTGTTAAACAAGTTATTACAACACTTAACAATGTTACCCAATTAACCAAACGATTATTGTACGGATGCATAACGAAATATGAGTGAGTTGAATGGAATATATTCGTGTAACTGTGTTGGACAACTGCTCAAAGTTTTTAAAACGTGTCACTAAAGTAACCCATAAATATTTTACTCATTTTTATGAGTTTGTTATTCTTTAAGTTTTAGTCCTATAAAGGTGTTATACCGTAACAAATTATCATGCTACAAGTTTATCAATTGCTTCAATTAATTTCTTGATAGTTTAATCCTAATACACAGTAAATTAATTTCGTTACTTATAAATTTATAAGCGTCAGTTGCCTTCAGAGTCTAAGAACGGAACGAAAACGTATAAGAAGAAATAACTGAATTAAAATTTTAATAAGAACCATAACCGATTTTAATTTTAAATTTTTGTCTTACTATAAGTGATTAAACTTTTAAATCAATATAAAAAAAAATAACTAGAACGTTTGCTTTCATTTAAAAAAAAATCATATGACCCTAATTCATTTGGTCAGTATTAGAGGGCCAGGATAAGGGTTGGTTAAAGCGTTTTTAAAATAAAAATTAAGCTTAAACATTTTTTTTTCATTGATAAAAACTTTAATCTGACCCGCATTGCTTTGGTCAGTAATAGGGGGTCCGGGAAAGGGTTGATTAAAGCTTTTTTTTAAAATAAAACCTAACCTAATTCGTTTGTTTTTATTGATAAAACTTTAACCTGACCCTTATTCATTTGATTAGTAATAGAGGGTTGCTTAAAGCTTCCTTTTTTTAAATAACCTAATACGTTTGTTTTCATTGATAAAAACTTTAACCTAACCCCAAATCCTTTGGTCAGTAATAGGGGATCAGGATAAGGGTTGGTTAAAGCTTTTTTTAAAAGCCAAACCTAACTAATTCGTTTGTTTTTATTGATAAAAAATTTAACCTGACCCTCATTCATTTGGTCAGTAAAATAGGGTTAGGATAATAAATGGTTAAAGTTTTTTTTCACATAAAAATTAACCTTATACATTTGTTTTGGTTGATAAAAACTTTAACTTGACCTTCATTTATTTGGTCAGTAATAGAAAGTCGGGGTTCACATGTGTGTTCCGCTCGCTATAGCAGGGGTTGACCCCCTCTTCAGAGAGACAGATTAATGGTTGATTAATGCTTTTATTTTAAATGATAAATGAAAATGAAGTTATTAATTGTGTGTTTTCATTTTAAAAAATAAATTCTGAGCACATGTTTAAAATCTAAACATTTTTTTTATTATTCGGTGTAAAAGTGTCTGAATTATTTACGTACTGCTATTTTATTACCCACCATTTATTAAAAATACTCCTTATTTTTTTATATTGACCAAATAAAAAGCAGCTGCTTTTTTAGTTGGTTTCTGCAATCGTATAAATGTTCATGCCAATTTTAAATTGCAAGAAGATCCCCACATTTTAACATGTACCTAAAGAAAAATCCTCTGACCTAAATATCGAGGATGTAAACATGTTTTTCACCATAAAAAAGCCATAGATTCGCGCTTAAGCCAATCATTCTTTTTTTATTAACGTATTTCATCGCAAAATTATTCGCTCGATTAATGGGGCTGTAAGATTCACGTGCGGCCTTGCTAACGGCACACACCAGCGTTCCTCAAAGTGTGGACTGCGTAAACCTGTGAGTCGCCGGGACTCCTCCAAGGAGTTCACGAGATCAAAACTATTTACATGTTAACACCAGGGTCCTGTTTCTCGAAACTTACAAGACTTGTAATACAAGTCCGTAGCTAAGCTACACGTGTAGTTTCCATGGAAACCACACGAAAACTACACGTGTAGCTAAGCTACGGACTTGTATTACAAGGCTTGTAACTTTCGAGAAACAGGACCGTGGACGTTATCCATTACTCGAGCAAACAAAAACTCATTGTTGTGGGGAGTTTAAGGGAATCCTGAGATCGAAAAGTTTGAGAACCGCTGGCTCGAACTATAAAATTCTCGGCGACTTGATCGCTCTCATTAATGCATTGAATAAACAAATCCCCCACAAAATTAGGCCAAGTTTGTGGATCGTTCTCGCAAAAAGTGTGTCGTCGGTTTTAAAATGCCCGTCCATTTTCGCACAATTAGACTATTAACACGCATACTTTGCTGATAATTAAAAAGAGATAAATGATAATTGTCGGCGTGACGGTAAGCGATGCTCACAGGTTGAGGTCATTGGGGGGTTGTAGAAGGTCGCACCCCTTGTATCGTGTAGCCTGTAATTTGCAGCCAAGTAATTCGTTTGAGTATGACGGCCATATCGTCATTACGCTCTCATATAGAGTTACTAAGTAATAAAATGTAATACGGAACGAACGGTCTTTGTCTTTTTTGCATAATAATGTGGGAACGTAAGAATTTATAGTTAGAATGTACGAGTGACGGAACGTAGAGTAGGGTCAGAGATTAGTCATGGATGAGGTAAATGCTGCACTGCTACAAGTTTGCTTTGGGTATGTCTTCATGATACTATATTAAGTCTCCCTACATTTTGCATGCAGCCACATCTAGATTACAAGAAAGTCTGGGTGCAGCTCTTCAAGAAACGGTTTGTATATGGCTTTTGTTAACGGAAAACTTTCCTCAATTTTAGTTTTTCCTACGAGAATGGATTAAAAAGTGTCCTGACTGGCACAAAAACAATAGTTTGAGTCAAAAATGACTTTTATTTTCCAACATAATTTCCTTGAAGCAGAATGCATTTATTCGAGTTATGTTCCTACCCCATAATCACCTTTTTGTAGACAAAGTCTGCGAAGTAAGCGACTATAGCCGCTATGGTCTCCTTATATGGTAATCAGAGGAGGTCAAATCTGGAGAATACGGCGCAGAATTAATCAATTTGAAGCCCAGTTCTTCAATTGGTGATATTTGCTTAGAACAGGGCTGTCCAACTGGCGGCCCGCAGGCCACATCCGGCTGCGAAAGAACTTTTGTGGCCCCCAAACACCTCACAAAAAATCATTCAACAACCTTAAAGACGGTATATACATAAAATTTCGTTTCGCCTATTAGAATTATACTCAATAGTGGCCAGCAAAAACTTTGGAGGAAAAAATGGCCCGTACTCATATAGCAGTTGGACAGCCCTGGCTTAAAATATAACTTTACTATAAGTATTTTCACAAAAAGAAAGTATTCCTAATGAAGCTGCTATATTCACGCATTTTCTGCGTTAAGTGAACTAGAAATATTATTTATATTGATTTATTTGTAGTTCAAAGTTTTACTTGCAAATGAACTGAAACCAAGGGAATATAATTCTTCACACTCTACTACGTTACAGAAAAGTTTTATCGAAGGCGCTTGCTTGCCTGCAAAATGTACAATAATTAATGATCCGTGCATTAAATATACTTCCTGGTTGCACAAAGCCTACTTAAAAAGAGTTCAGTGTGTATAGAAAAAGTTACAACGTTGGGGTATTTGATAATGCATCTTTAATTTTGTATATGGTGATTTTTTTCGATAGAATTAATTCAAAACTAAGAAAAAACTGACGTTTTTAGTTTACTGGCGTTCATCGCATTGGAAGATTGGAAGATTGGAACAAACCTTATGTATTTTTAGTAATCATAAAATTATTTAATAACGTATGTTTTTACTTTATTGTTAGATGTAACTAACATGTACAAACGCTTGTAATTTTTAACAGTTATTTCTTTTAAGCTTCCATATAATATTGCAAACTTTGATATCCAAGCACATTTCTGGCCACAACAACAATACTTGAATGTCATTTTGTGTAGGTATTCTGTGTTCGCGTGATTTTTTTTGTCTTTCGTAAAACAATTATGAATCAACAATAGGGAGTATTGTGTTGAACACGATAACCTTGGATTCTTTCAAATATCCGTTTAAAATATTCAATGCATAGGCGCCGTTGGTACAGAGAGACGCGGCGCCAAATATAAATTATAACTTTATCGTGTCGTCATAATTCTTGCGACATGTCGTTTGTTTCAATTCGAGTTGGACAAGTTGTTAGGAAAAGGCATTATCAAGTTGCACGTAAAACCATTGCACGGAGTGGATGTAAAGTTTTATTCGTGTTTTTTTATGGTGGGGAGATTTTAACCTCACTTAACGTGTTGCATTAAGTTATAAAGATCCGTCCAACGGTTTTAAGAACGGGCGGTACCGGACATGTTTATGCGGCGTATTTTACAATGGTGTAGTCGCAAATATATTTATGACACGATGGTGGATACGCTACCGTTAAGGTAAAAGCGGCAAAGATGAAGCTCTTATTTTTAGAATTTTTAGAGAAATAGGTGAAGCATTAATTAATTTAGCTGGTACGTGTACGAAAAGTACAAATAATATCAAATCACAAAAGTTTGCTTTCTGATACACAGTTTTTGCCATCTCTCATTCTCAAATTTTGTCGCATCCTTTTCGCAAACAATGTTCGGTAATTCTTGGATTTTTTTTGCAAAAATTTAAGACTATATGTAAGTAAAAACAAGACAGTGCTTCCCAATTCGACGATAATCATTTAACGGCAACGTTGGTAATACCAGAAAGAGTACAGTCATATCCCGAGTTACGGCTCTTCGACTTACGTCGCTTCGAATTTACAGAGTTTAAATTGTCACCATGCCCCGAAGTTGCGGCGCTTGCTTCGGAGTTACGGCTCTTCACCGATGTGACGCTACCGCGTGTTATTGCGTCACACTCTGTGATGAAGTAAATAACAACCGCTGATAACTTTTATGTTACGCTTTTTTATATATTTTTTTCTTCGGCCACTAACGTTAATGACTCTTACTGTACAGCCTGCATGCATAGTAAGTGGGTTTACAATACATGCATTAATAAGTGAAGTAAAAAGGTTGTGCTTTGACATACGGACATTTTCGAGTTATGGCATCAACCTAGATCCTAAAGTCATGTACTTACTTATTTTTTTTTTATAAATTTAGTTGTCTCTTATCCTAAACTGCATTCCTTTATTGCAAATTTGTCTATAACTTGACTTGGCATTGCGTTTCAGCAATTTTGATTTTAATAAATTTCTAATCTATGATCAGGAAACGAAACATCGCGTGCTCAAGAGGTTCGAAGCAATGTAAGGTACAAGGAACGCGTCGTATTTAAAATTGCAAAGCCATTAAATTATAATTGGTTTTTTTCTTTAAGTAACACACAATGTTAATTATTGTCAGAATGACATTTATGAATTAGCTTACAGTGACTTTTTAAATTTGTTTACGCTTGGCGAATTCTGCACATAAATGTCCAACAAAATATTTCTTCGCACTTAAATCTAAATTTTTTTAAACATATGTTTTATTGTTTCGTGACTCTATTAATTATTAACTTGAATTATTTAAGTGATTCATATATGTATCATAAACAAGTCTAATTAAAAATCATTTAGCTTTTTTAGGTAGTAGTTATAGGTAGTACTACTATACCAGGCTATACTCTTTTTTCTTGGTCAGTAATAAGATTGTTTCTGACAAGGAGAAAAGAATTTTGGAAGTGGTTTGTCTAGCTAAAATTTCCATAATAAATTATCCACAAAAAAGATTTGCGATTGTCATTTAAACTCTATATTGTTTATTTATTTATTTAGTCCCAAGAACTATTGTTAGGTGTTAAGACTGTTAAGTTGGGCTGACTTTTTTCCATGTGTTTCTGTCCTGTGCAAACTTTTTTATCTTTTCCCATTCGATGTTTTTATCCGCTGCTGCTTTTTTAACATCGTCGTCAAATTTTTTGGTCTGACTTTTTAGTTTTTTCCTTGTGGCTTTTCTTTATAGGCTTTCCTGGTTAAGTATAGATATTTGCGATTTTTCAAAGTTCAAAACCGTTTGTCGCATTCTAATCTCCATCTTCTTCAGTTTAGCCAATCTTGTTCTTGGAGTCCTCTGTCCTCCATGGCCTCCTCCACTCCTTCTTCCCAGTTTTTTCTTGGCCGGCCCTTTTTTCGTCTTTCACGTGGTTGCTTCTTTCATACTTGTGCTGGTAATCGATCTTCTGGCCTCCGTCTTAGATGGCCGTACCATTTTAATCTCTTTGGTGTGATTGCATCAATGATAGTACCTACGTCCATTCTTTCCCGGATCTCCGTGTTACGTACTCTGTCAAGTCTAGTAAGACCGCAAGACTTTCAACAGTACTCCATTTCAGAGCTGTAATTTTACGTACTTCTCTTTTATTAGTTACCCATATTTCAGCCCCGTATAGGGTTATACTCTATTACTCCTATTAATTTGGTGTTTGTCGTTTTTGTCACACTCTTGTTCCATAGCAAGGCTAGCCTTTCTTTTAACATTCTATTAATGTGACCCAACCAACCCAGCTCCCTTTTTTGTATTTTTGTTTCCATGGATTTCATCTATGATTGTTTTCTATATGTTTCTTTTCTAATTCTATCTTTTTTGCTTTTTCCTTCGATTTTTTTTTCAAAATCTTATTATTGCTGCATTCACACTTGTTTAAATTAATCAACTTTTAAAAAAATCAAATTTTACTATCGGTTTCAAACTAAATTTACTCATTCAAAATTCAAATGTCGCAGGCGACACAATCTTACGTCAAACTAATTTATTCCTGGAATTTTTTTGTGATTTCTTTTCTCAGCATGCATCTCGTCACAGAACTTAATGCCAAGGTTATCACCGCTTTCGTTTATGGCATCAAGTCATCGATTGAATCAGCATCGCAGGTTAACCAACCGTTTTCACAACGGTCACGTCGGTAGCATTTTTAAAACAATTGCCATTTATGTATATTAGACAATTGCCAATTGCCCCAGGAACGTAGCAGCGATCTAAATATACGCGATACGCCGTTTAAAGCAATTTATAATACGCAATAATTCGCGTACGTACGTACGTCGTACATAAATAATGTTGTATTTCGTATGATCAATATTCAAGCAGCCTAAGCGTGCAACCTACTTCCCAGTTTCTAATTTCAGTAAGTGTTTCCCATATGATATGATTCAACTGGTAACGTGTGGTTGCGATGGAACCACACTACCTCACCGAATGTGTACCAGTAGGGCGCTTACGGTTTTCGAGGTATCGCGTGGATGCATGCGAATCACGCACCATCTTTCGTCTTGTTCTAAAGTTATTAAGTCTGTGATTAAGATTGCATCCGATTGAGACAGTGAGAAACTGTCGGTGAGCTTACACAAGAGAAGAAGTTTTTGTTATTGTTTGGTTTAAGTGTCACGGAAACTGGTGACGAAAATTATTGCATTTTTTTTGTTTGCTTTCACGATTAATAAGTACGGCGGGAACTAATTGACAATGGCGCATTTTTGTGATTTTCTTGTTTATTTAATTCAAAATTATGGAAGAAATACGGCGTGCTTAATGGATTAAGTGATGTTTTGTAACGTTTTTGTTTGTTCCGTTTTAGGCTTGAATGGCAATTGAAATAGCAGTACGTGGTTTACTATAACAATCCATAAAAAAAGTATCAAAAATCGAAAGACTGCAGTTTTTTAATTTTTTTCGAAAAATCTAGAATTATCTAAACTCGAACAATTCGCTTCAGGCTTCTTCATACACTCGTTATAAAACCCAATATACCAATGGGAGATATTAAATTTGGCTAAATCACGATTTGGAACACTGAACAGCTAAGAAACTTTAAAAATTTCGGGATAAATCGAAATATCTTGAAAGTAAAGCAATTAATCCATGCCTCAGAGACGTCGTAAAGTCCTTAACAATTATTCAACCCCAGATTGTCTAAATAATGGATACAAACTTTTATCATTTGCTATTAAAGCTACATCATCGGCGTATAATATTTCCGAAATTTTTGTCTTTCATTTTCCAGTGCCGCACTTTGTATTGTTTCACTTGGGCTTTTGTATTTTTAATTGCTTCGTCTAGTACTATATTAAACAGTAGAGGACCTAGGATGCAGCCCTGTTTTACCCCTTTTGTTTCGAACCTTTGTGAACATTCTTGTTTTACTCTTACCAAGTTTTTCGTTCTTTTGTATATGGCTTGTACTCGTTTTATCCACTATTTTTAACTTCTCTATCTTCTAATATTCGCCAGATATCATTTCTCCGTTCTCTGTTCTCGATTATTTGTTACATTTTTGAACTTTTTTCAGGAAAAAATCAAAAAATTTTGGGATTAAAGTAAAATTATCTTAAGACTTTGTAAACTTAAATAATGGAAAACTCAAAAATTGAAAAGTGAAAATACATGTTGAGTGGTTTGAATTTATCTTTCGCAAAATACCAACGAAACTAGAACTACTGGAACCGCAAATTTTACCTACAGTCACGAAGCTAATCTATTAAAGTATATACAAGGATAAAAACTCGTTTAAATTCTTAGACCCTTAGCAAAATTTATATGCACAAGCGGTTGCTCTCCCGAAAGAGTATATTTCGCTCAGAATATAAAACACCGTAAAGCACATAACTCAAACGTTTAAGAGAAATATTTCTCGTGCAAATTGATTAGACAAATCTTTGACGAAATAATCAACTTTTTCATTCGCTCCTGATTTATTGGTTTCGGAAAGAAATGTCACTGAAGTCAGTCTTATTAATTTATTATTTAATTATATTGGCGCCTGTGACTATAAATCGCATTTTATGGCGTCGTTTCAGTTAAATAATAATCTGATAACTTCGTATTCACGTATTAATCATTTTCGAAAAAGGAGAAATCGCGCTTTATCGCAGGAAATACGTAAACATCGGGTTTTCTATAGATTTCTATCAAATTTAATAGGTGCCGTGACCTTAGCATGGCGTTAGGATACGCAAATCGTGTGCAATCAATCAGTTTTTAGTTCGTTTCTCCTTCCATTTTAATAACCTAGCCACCCCGTATATTATTGCGTCGGTGTTCGTTGCAGGAATGGATCACGCGATTTTTAGACCAATCGATCACGCTGTAATTTCAACTTGATGCATTTGAATAGAGCGATGTAGTTTTGCCGAACTGTTTTTGCAGTGAGTGAGTTGGCTGACATTTCCTGGCGTTGAAAAGTTGTCGTAAATGTCAATAGCTTCGGAGTTGTTAAAATTTATGACCGTAGCTTTGGAAATTATGATGTAGATGTGTGCAGTTCTCAAATACTAGATTTTTATTTAAAAACAGGACTGTCCTTCGAAAAAAGAATAAATGAAACGAATTGCGGCCATTAATAAATTTTTCCGATACAGTTGCTAGAATGGTATTGGAATATTTCTATTCCCAATAATGAATTTTTAAGAAATCAGTGGCTTTTTCCGATTATCCCCGACAAAAATGCAAATTGTTCAACTTCTGTGATAATTTTAAATTTTTACGAGGTGTATGTGCCGTAGCATCATCTTGTTGTAACCATAATTTGCATATGATTTTTTTTTAGCTTCAAGTGATTTTTGGTCACCTAATAAACGTTTAGTATAAACTTCACACATCTTGTTCCGAAGAGGTGTTACTTATTGAAGAAAATGTATCACAGTTTAAAAACTCTCCACGTCTCTTCTTCTGTGGAGTATGTTTTTGTAATATAAGCAAAATAGAAAATAATGTACTGAGAAATAAACTGGTGTTGAGTTTCTTCGATAAGTGATTTTTAGAAACAAGTTTCTTTATAGAAAATATATTTATATTAAAAATGAATAATTAAATAATTCAAAGGAACATTTCCTTCACTTGCCAAATTTGCGTTTTCAACCAATCACTAATCTTAAATCTTCTAGAGACTACCAATAGGAGCATTATTACATAGGTAGTTATAATTTTACATTCCCCTGTCAGATGTTGATCCTCCTGCCAAATTTGCGTTTTCGACCAATAACAAACTCAGATTTCCTAGAAACGACCAATAAACATAATCATACACTGATAATATCCTTTTCGCAATTAACAGATTTTTATGCGTTTATTGATC
The DNA here is from genome assembly GCA_947652605.1 of Elmis aenea. Lineage (NCBI taxonomy): Eukaryota > Metazoa > Arthropoda > Insecta > Coleoptera > Elmidae > Elmis > Elmis aenea. The sequence goes on along the minus strand of OX393582.1, from coordinate 37,762,653 downwards.
GTTTCTAAGAAATCTGAGTTTGTGATTGGTCGAAAATATAAATTTGGAGAGGGAATTAAATATTTTAGTCTTGATAATTTTTTGACGAATTTCGGCGACCAGTAGCGTTACTTTGGTATGGATTAAACCACACCCCTGACGCACCACTCTGAAAGTAGGTACTTGTAAAATTTGACCTAACATACATTTAATTCGACAGTTAAGTTAGATGAAGGAATTTTCTGACAAAATATAACTTGTGCATTGCAAATAATCTATAATTTTTGGCAAATCTTAACTCATGCATGTTGAATCAGAAAAATCATTCGTACACTTCATGCACTCGTGTTTTTTTTTCAGCTCAACTTGCATTCGGGCATATTTACCAAAAATGATCGATAATTTTCAATGCACTTGTTATATTACTACTGATAATCGTGTGTATTTAAATCCTCCAAAATATCAAGGATAATGTATTTTCTATTGGCTTATACTGCTAAACAACCTTTAAAATGTGGCTAAAAAATGTATATTGGCCATTTCTTTTTTAATTCTAATTCACATCTTCACATTGGATTACAAATTAAAAAGTTTACCATTTTTCAAAGTTTTGATTTACAATCATAACGAATACGATACACATAAAGGTCGTCAGGCCTTATCAGAAGGGGGGGGGGGCAGATGCCCCGGGCCTCCCAGTTTTAGGGGCATCAATTTTTAACTTGATCTGTTAGAAAAACATACATAATATTTATGTACTTCAAATAACAGTTTTATTACATATCATCGAAGGACCATTAACGTTGTATATTTTTCCCTCATAGTTTTTAATTTTGATGGGCCTCAAAAACACAGTCTGCCCCGGGCCTCGCATTTACTCTGAAAGGCCCCGAAGGTCGTGGTCGATTAACATACAGCACTGAAATTTATATTTTCTAATTAAACTACCAAGATAAGAGCCACAAATTGACGTTGACTAACATCTGCAGTTAACATTTATCTCTATCATCTAGTCTCGTGCGCGTTTACCGTTTCGCACACGTGACGATGTGATCAGGTCCTTAATTATCTCTAATCACGTGGTTTAGACCAGTTAACACCCACAAGAGTCGATAAAAATGTCCAGGCACGTCACAGTCTCTGCAAGGTATTGAAATCAACCAAATACATAAATATTAATAAAATTTATGAAAAACCAAATCGAAAACAGACGATAAAAGTTGCTACTGAAAGATGAATTCGTCAAGTAAACTTTTATTTTTACGTTACATCCCGAAGTTATTGCAAAGTTACAGATAAATAGTAATTACAGAAAGTATTGATTTTTTTTTGTAGCTGCTAATCATGAATTTATAGTTTTATGCCTCTATGCAACACTTAGGTCCGATTGCATAAAAGCTAAACCCGGGATTAACGCTGAGGTAATCGCTAGTTTTAGGCGTTAACCCAAGGTTAATCCCGGGTTAAGCTTTTATGCAATCAGACCTTTAAATTCTTGTTATATCTAAAAACATAGTTTTTGTTGTTATTAGCCATTAGTTGGAATTATTTTTTAATATTTATCTTTTTTTACAGCCAAATTCTCAAAGGCTGAACGACAAAGACAACAAAGATGACAGGCTGTCGAACAACAACATCAAAATATCCCCCATACCGACTCCATCACAGCCGACACCTCCGGCGTCCCCACAGCAAGCAACCGCTTCAAAGCGGCTCCTACAAGAAACCTTGGCACGGCCGGCTCCGTACCCCATGATAGTGATACCCGATAAAGGATACTGGATCGACGGCACAGACCACGAATGCCAGTACGACCACAGGGGACAACCTCTCGTCCCTCACGGCACCTGGAGAGCCAAAATTGAAACAGACGATACGGCGAAGTGCTACAGGAGATTCTTCGTCGGAAGGGTGAGTCGAGTATATATTTATGATAAATGGCAATAAAAAATGCCCAGCACGCGCGTTATACGTGCCTGATGGTCAGGAAACTAACTCTAAGATGCGTTGAATTATTATGCTAAAAATGGCAATGATGTTATAGGAATCGTTGTACATAATAAAGTTTCTTTTGTTTCTGTTATTTTGATGGAGTATTTCGTTTTCAGTTGCCGCGAATATATTAAATTTCTGTACGTGCGTTGGGTTTAAGTGAAGTTGGTTTCTCTTTTTTTCAAATGCGCTGCTGCTGGAAGAATATTTATAGGACTGTATAATTTAACTTACAATTAGGAAATCAGCGATTCATAATTTTTTTTTCCAATTTGCATATTGGTTTTCAACACAAAAAATACAAATTTTATCTTCCAAACGCCATTAAACTCGTTAAATTATTTAAAGATCAGTTGCTCTACATTGTTTTTTAAACTTTAAACACAGCCACCTTTTGATATTGAAGGCCTTTTTTCGTCATAACAGCCTTAAAAAATATTTTATGAATGGAATTCGCACATAGAAACTTTTTTCTCTTAAAGATTTCTAGGTGTTACTTGCATCTAAGACCAAAACTCGAAGTGGGAACCAATTTTGAACCGCCAGTTTTTCTATACTCATAAAGAAGCCCATTTTTCTTTAATGTCTTTGAACCAAATCAGAATCGATCCAACTTTGTCGCTGGTTCAAACCGCATTTTTTAAAAGTCTTTTCGCCTTTATTTTTTTACAGAAGCGTCCTAACTCAAGAATCGACGGCTTTTTGGCATATTAGTGAAAAATAATTCGACTTATTGGGCTTCTTTTAAATTTTGGTCTCAGCATTCGTAACCCAACATAATTTTACGTTCAGCTATCTAAATCTGTAACGAACCATTTTTAAATTGTTTTACGATGTTTTAAATCTGAATTTAAAAAACATTTTCAAAATCCTCTTCAAGACCTTCAAAAACCAGCTAAAATGTCTTCGTGAGTTGGAATTGCCTACCGCCTAAACTAGATAAAATATGTACATTGAAACCATGGGCGTCCGCAGGGGGGCAAACGGGGCAGTTGTCCCCCCCCCCCTGTGATCGAGTAAAAAATAGTACTTGTAAAAACGAATAATAAAAATTAAAAAATTTAATTGAAATTTATATACATATGTATATATATATAAAGTTGGTTTCTCCTGTTTTTGATTATAGGTTAAATAAACGAAAAAGTTTCTGGTTTTTAAACAGGTTTATTACGTTGCAATTTTTAAAAAGATCCTACATGTTTCGCAGATGTAATTTTATCTGCATCCTCAGGGCTAAAATTAATTTTTTTTTGTTATTTTTTCAAGTTTTTTCTTTACATATTTTGTTTATAAAAATTTATCACCTAGTTTATTAAAATTAGTATTAATAGTACTTACATATTTCTAAAATTGTTGAAAATTGTTGAAATATTGTTGAAAAATGTTGAATAAGTTAAAATACCATGTTGAAATTGTGAAAAATTGAAATATCTGTTGATTTTTTAAAAAACGTTGAGAAGTAAACTTGAAATTATTATATTATGTATATATATTATTATTTTGAATTTTGTCTTCGGAGTATATCCGCGTAGTATTTATAAATTCTCGACGTTTCGGCCAGCTCTCCCTGGCTATTTTCAAGAGATTAAACAAGATTTTAACTGTCTGATAAAAATAATGTTTAATCTCTTGAAAATGGCCAGGGAGAGCTGGCCGAAACGTCGAGAATTTATAAATACTACGCGGATATACTCCGAAGACAAAATTCAAAATAATAGTAACCGCGAAAATCTGAAACACAATGTTATTATTTAACTCTATGCTTTGCCCGCTCCTGGAATTTTTTCTGTGGACGCCCATGATTGGAGCCTCTATATTCGCCGGCCCCTATATTCGTCCAAAGTCCAATATTTATCACAAACTTTGAAAAACCGACAGAAAAAAACATTGAGCAAGTTCTTTACTAAATCTGGTGCTGGTGAATCTTGAGGAAAAGACAAAAAATACCGATCAGCAGAATTTGAGTTACTTGGACCCGATTGCATAAACGCCAAACCTGAGATTAATCCTGAGTTAATAAACCCCTTTAACCCTGGGTTAATGCAAAGCTTAGCGTTTATGCAATCGGACCTTGATGTTTTAATAGAAGATGATTCTCCTCCTAAACAATTTGTTAAGTATCGGTCGTTGAGCTAAATGTGCGTTTTGTTTCATTTTTAAATTTTGCTTTTTTTCGCGCCTTTTGGTTCGTTTCAAGGCCGTCGCGCATGCCCGCCAAAAAAGGACTTCTTCGGGCTAGAAGAAAAAACCAATGTGTCGTTGCATGTGCACCCAATTTGGTTAGTGAACCCAACCATTCGTTTGTTATCTGGAATTCAACAAATGGTCCTTCGAGTTTGACCTATTTCTGTTTATACGCAACACAATAATTCCATTCTTTCTCTTCAGCTTCTACCTTTATTGTTGCTCCTCAGTGAAGGTTAAGCTCTGGTTAAATTTTTATTCATTCACCAGATATCGGGCTGGGAATGGATTATTTCAATTTTAGTTAATTCCCATGAAAGAAATTGATTCTATGCTTGTACGATTCAGTATTCGTCCGTCCCCCAGGAACAGATTATTGACGAATATAGAAGGTTTACTCTATTTTAGCTTTAAAAAATTATAATTATATTGCAATTTGTATTACCTTGAACTGTCTTCCTGCTAAACTTGTGTCTAGATGCGCTAATTATTTGCTGATTTGATGTCGCAACATTTCTCAATTCACAATCACAAATAATTAATAAGTTTTTGAAACACTTTGTATTGCGATTGTCCCTAAATCGTCTGAGCTCTTATCAGGCTTATCTCCGAAACGGTCTTTTAAAAGCGGAAGAAATCGATTTGCCGAGTATGTAGCAAATACATAATAGCTTTTGGATATGGAACGGATAATCCCCTTCTGTGGAAGCAAAATCTTAATGGCAGTTGTCCTTTTCAATGCGATGTTTTTTCTTTCGTCGTCTGAAGCGAACCAGTGAATTGAAACCAGCCACAAAAAAATCTTTTAAGTATGATAAATGCGTGTAGTTTTTGAAACGCACTTAGTAAACGGTTCTTTCGCACAAGTAGGTTACGGGTTTTTATTATTTTCCGAACGAGAAAGTGAAAGATCCTTTTAAGATTGCATAGATACAAATCTGTCGTTGGTGTCGTCTAGAATAATTGATCCTCAGTGCATAAAACAATGTTAAAAAATCTAATTTTTAAACTTACAGACGCTGTTCTCTTCTAATATTTTCGTTCATGAATAGATTTTAAAAAAAGGTTAAGGTTTCACTCTTATACACACATAAACCATAAAATAAGTATTGAAAGATCGCGGACTTAAAAGCAAATCAATATTTATTACATTAGTTACGACTTTATGGAAAAAAATTAACTTATTTGAATTTTAGGACAGATAAACTGTGTTAAAAAACTGTTTTTGCACTGAATGTTTAATACAGGATTTCTGTTTTCGAAGCAGTAACTTTTAATTTTCATCGTTTTCATCTTCTGTTGTGAAAGTTTGGAATTGCTAATTTATTTGTCCCCATAAAAGTTGATTAACACGTCTGGACAAAACGCAGGCTATGTTTAACAAAATTTTGACTCACTTTTACTTCCATAGTACAGTAATTTTGAAATTTTTGCAGTACAAAATAAACCATTCTTTATTTTAAAACCCCAAAAGTTCAAAGATTTTGTAACGTGAGCATTAGAATCTTTTTTTTTTGTGGTAGATTTATGGTTCGCTGACTTGTTCTAGCGATTTATTAAAAAAGTCCTTGACCATATTTTTTTGAACCCTCAATATGTCTCTCTATGTTTGCCTTTTACCAACAATTGTCAATAACGATCAAACACATTGCTAATTTGCTCTAACATTTCAATATTTTGCAATGCGAGATGTTAATTGACATGTGTTCGATATTATTCGTTGATTTTTTTGCTTTTACGAGTTTAGAAACATTTGGTCAATTAATATCAGCGTTTTGTTTTCATTCCGTTGGTAATGCTTATTAGGAGTTAACGATGTTTATCGTTGTATTGTTTTATTTTTTTTTTAAATTACCGTTATCTGGATGAAGCTCCTCCGCGCTTATGACCATTGTTTTGGTTTTGTCTTTGCTTATTTTCAAGTTATCTTTACTTAGTTCTCTGTGTATAATTTCTATCCACATTATGCATTAGATTTCCTCGGATTCTTCTGGTATCGCCATATCGTCTGCGAAAATCAATTCATTAAATTCTATTTCCATTCTTTTACCAGTATCAGAGCCCAAAAATTTTAAAATGTACGTGTGGAATAGCGTTTTTCATATTCGACATTTTTGCTAGTTGCGGAGTTCTGGAAAAAAATCGGACTTCTTCCCGAGATTTCCCGGAATTCCGGAAAGTAATGAATGATGTCAATATTTTGAATTAAATAACCCGGATGAGGAACAAAGCGGTTAATCATTTACAAACATTTTCCAAGTCATACAGTAATTCATTTTCCTCCATGATTATAATACAGAATACAGGGTGTTTATTAAATATTGCAAAAAAATCAGGAGGTAACTCCTTTATATTGAAAATGAAGGGGTGGCTTTTATATTTTTTTTCCTTAGACGTCTTCTTTCGGAGTTACACCCCCCTAAAGAGGAGCGGTAAAACTAGGTTTTTATTTTATTTCTCAAATTTGGAGAATAATATTTGGTAGGTATATGTTTCATACTTATTAAAAGGTTACTCATAGTTATATTTTTAATCATCTCCCACCTTCACAAGGGGCTGAAAAGTGCGACCCCTGTTGGTTTTTATCAGAACTTTTTGGTAGGTTGAAATTTTGCAATTTAAAAAATTCTTTTTTTTAGCTAGATTTATTTAGAAACTTTTTTTATTGTGTAACTTTTCCTGCAAAACCTACAGTTTTTGAGTGAAAAATAAAATGAGTTGAACATGAACCATCAAATATCCTAAAATAAAACGATTTACTTTGGTGGTTACCATGGTTTGTTTATGTTGGGTAGAATTGACGGGTGTAATTCATTTTGATGTTTAAGAGGTAACAACACGAAAACACCTGTCAATTCTACTCCGAAAGGAGACGTCTAAGGGAAAAGAGTTATATAAAAGCTCCTCCTTAATTTTCGGTAAGGAATTACCTCCTGAATGTTTTCGCAATATTCAAGAAACACCCTGTATATAATGAAATAAGATTGGCAAGAGAAATACCCATTTAAGAAATATTACCTTTTAATTGCGATTTCATTTTAATGAATACAATAACATAACTCTTACAATGAATTTTTGTAATTTGATTTAAGAAAACAAAAGTGATCTATATTTCGGTCTCTTGGTCTTCTCCTAAATTTATTAACAAAAAGTCCTGCCGCATAAAATGCTTTCTCAAACTTTATTAATCTGGATGAGATTGTCTTGAGAGCATGCAGCAACTAAGAGACATCGTTTTCATTAATAAAATTTAATTTTTACGCTATTTTGCTTCGCATTACCAGGGTACACTAAAATAGAACTGTAAACGTATCTTGATAATACAAACGTTGTCATGGAGATCGGACTTCTTAACGCATGCTACGGGTGTACATAATCGTTGTTATAAAGCAGAAAAACTATTTTAAAATAAGAATAAAGTTTTTCCATAACTTAATGTTAGTAAAGACATTTACAATAAATTCAGATAATATATAATAATATTACAAAAATCTTAACACAAAATAAATATCCTGTGTTTTTCCGCTACAACAAGTATTTTCCGGGAAATATAAAATAGCTCAAAATGGACCGGGATCCCGGGAGAAAACCCCTAGTGGGGAACATATTTTTATTCTCCAACTCTGTTAATTATTCGCTAAGAAATATGTAGTAGCGAAGAAAAACCAAAAGTAAATGATTTAAAATTTAAATATATCTGCAGTGAAGTTTGTTCAAGATTACGAATTAAAAAATTGTGTAATATGTGAATGTCACAGGAAGTAACGGGCAACTGCGATCTATCTTCCTATATCGTGTTAGTTTTTGAGTTATAAATGCGGGTTCATCTCTGGCACACGTAATTTTCTAATTATGTATACGACACAACAACAAAAACTTTCACTCGTATAAAAAACTGGGATATTGTTTTTTTTCGTATAATAAATATAAACCTGGTGTCATGTCCACTTAAAAAATCCTAACACGCACTAAAATCAAGAGTGCTTTCTATTTGACGTTCACAGCATCGAAAAATCAGTGAAAGTAGTAAATTTATTCGTTTTAACCGGCAAACGACTTAAGCCGAAGAATATCTTAAGTTAAACTGGTTGTGGACTAATCAATAGAATAGTGAATGATCCCGCACCTCTCAACCAATTATGCAAAACATGATAATAGCAACCTTAACACTGTTTCATTTTAAAGATCAAGTTATTGCAAACGGCGTTATATTTGCCTTTCATTTCGCTGCATATGAATTTGTTGTTATAATATTAACGTGTAGCAATCAAGTGTAGTTGAAAATGTGGCTGACAAGAGGAGGTGCAGACCGCTATGGGTAGGGCTGCACAATATGAATCTTAATTTTTCTCCTTAACATTTTACGCCCACTCCTTCGTTGTGTTTTGTACGTTCTCATTATAGTTTCTATTGTTGCTTGAATTATAGGTTCTTGGATGGTAGTCAAAAATTACATAGAGCGAGGTTCTACAACGATTTTACGGCAGTGGTCGAACAAATTACGTTCAACCTGTAATAGACATTCTTAAACGCGAATTCAACGGCTTTCAGATGTGTGGTCTTAAGGGGACCGTTCACGAAACAAACGCAAGCAATGATATTACCAAAACAGTTGAGAAAAAACTGCTGTGGTTGCCTTAAAAGAGGCAAATAGTCGTTCACAAAATTGGAAATCTCAACGCTAGTCAAACATTTGTATTCAAGAAATAGCTACGTACACAGAATGTACCAAAACCTTTTCGTTTGTATGACAGACAATAGGTTTCTTCCAGCAGCGTTATTTACTATCTCATGAACTATCAGGATTCTGCGCAATATCGATATCGCGTTCCAGCACAGTCTCTGATAGTCACCGACGGATAGTCGGCTGTTCCTGCTGTACTCTGACTACTTTTTGATTAGTATGCCGACGGTCAAAACAGTACATGAATGAAAACATGAACTAACGCTAAGATTATTACACGCATGCGCTGTTTACAGCTAGCGTGACCTCTACTAGCCATGCATCGCCCTTTCAACCCTATGTAGTATTGGTTTCTTCAGATGTTGGTGCTTGCGGTACGCAAATTTCTATGAACCCAACAGACACAAATGTCATTTGCAATTAGGCATGTCGTTTAAGCGTTCCAGCAGCGGTTAATACATTTCTTAGTACGTAGTAAAAATCAGTTCATGAACTAGTAATAAATTAGTTCCCAACTAGATGCAGGAACAAACCTTATAAAAGCGCCTAAGTCGAAGCAAAGCTGCGTAATTTGACTGTGATTTATATTTGAAAAGAAAATTGTAGTCATTTTAGTTCATAAGATATTCTAAAAAAAACTTTATTTTTTGACTCGTTTCGTTTATTTTTATAATTATTGGAAAAATAAAAACACCTTGAAGCCACTTGTTACATCTATTCGCCAGTTTTGTAGCAGAGGTTTGTTTATCATGGACCATCGTCGAGTAGCTAATAAAGATTGACATATAGTTTTTAAAAAATAATAAAATCGTTGCCTAACAATTGGGTATGAACTTTTTAAATTAATTTATAATTTTGGCTTCATGAAAATTGGATTTGCAATTTCATCTTAATGCGTTACACTTACCCAAGTTTGTATTAGAAAAAAATGTTTATGATATTTTGTTATGATTGACGAAGACTTTCAAGACACTTGCTTATATTTATAGCAAAATAAAGAGATGAATTTGGGTTACATGAAATGACACCATAAGTGTTTCTACAATGAACTTTTATATATTGAATTTGATTTATTTCTTGCTATTATATTAATAATCATTAGCAGTACATTACTTAAAACAATGTATGTTCTCAACAAACTAATAAAGATGAGCAACAATAAATAATAATAAAATAGGAAAATCAAGTATTCTAAACCTAAAAAAAACAATGGATTGTTCCAGCAGAATACGCACAAACCGAAGTACACAAAATATTAAAAGAATAAAACTTGAGTTGTTACTTGTATTATTATTGCCTTGTTTAGTAAGATAAGTTTTTTGGCATATTAATTAACATCATGTTACAAAAAGTGAGAGCATGTTACTTCAAACAAGTAGGACAAATGCCAATATCCTCATTAACCCACGATTTAAATTAATAATAAAACAATAACTACAATTAAATTAAACAAGTCAATTTAATTGTATCCCAATTGATCTATACCACTGACATTTTAAATGAAGTAATAATAAATTATATTTTGTAAAGCAATTTGTCATTTCCTTGTCCTAATTTAATATTGAAATATCAACAACAACAAATCGAAAACATTTGTCTCATTACTTTCAAAAGCAAGTTTTTACAGTAAAAAAAAAATATTTACTGAGGTATGCGTTTACAAAATACCGGTTAATAAAATTGAAATGCTTTTTTCTGTACTTATCTTTTGAATTTATTTAAATTAAACATAAGTAACATGTCGAATTGAAGCTATAACTTGGTTTTTAGGAAAAAAATTCTTCAGAAACATTTTTATAGAGTTTACACAATTTTGAACTTGCCAAAATTACGTAGAAGTTTTGGTTACTAGCTGAAGATACAAAATTATATTAAAGATGATTAGACCCCAATAGTGTGTTATATCATCATAGGAGCAGTATTTAGAATTTTTATTTAAAAGAAACAAAAGGTTGGCTCAGTGTTTCCCAATTTATTTTAACTGTGAAACCAGGGGTCCCTAAACTTTTCGCCACAAAGGCCACATTGGGCATTTAAGTGCTTTCAGCGGGCCGTTATAAAAAGAGATTTTAAAAAAATTAAATGTATTCAGGTAAAAATAATAATTTTAAGTATATGAATTTTATCGAAAGCACAAAATTACATAAAGTAGTTGCAGAGTACGCGAGATTAAATTATTATACATTAATGATGACAAACACTACCAGTAAATTCTCATATCTTCATTACAAATCATACTAAAACAATTTATGTGAATGATGGAACAATATATGTGTTTTTAAAATCTTATTTAACTGAGGTTCAAATTTTGGAACGCCAATTACAAGTGGCGACTTCAAATGTTCAACAGATAAATTTATGTCAACCGCGAAAAAGTTTGTTCGCAAAGATGTTGCCCCAAAAATGGAGATTAACTTACGAGCAAATTTCTTCAAATTTAAAAACTGCACAGGGTTCAAAAATTAATAAAAATCGATCAATTTTCCTTCCCTTCATTAGTCTTTAACATGATCATTTTCCTAAATTTCAATAATTTCCATTTGATTTTGACTTAGGATACTTGCCACATTACAGTCAACTGGATTTTAAAACAATTAATTTCCTTAACACTGGCATCTAAATCAGAAAATCGGTTTTCAAATTTTTGTTTTAAATATACAATGATTAAATTTGCGAACGAGGATGGAAATAAAAATTCACCTTTTTTATGCAATTCTGCATAGTATGGCATATGAGCAAAATAACACTTTCATTTGGCTTTCCAGAAGTATCAACTTTGCTCTGAATGCCTTGATATGAGCAAATAAGTCACAAACTAAGTTAATTTCACCTTGCAACCTTAATATCAAATTGTTCATGTGTTTCACCAGATCTGCAAAAAATGCCAACTTCCAAAGCCACTCGGTATTTGATCAAAGTGGCTCATAATGGTTTTTCCCAGTAAGAAATATATTAATTTAATTCCTGAGCTGATAGAAGCGCGAAAGAACATTTCCAAAGCAGATGTCAAGCCAACATATCCGGAATTGATATAATATCAATACATTTTGAAGCCAATTTTAATTAATGCATTTGAAATCTATCAAAACCCATGCTTTTTGCAAATTCTCATTAGAAAATTAGTCTGATCGGCACATTTTCGCACAGTTCTTCCGCGGGCCGGATAAAATCATATCGCGGGCCGGATGTGGCCTTCGGGCCGTCGTTGGGAGACCCCTCGTGTAAACCTTCTATAGTTTTTTAAACAATACTGAACCCTATTAGGTGTTTACATTTTTACATTAACGTCTTTTGTTTTGATAACAAATAGCTTTTGTTTTTTTAAGGCTTGCTCATATGATTAGATTTCATGACTTTTTTTACATCGTAGGTATTTGAAATTTAGTTCTTATTTTGGATTAAAGTTTTTGAGCGAGTTTCAAATTATTTATTTCTATAACATTTACCCTTCTATGGTGTCATTTTTGAAATTAAAACATTTATCCTACTTAGTATTTGTTTTTGCAAGGAAGACACCAAAGATAGGTGTGGAAACACTTCGTGTGCCTAAAATGTTTAATCTTCCAACCGTTTCCGGCATAATAACCAACAATGTTATCTAATACATTTAGCATAGTTGTTACACATACATTGTTAATCATAAGCGTATAAATATTTATGTTGAATTTATTAATATGCGCGACGTGACCTGCCCGTTTTAGGTCTAAATTTAATGTCAATTTATTAATAGCTACAAATGCGCATATAATACTTCCTCAATTTGCTATTGCCATTAAATGGAATAATTCATAAATTACATAACGCAAACACACCCGCTAATCACGTCGACTAGTACAAAACAATAAAATAAATCTAGTGTCGAATGAATTGAATTTAATTAACGCGAAGTCGCCTGAGGATACCTTTTTACAACATCCTGTAGTGAAATGGAAAGTTATATATGGTCTGGTGTTAAGTCAATGTCACTTAAATTGTGCGTTTACGCTGCACATTTGTTTATTTTTTAACAATTCAACAACTTATGATTGTACTGAATTTTTTGAACTGTATGTATATCTTTTACTCTAAGATATTTTATTTCCCAGCTCTAATCAAAATACAATTTTAAACGAATCCGCGTTTGTAAAGCTCTTAAAAAAACTGTGTGAAGATTTTGAGTTTAGTGTTCAAAAATAATACCAACTTTGAATGTTGCTATTGGATACTCTATACAGGGTTATTCAAATTCGAGGCCCACCATGGGGATCTCGCTTATTATAATAGCTAGAGTATAGGTTTAAATTTGGCAAAGTTGCTAAATTTGATGCTCATTGATAGTCCAAAGAGAAATTGGAAATATCTCAAACGGTATCCGAGAAAATTAGGAAAAACTGGAAAATGCGATTTTTGAAAATCGTCTATAACTTCTTTGGAATTTGAAATATTTTAAATGTGTAAAGACATTGCCCAAGCAACTTTTCAAGCCGAATCGAATGGTGGTCACAAATTTTTGCTAGATCGATTCGTTTTTGTTTTATGACAACCAACTTTGTTTTTTCTTATGGGCACAATTTTTGCTATTTACATAATCAAATAGCATTTATTTTTCTGAATCCATTGAGATATCACACATGGTATTTTACTTCTACATTAATTGTCAAATTTGAAAAAAAACGTTTTTAACAATAACAACTATAAATCAGGTAGGCCGGTCATTGTAGTTTATGTTGTTTCCATGACAACCAATCAACAAAGTTTTGAAAGTCTATTACTTGTCACATTAATAAATTCGCAAATATTAATTTTAATAATGAAGAAAAACGCGATATGCTCCGAATTTTTTATACTGTTCTTTTAAGTTTTGTTATACTTTATCACATGCTTTATACAAATTTACTTAAGTTTCTGTTTAACATTGAAAAATAGTGTTTTTTCCGGATATGTTTCTAATAAAAATGTTTTTTTTTTATTGTTATCTGAAACCTTTCTACCATTTTTTTCTCTAATTTTGGCAAAAGCCTCATATTTCCCTATGTTTCTGTCCAACGAACAAAAATATGTGTGCGAGGGTTGTCTTCTATCTGGATATGTTTCTGCATATCGTTGACTTGACAGTGTAGAGTTCCTATTCAATGAATAAAAAATTAAAGTTCATTTTTACGAATTTATTAATGGACAAGTAACGGACTTTTAGTTTGTTGATTGGTAGTCATGGAAACAACATAAACTAAAATGACCGACCTACCTGATTTATAGTTGTTATTGTTAAAACCGTTTTTTTTTCAAATTTGACAATTAATGTAGAAGTAAAATACCATGTGTGATATCTCAATGGATTCAGAAAAATAAATGCTATTTGATTATGTAAATAGCGAACATTGCTCCCATAAGAAAAAACAAAGTTGGTTGTCATAAAACAAAAACGAATCGATCTAGCAAAAATTTGTGACCACCATTCGATTCGGCTTGAAAAGTTGCTTCGGTAATGTCTTTACACATTTAAAATATTTCAAATTCCAAAGGAGTTATAGACGATTTTCAAAAATCGCATTTTCCGGTTTTTCCTAATTTTCTCGTATACCGTTTGAGATATTTCCAATTTCTCTTTGGATTATTAATGAGCACAAAATTTAGCAACTTTGCCAAATTTAAACCTATACTCTAGCTATTATAATAAGCGAGATCCCTATGGTGGGCCTCGTATTTGAATTTTGGAATCCACTTATAATTTCAAGCTCATCTTGCATAAGGTTGTTTGGCCTAAAGAGTTGGTTATCATGTTATTCGCTCTTTTTTCAATCTTTTTCATAAAGAGAGGTTGATAATTCGACCACTTGTTGTAAACGGCTCTAGCTGGTCGTAAGGCACACAATTGCATTCATCTCTTTGTCAAGTAGCTCAAAACAATGTATTGCTCACACAGTTCTGTTTGCTTCAGCCACTTGACATAAAAATCTATAAGTGGATGAACTACTGACCACCGCTCGCGTCTTATTATTATAATATTTCTAATCATGACACACATGCTTATTGTACTGTGTTTATTTTTCTTATCGCTCTTGATCATTTTACTCCAATTTTCTGCAAGTTTATACTTCTTAAAAATATCGTATTAACTCTATTAAGTGACCAATGTAGTAAGTCCTTTATCGCTAACAAAATTTGTTGTTTGCAACAGAAGATTATTCGAATAATTTGCTGTAAAGTTGCTGAAGTTGATCTGTGTAAAAACGTTTTGCTTCATTCTATTCATATCTAAGAATCTAAGAATGTTGACGTAAGTAAAATGTATTACAAAACCGACCTATAATAAAAATCAATCGACCTAAGTGGTCTAAATAATGACCACCGTCCTGTAAAGATACTCACATGAAGCTAGAAATGTTAACTTATCTGTAAAATTGTGTTCAACACTTTAACAAACAATGTACATTACATAGAAATACTTTTAAAAAAAAAACAAGGGTTTAAGTCTAAATTTTAATTATGCCTTATACAGGATTAAGATCCAAACAGACACTTTTTAAACCTTCACCACGCAACGAATTACCAAAATCATGTCTCGGGCCATTTATTTTTATTACTTACAACTCCGTGTATAAATTTTTCTGTCTGTATACAGAATTTAGAACAAATTTGAATATTCACAAATTATTTGATAACATTATTATAAGTCGGAATGTAATCAGGTTATGCAGTTTTTCCCAACGAAAGAGAGAATCATTTGTGTTCATGAGATAAAATTCTACTCCACATTTTTTAATCTCAGTTATTACTCACTTTTTAGTAACCAGGTCCTTGCGAAATCTTTATAAAATTCATTGTATATCGCAGAGCACACCTATGTGACGTGTTGTATTTTGTGAAATTCGAGTACAAGCAGTTTTGAACAGAAACCAACTTCTCTAGCGGTACATTTTCTTGTAGTCGTGAAAAAAATTCGAGGAATTCGTGTAATCTTATTTTTATTAGGCGGTTTACCTTTTTAATATTGCCGAACGTCATTTAAATGTGTAAAATAACGCTATATGTGCCTGCGTTTTCTTATATCTTTATAGACTTAACAGTAACAAAAACTATTTAAATATTGACATATTTGTTTAACGTGAATCGTTCGAAAAGCTTTAATTGTGTTGATTAAAGCCAGAGTAGTTTTATTAAATTACCGGCTATGAATAGTTCTGGCTCGAATAGATGTTAATTAAAATAAATATTTGAAGAGTGAAATATTCTGCAAATATATACAATACATATAGGTCAGTGTAATTCCAACTGTATTTCCGTTTTAAAAGCATCAATTAAATTTATCTTGAGACCGTTAGTGCTCTCATAATTTTTCATAAAATAAATACAACAATGTCTAATTGACATCATTACATTTTCATTTGTTTGAGGCACATATAATATAATAGTATGGATAACAAGAGTTGTAAGAAGCATATTACGCACGAGTAGAAAAGTGGCGCACGCAGCCCCGTAGCGGCGAGCGCGTATTTCCACGAGTACGTAATTGCTTTACAACTCGTGCTATGCAGATTACTTTTTCTACGATCACATGACATGACATGACCACTTAAATTACACTTAACAAACACAATAATAATGCTATAACTTCCTTATTTTTAAAGATAAACCTAACAACCCATACATCGATGAAACGAGAAAAAAATCTCCTTTTAATGAGACCATAGACAACTATGGTTGCATTTAAAAAATGTCGAGTTTGGCTTTATTTCAAAAATCAAGTGTGCCATGACTTTTTAGATATTTTTTTTTCTTATTCTACGTAAAAATATCTTCAGGAATCATTTCACATTTTGATTTTTATGGTTATGGAATTATTTACCATTGAAAAAATCATTTGTTTTGAGTTTTTTCAAAATATTTAAAATAGTTAAAGGTGTAGGTCGAATGTCAAAATGGCATTAAATTTGTGTTGGAATTCTGCCTAACTTTGCTAATTTAACCGACCATGTAACTCTTATAATAACAAAGTTATCCATACAACACAGCATGTAGATTATTGTCCACCCTGTGTAAGCTAAAGACAAGCACAGAAAGCTTTTGCACAAAAATATTTTAAAATGAGGAGTAGCACAGTCTTGTTAGAAAGACTCGCGTCAAGTTAAGTACAGAAATAAACCGGTACTGGACATTTGATTACCGTTTACTAAAATTTCATAACGAAATTTTTGACTTGACGTTTCTGGAATTTATTTTTCGCTTTAAATTTCTAAAAATAGAGATGCTTAGGTATAAACAGTTTATTAAAATTTGTTAGACCAAGTTGAACATTTGACAAAGTGTCAAAATTTACGTTCTAAAAACAGTTCTAGCAAAGCTTTTATGTCGTTTATTTCAAAAAATTATAACCTGTTTAATATGATCTTAGTGTATTGTCCTGTTTTGTTTTTAACAGTTACTGTTGGTATTTACATTGCATTGTATGTTTTAAAAAATGAAATTAGGAATAACGGAAACGATCGAATTTGCTTTGTCATATTTATACAACTGAATATTCGCATAGACAAACTATAATTTCACTATTCCGTTCTTTGATTGTACGTGTAGTAAATACAAAACGATTTTGTTTGTCGCCCTAGGCACCAATTTCTCATTCAGAATATTTATGATAGTATTATTTTAATATCTTCAACACCGTTTAGGTATTTTTAACTTTGCTTTGGGCAAAACAAACACTTCTTGGAACATTGTTTTACGCCGATTGATATGTTTTGTGAATTTGAAGGTTATATTATTGAAGCACTGTGCAGAAATTGGCTTTAACAGCTAACAAAACCGTGTTGCTATGGAAACGGGATGTTTTCGCTTTATTTGCCGGTGAAAATTTCCTTCACTTGTCAAATTTGCGTTTTCAACCAATCACTAATCTTAACTCTTCTAGAGACTACCAATAGGAGCATTAGTACACGGTGATAATTTTACATTTCCTGTCAGATGTTGATCCTCCTGTCAAATTTGCGTTTTCGACCAATAACAAACGCAGGTTTCCTAGAAACCACCAATAAACATAATCATACACTGATAATATCGTTTTCGCAATTAACAGATTTTCATGCGTTTATTGGTCGTTTCTAAGATATCTGAGTTTGTGATTGGTCAAAAATATAAATTTGGAGAGGTAATTAAATATTTTGGTCTTGACGAATTTCGGCGACCAGTAGCGTTACTTTAATATAGATTAAACCACACCCCTTACGCAACACTTTGACAGTACTTGTAAAATTTGACATAACGTACATTAATTTGACAAGTAGGTTAGGTGAAGGAAATTTTCTGACAAAATATAACTCGAGCATTGCAAATAATCTATAATTTCTGGCAAATCTTCACTAATGCATGTTGAATCAGGAAAAATCACTCGTGCACTTCGTGCATTAGTGTTTTTTTTCAGTTTAACTTGCATTCGGGTATATTTATCAAAAATTATCAATAATTTTCAATGCGCTTGTTATATTACTACTGATAATGACCCAAGGAATGTTATCAGTGTAATTTTGATCTGATTTATTTTAATTCACACTTGACTGAACTTCACTGGATTTCTGTTAAAGCAGAAAATTATCAACAGTAATGTTGAGGGCGTAAAATACAATAAAACCCCAGTAATTACATCAAGGTTCGCGTCATACGTCACTGATATAAAACTTCGGAATAATTTTACACTATAGGGAATAAATACCAACCGATAATGATAGCACAGTAAATAATATTCTCTTTATATGCAGTTTATTGTTTGAAACCTTTAAGTGATATTGTTGTATAACAACTGTTTGTTAGTCATACTTTAGTGCGAGCCCAAGCCACGAAGCCCGTTGCAAAATGTCTTACATGGTAATAATAAAAGTTACAACAAACATATTCTCATGTTCTCGAATAACAGTATAGTTCAGTGGCCATGAAGGATTCCCCTCTAGCAATTTCATACCAGCCAACTATTCGTAACATGTGCCATTTTTATAACAAAGTTCAACCGTGGTTGTATGCGAAAAACAAGCCAACTACAAATTGTTTGCTTAGCGTAAAATTTGCACTAAAGTCCGCTATTTGTTCCGTAATGAAATAAAAATGTTGATGCGAGCTTTGAATTTTAAAACAGTGAGGAAAGGCGTAAATCAAATCGAAATTAGTTTTAATTAATTTAGAATTCGCGCAGGTTAATTTTTATTGCTCTGGTAATTGCGGATGGAGATGTGAAACAGTTAATTATATTGTTTAATAACGATTAGAAGAAAATGTCGAATGTCGAAATGTCGAATATCTCGAAAAGTATGAGTTTTGGGTATAGGACCATACATACTTAACAAAAAATGAAGCTCTCTTAAAGATGAATTCGATGACATAAGAAAATACAGGGGCTTGCATTTGAAAAAATTGAGTTAAGAAGTTGCCCCCTATTTATGAACACCTTATATGCGTGATTCAAACTTTTTCGTATCGAGCTAATAGAGCAATGTTTTCTGCATGTCCTCACCAAACTACAACTCTGTGCTTCGAAAAAGGAGAAGTTTTTAAATAAAGACTTAAAACCTTGAATTTTTTTGTTTGGTGACAAGGCCGCATAAAACCTGTACTATTTTATATCGATGTAAAGCCAGTGGCGCGCCAGCAGTGTCCGGCGCCTGTGTGCAGAACTTTGGTTGGCGCCTATTTCCAGATTTTTGTACCAAAAAGTTAACGCAAAAAAAAAAAAATCGTCGCCACTTGGTGTTTTGCTGCCAAAAGTTAAGCCAAAAAAAACTATGCAATTTGGTCTGCGCCACTGCCTGCGTCTACCTCTCGCCCAAAATACAAAATCACTTTATAAAAACGTATCAGTGAGTACAAATGAAATACGAAACATATAAATTATATATATATTGCACAAGCACTAGAAACACAATAAAATATATAAAAAACAATAAACAAACAAGAAGGGTACAAAAACATCAAATATCACTTGGAAGAAAATAAATTGCATCTTATAGTTTTGCATAAATTAACAAATAATAGATAACAGAAAGAAAAATCATTAAATAAATTGAACTTTTCTAGCCTTCATTAGTGAAAATTTTTGAATAATATCGTGTATATCAAGTTTATTCAAAATATCTGACTCTATTGATATGATGGCAAGATTTGAAAGTCTGTCTTGCACCATTGTGGAGCGCAAGTAGTTTTTAATAATTTTTAGTTTAGAAAAAGAACGTTCCGCAGATGCTACAGATACCGGCAATGACAAAAAAATCCGAAGAGCAATTGTAAAGTTTGGATAAACTGTGATTAAGTCGTTTGAATATATAAACTGCATTATTTGATATACATCGTTTTTAAAATTAGCAATAAATGGTTGATAGTGTAAAATTTCTTCACATAAATCGTCTCCGTCAATGTCTGAATTATTATGATGTGTTAATTTTTGTTGTAACTTTTTACAACATGATAATAAATGTTCTTTTTTTGTGAAGTACTTAACAAATACAAAAACTGAAAAGAATTCATATGCTCTTTTAATAACGTAAATCTTTCCTGCAAATATGTTGCTGCTTGATCTATTATGCAGAGAAAAAAATTTACTTTAAATGAAATTTCAGGATCTACTATACTTTCATCTTCATGTTCGTAATCAAATTGTGTTGCCTTTTTACGTCGCCTCAGTGGTCTACTACAAAAAAATACAGATTGTGCGTCAAATGTTGCTGCAATTAATTTTGAGCTTTGTACAATTTCTTTGAAACTTTCATCAGACCTATAATCATTTAGAAACTTATTTAGATTATTCAATGTATTTAAAGCAAGTTGTAGATTCATAGATGAAGACTGACAAATTTTACTGACAAAATTCACTTTATTTAAAATGTCATACCAAACTCTAACACAACAAATAAATTTAAATGTAGCAATATTTTCACCTAGACACTTTGCCTGATATTTGGAAGCATTTTTATCTCTTTCTTCTTCCCGTTTTCTTTTATTTATTAAATTTTGAAACCCGGAAAGTTTATTTTTGTTTTTCTCTTGGGACATCTAATTAAAGAAAAAATACTCAATTGTAACAAATTTTATTACTACAATTCGAAATTTGAACACCCTACTTCGAGCCGATCACCACACTTCCATTTTCATTAAAGTAAAACTAAGAAATTATTACGCTAAATGTACACGAGAAAAGAATGAATAACTTACCTTAGTAGCTCTTAATTCAAATGTACTATTACTTCTATTTTCTCTAAACAACTGAAAGAAGTTAGGTTAGGTTTGCATTATACTCGCCCTTATAACCGATTGGATGACATCAATCGTGTGTTTACGATCGTAAGCCGACTACTGGCGAAAACAGACCTATTGCGGAAATTTTACCGTTATAAACTAGGCTCTGAATAAAATAAAATTTAATAAAAATGTAATTCATTTTTATATTGCACATTTAACTTAATGAATTTTTTTTTTTTTTTAAATTTTTGTCCGTGAGCTGACATTTTTTTGGCGCCTTTACTATCCTGGCGCCTGTGTGCACCGCACACTTTGCACACTGTGTCGGCGCGCCCCTGTGTAAAGCTAAAATGAAGGCGGTCAAGAATATTAAATAAAAAATGGGGTGTTGTATTTGAAATATAAAAGTTGCTATTGGTTCCAGAGAGGTGACTCACCCTGTATATTTAAAAATATTTTTATCGTGTTCGGAAGAAAAAACTGTATGGAATACCGTTTGAATCAACTTTCTATCTCAAACCGTTTAGCCACAACCGACCAATCCGCCACTAATGACTCACCCTGTATAAAACTTCTTGTCATATTAAGTAGAGTACCAAATTAATAAAGATATTGTATTGAAATATTAGGATACAATTTTGAAAAATAGTTGAAGCTGTGGTAATAGTTCTACAGTAAACCTTGAAACGAAAGGTAATTTATTGCGCAAAGAGAACTTTCCGCGCAAAGAGAATTCTACGCGCAAGCCGGGATCTAGCGGTGAAGAAGCCCCGAAGGGGCTCCGGAATCACTAGTACTTTATATAAATTACTTATACCGGGTGTTAACCACCAGCCGTGAACATAGGGAATTAACATTGGTTTTAACTGTTTTTCGGATTCCTGCTCCCCAATTGAATTTATATTAAAATTAATGGCAACAATAGAAAGATAAAATTATTACGCATCATTTAATAAAGATGCTTATCTGAAATTATTGTTACGAATTTTTTCTTTTACCTATATGACGCTAACTTTGTAGTTTTATAATAATCCTTCCATCTGCCTGTAGGTTTACTGCACAATGAACCTCATTATCCTTAATAACTTAATATTTAACGTCGTATAACGTTCTATTATTAAATATGTACCTAATGGTATCGTGTTAAAATTAAAAGGGCATGTTCTTTTAACGTGTACTAAGTCGTGGCAACATTTTTGCACCAAGCCTTCAATCTGGGTTGACTTACCTTGCACAATTAACCTTAGATGCTGAGTGAATGCAAAAATGTTCAATTTTAAAACAATTTTTAATTCGTCTTCGTCTGCAGTAAATCACAAGGTGTAAAAAGAATTTATTAATTTGCGTCGAATTAGTCTCCTATAACTGTCAACCCAATTATTTTTTTCTGGTTTGTCAATCATGTGACAGTTATGTGAAGTGGCTCTCAAGCTCTGAAACAAATTATATGTTTGATGTCATTAGATGATGCTACCAATTAGTATGGTCCATAAGAAGATAAATAATTATATATTTACCGTCTGTTTTTTTCTCGCGTATTAGGAAATTTAGATACCAATTAAAATTTTAATTGAGTCGTCAAGCGAAGTATGATGTGGCGGTTAGAAGAAAAAATGTGCAAAAGTTCAATAAATTTAGTGGCAACCATCTACTGCTTTATGTTTTTTACATAATTTAGACAACGGATATCGTCTCAATATCAAGAGACCTATTAAAATATTTATTAGCACGCACATCCCATTAGTGGCGAATTAATCTTATGCTAATTAGCTTCGTTATAATTAGTTTATTACGTCATTTGAACATTTTGGGTTTTCATTTAGATTACTTTAAAGTAGTCGCTACAATACACTTCATTCAACGTCTACTTTTATCTTAAAGCTTGGATATTCACATTTTTATAGCAATGACGCCATTTTAAAAACAAAAGCCTCTCCTTTTACTTCACTTACTGTGCTCACTTTTTGACTCATTCTTTGTTATTTCCATTTTTACCTCGATCTGCTACGTTCCATTTTCTATTGGCACTATGTTGGTATATTTTCTCGGGATAAGGGTGTTGACCATTATTTTTTAGTATATACATGTTTCATGCCCGGTTTCTCCGACACATCTCAAGATCGAACTTATATAAGACCGACTTATATTTAAGTTCGTCTCAAGTTACCAATGCGTTGCACAGAAAACATATTCCGGAATCTGTTAGACATCTCAGCTAAGTTAGAACTCGGTTTGGCAACGTTGCAAGAAGTCGGCACATTATAACGGCAGATTTGAATGGCAAATTTTCATTGGCCATTCCCATCATAGCTGTTAAAACGGCTCCCTGTGACATCTTGTTGTTGCTATCAGCTGATAGTCGCACATAAAGTTACAGTTCGGTGTTTATTATTTTATTTTGTGTTGAAATGGCGGACAAAAAAAGAATAAACTATACCATGGAGTAAAAACAATTATTAATTAGCTTGGTGGAAGAAAATAAGTGTGTTTTAGGGAACAAATCTACCAATGCTGTTCAGGGCCCGATCTAGCTTTTCCGCCGCTCTGGGCAAATATTATTTTTGCCGCCCTTTATATTTAATGATATATAATACTTATACATAAAATACATTTTTTAAATATAATTTTTGGCAGTGAGTGTAATTTTTGGGGGTATTTGTTGAATGACTAGTCTTTTGTTTTATAAAAAAAAGTTAATTCATAAGAAAACAGTAACATAACAAAATGAAATATATAAGTAGGAAGTACGTACATATATCTTTTTTCTCAAAAAAAAAAAACACAACACAATTTTTAATTAAAAAAAAACGTAAACACCAAATATTTTACTGCTTTCGGAGGAACTGTTTTGCGAGGAAAATTTAAATTATTATATGCAATGACAAATTAAGGCGTTCTTTGCATAAACAACACTTGTAATTTTTTTTTCAAATCTGGGAACACACTTTCAATGGATAATTGGCGCTATATCCGACATCCCTTATGCAAAATAATTCCGTAATAACCCCAGTAATCATAATATAAGCGCGGAAACTAATGATCTTCCTTCTTTCTACAAACAAAGCAAATACAAGATAATTTTACGTTAGGTACTCCAGCTCAAGTTCTAGTAAACAGCGACTCAAGATGTGAGCTCAGCTCAAGTCGAATATGTTCTTAAAATTGCTTGGTGCAACGCTTTATAACGTTAAGGCGAACTTAAGATTCAGCTAGATCTTAAGATGTGTCGGAGAAACCGGGCATCAGTGGCGTTTAGGTGTTAAATAAAAAATAGCGGGTTTCGTAAGGGGGTGCATGCCCTTTACGAAACACGTTATTTTTTATTTAATACCTAAACAATATATAAGTTAAAATGAAAGTGCACATTTTTGGTCATTTAACCGTTTCTCTATCTTATTAAGTATTAAGCAAATTACTCATGTTATGCAGTAAAATTTGATTCCATATGTAGGTACAGCCTATAAAATTATTATAATTGAACGAGCATTCACGCACGTACGTGAATGCTCGCTCTGATTCGACGAATCGTATTCAAACTTAAATGTAGCTTGGCGATTCTACATAATTGTTTCGTTTATTAGGCACAGTATACAAATAAAACTGTCCTGCTAAATTCATTTGATTCAACTCTTAACCTAAATCGTCTGTCCGTTAACAAAGATATCTTTTACCCGCTCGTAAACTGTTTTTTATTTCTACATGATTGATATAAGTAACATGGGAGTGGAATACACGGGCTATTGTTAGCTCAACTAAAAAACATCTCGGTGATGGACAGTTTAAAAGCACATTAAAAAAACAAAACAATGGTGCAAAATCGAAAACAATCCTAATCGCACCCATTGTCCGCAACTATAACAGAACGCGAAATGTGTTTCTTTATTAACGGTATCTCGTACACAATCGCCGACTTAAGTACTTGTACTGAAAATTAATCACCAAATTGTCGTCAAATTAGATAAATGTCACGACTTTGCTGGTCACGATTCGAATCTGGCGCGGTATTAAGGCAACTATGATTTTTTAAAGCTCGACTAATTACTATCGTGGCCATTGTTCGTGCTCACCCGAGCGGATTTATTTTAAATTTGTATAATTTATTTTAGTAAGACGCCGGGGAGTTATCCATCGCAAGTTCAAGGATAATTAAATCTGTTTTTTACAACTTTTTTAATTTTTAATGTTTGCAAGTTTTATTTACTGTTAACCACTATTTCACTTCAACAATTTCTTCGTTTTTAGAACGATCAGATCATGTACAGATAAAAAAGCAGATAATAGCGGAGTACCAGGAATTTATTTGTGAAACATATCTTGCGTTACAGAGCACATCAAAGTCTTTGATACTATACCTCCGTGTAAGACATGGAAGATTTAACGCAAAAAAAACACTATCTAATAAAGGAAATTAGAGAAACATCGGTGGCGCAACCAGGAATTTTGAATGGAGGTGCAGCAAAACATTTTTTTTTATAATTTTGTTCATTAAAAAAACTTTATTTATTCGATTTTATTTTTACTAAGTATAGGCACATGTAGTTATGTTCTTCTACTGTTAGGTGTAGGACTGTTGAGTTGTGTTGTGCTGACTTTTTTCCATGTTTTTTTTGTCTTGTGCTGGCTTTTTTATGTCTTTCCATTTGATGTTTCTATCCGTTGCTGCTTTTTTTACTTCGTCGTGCCAGGTTTTTCTCAGTCTACCTCTTTTGTTTTTTTCCCTGTGATCTTGCTTTTCTGGTTAACCTTTCTTCTTTCATCCTATAAATGTGACCCAACCATCCCAGCTGTCTTTCTTGTATTTTTGTTCTCTATATGTTTCATTTCAGATTCTATCTTGGTTGGTTTTTCCTTAGATTTTTTTTTAGAAATCCTATTTCTGCAGCATTCACTCGGCTACTATTTTTATTTGTGAGTGACCACCTTTCACGTCCGTATAAAAGTGCCGGAATTATTACCTTTTTGACCACCTCCACTTCTCTTCGTTTTCGGACTTCTCTATTTTTAAAAAATGTTGTTCTTAAACAGTTAAATATTCTTCCCACATTTCCTGTCCTTTCGCTCATTTCTTTGTCCATTCCTCCATTTTTCTCTATGATCACTCCTAAATATTTAAAGCTTTTTACCTGTTCCAACCTCAGCCCATTTAAAGTGACGTTATGCCTTTTGTTCTCTGTTGTAACGACCATAGTTTCAGTTTTTATTTTCATGTTAATTTTTTCCAATTCCAGGTTTAGAGGTCCTAGTTTAGACCATGTCGTCTGCGAACATTAGCTCAATTATGTTTATTTTTCCATTTTCCAGTGCCTAGGTGAAACGGTCTCATTTTTTCTTTTGCTTCTTTAATTACCCCATCTTTAACTACTGAGCATCCTTGTTTTAAGCCCTCTTTTGTATCAAACTCTTCCGATTCTTCATTTTTTGTTTTTACAATATTTACCCGTTTTTCATACATCGCTTTTATTATGTCGATTGTTTCTAATTCTATTCCCTTCCCTCTTAGGCCCCTCCATACGCCTTTTCTTTTGATTTTATCGAATGCTTCTTCCAAGTCTATTAAACATAAATGTATATCCTTGTTTTTTGTTAATCTCTTTTTGATTGTTTGTCTTAAGACTTGGTTTTGTGTACTCCTTCCTCCTCTGAAACCGTATTGGGATTCTTCTAGCATGCTTTCTGTTTTTTCTTTTAATCTGCTTTCCATTACTCTTGCCAGTATTTTTCCTGGTACACTCATTAATGTTATTCTTCTATAGTTAATACAATCCGTTTTGTCCCCTTTCTTGTATAAAGGCAGAATTATTCCAACGTCCCAATCCCTTGGTACTTTTCTTGATTTTATTACTTCGTTCAATAGAGCCCTTAGTGCTTCTTTCCCTAATTCTCTTTTATGTATTTAATCATTTCCGGTATAATACCGTCTTTACCTGCGGCTTTTCCGATCTTTAATTGTGCTATATTATGACACAAACTTGCGTTTTTTTAAATGAAAATTTTAGTTGGCCATGGCGTATTTCAATTCCTTATGTTTTCTCATTTCAAATATAAGGGTTGATATAATTATTTTTCAATAATACGAAAGTTACAAAAGGTTTTAATGTTTTTTTTTTTTTAAGATTAACGTTATAAATATTTAGTAAAAATGTGTTTTGTATGTAGATTTAAAATTCCTTGTTATTTTTTGCCATTCAATTGTAATCTCTTTGTAGTGCCGGTTAAAGGGGTTAGCATATGAGTTATCGATCAAATGTTGCGAGTCACCGATGCTTGTGTTCAAGCTGATGGGCTTGGCAGATATTTCAAGATTATACCTACAAAGAACATGTAGGAAGAAGTAAGATTTATTCTATTAATAGCAACAACTTTACTCACACATTTATGTGTCTGTCTGGCGCTTTTAGTTTCATAATTGTCCGCTAGTAGCGAACTCTCATCCTTTTACTTTTTAATTTAAATTGAATTTAAAGTTATCAGCGTCCGTTCTACTAACTATTTTGCATTGCGTGCGTGCTTGTTCATGATTTTTGTTGCTAAAATGCTAATCCGGGAGATTAGGAGATTTCGCCGCGCTCCTAAATCTCCGATGCATCGATACGAGCCGAGCGCTAAGCTATTTCCTCGGATTGTTTTTTCATAACAACGCTAATTAACATGGGAATGTTCTCAGTCTCAGGAAAAACAATGGTAACTTTTAATTAACGGTTGTGCCCGTCACAAACCTGAGTTACCGAGTCGAGAAACCGGATGTAAAATAATTTCGAGGTTAGGTGTTATTTGTTGAACTTTTTTATTAGTCTTGTAGAAGTGGCTCGGTTTTTGGAGTTGTGTAACCTTTTTAAATAAGAACTGGAAATGTGCCATGGGAAAAATTTTAACGCACGGCAGAGCGCTGTGTTGTAATTCAGGTAAAAGTGTGGAAGGGCAGGAAACATTTTTATAAGGGATTAATAATCGGTTTAGTACAATATTCTTAAGTACGATCAAAACTTTTTCGTTTGTCCAATCTCATTACCTACCGATATTGTTTAATTTTGTAGTCTGTATAGGACTATAGAGTGTCATTTTCAGCAGAATTGTATAACATGAAGCAAATAAGAAGCTGTGAATTAAGTCATAATTTAATTTTACTTAATTGGCTTGGACTTGTTTTTCTAATTTAAAAAATAAGGCCTGTTTATGAATTGAACAAGATTATTAAAAAAAATGTAAACACTCATTTTCTGTGCTTTTCCACTTAAGAAATCTCGACCAATCTAATTGAAGGCGAACGCTAAAATCTGCAGCGAATACCAAAATGACAAAGTAAATTTCAAAACAATTTTTCAATATCAGTAACGAAAAAAGTAACATGCATACACAAAAAAATATTAATGAGCAATTTTGTTTGAATACATATGGAAGGCGGCTGTGATAAAAACATTTGATAGCGCATTGGTATCACGAGTGAGATTTTAAACCGCCAATGGTTATCTATTATTTAACGCAATGTTTTAACTTGGAACATGCAACGTTAAAATGTAGCATGCACAATGCAAGTTGAATGTTTTCGTAAAATAGATTTGTAGTCATGATTAAATTCTTGCATGCACTGTTAAAAGTTTATCTTAATTTTTGACTTAGCACAGTTTGGCTGCATTGTGGCATTTTTAAATTTTGTCGGCAATACTTGTAAAATAATTTTTTGGAAACGGCGACAAATTCTCTATTAAATGATGTGCATTTGTGATCTCTACGATGACGTATGTCAAATCCGCGATAGGCAACTGTTTTTTTTTTTTTTTAATTACATAGTATACATTTTTTGATTGATTGGGATTGAGAATTTAATTCTGAATCCGACCATGTATTAAAAAAGTATGCATACATAAGAAATTTTTCGAGAAAAATCAGTTCAAAGTTTATTCAAATTATAGCAAACAGTCTATTTAACATAACAAAAAACGATCAAATCTTAAAAATTATTTTATCTATCAATGGAAATGTAATAAAAATTAATTTTTAATAAAAATAAAAACAAATAATAAACGTCGACATAAAAAAATTAGACTTCCAAACACAGTTGTCCTCTATGTGAAACTGCTGAAATAGTATACGGGAAGAATCATTCCACCCTCGTGCTTGTAGCTGCCCTCGGCGCTGCGCGTCTCGTGCATCTAACCAAGCACTTGGCTGTTATGATCCACTTTCCCGCTCGGTATGTAATATACTATTTACTTGTTCTGGTTATATCCCATCCAGGCTTAGATTATGGTTTTGGTTTTGTCTTTGTACATTTTCATATTGTTTACTTAGTTCCCTGTATACGATTTCCATATTGTGCTTTAAATATTTTTCGTATACCCTAGTATCGCCAAATCGTCTGCGAAAATCAATTAATTAAATACTACTCTACCCATTTTACCATATCCGAACCTAAAGGGTATGATGTGCTGTCGGCATGTTTTTATTACATCATTAATTACTATCGAAAAATTATTTATTTATAAAGAAATGAAAGCCAATTTGAACACAGTTTTTTAGGATATAATAGAATGAACTCGCTTTTACATCCCTAAACTTATATGTTGGACGAAACAATTTATTTTAAGGCACATTCGATGCGCTTATCGAGTCGAGTGACATCTTAAAATTGCAGTTATTTTAAGCATCTTAGTGCGTTTAGTTTCCCAATAACTTTTGCTTATAACTGTACTGCTTGTCCCAGTAACAAATATAACTATTTTATTACTTTATTGGACATCTATAGCTTGTTTAACGACCGAACATGTAGGTATCAGCATAGAGCCGTACTAGAATATAATTTACACACTTTTACGATTATCGAGTTTATTGTACGGCCGTTTTGACCGAGAGAAGCGGAAAATTGTGCATTCACATAAACTATGAATATTGTATTGAAATTGATGTGTATTATTTCGTTTTTAAAAGATGAGTTTATTGCCGACAGCGTTTTGACTGACGTAGTTAAAATTTGCAATGACATTAAACGAAATGGACAGTAATTTAATTGGGCTGCGCTATATTTTCATTCAGATTAGGCAATTAGTGTCGCGTACCAATTTACTCGTATTTGTGGTTAAACTCAATTAGCTTCTGCACAACGAACAAATACATTGACAATTTTTAGCTTTAATAGAAATCCAATGAAAATTAGGCATTTGAAAACCCGTGATAAAAATACAGATCAAAATTTTAATATGTATAAATTCTTATATTGCTAATACTTGCAATTTCTTGTAACCATATAATATGTAGAAATACCTATACAGGGTGTCCCAAATTCGAGTAAATGCATGGGGATCTCGCTTATCTTAAGAGCTACGAGGTCGGTTAAATTAGGGCAAAGTTGCGAAATTAGATGCTCATCAAATATCTGCAAAGAAAATTTTCATAGCTGTCTTAGTTCAAAAGTTATTTAAAAAAAACTGAAAAAATGGGTTTTCGTTTTTTTGCCCCATTCCTACATTTTTTAAGATATCGACAATCTGGAGGAAACACTTCTCCATGGCAACTTCTTACGCTTTATATTTTGAGATAACCAAGAATTTCCAACAACGTTTCGTCTCTTCAGAAACATCAACTTCATTTTTTTAAATACAGCGAAAACTTTTAATCTCATAGTCGGAGAGCATTTTGTATTCTGATTTCAATGATATATGACGCTTAATATCTAAAATGATATTTAACCACAAACATTTGAGAAAAATCCACTTTGTCCGATTTTTGAATCAAATGATCCTATACAAAAAAATAAAGTAAAAACAAAACAATTTTTGTTGTTGTTTTTGTTCTGTTAAAGCTGTCACTTAGACATTAATATGATCGTGATTTTAATGGTATTGAATAAACTGTTGAAAATTAAAAAGCATGTCATGAGATGAATTTGCAACATGTCCTGTTTTTCTTTGTTTGTGAAAACCATTTTATTAAAAATGAAAATCAACACTTTTTAAGAAAATCGCGATATGTCATAATATAAACAAAAATCGAATTACGAATTAAATTCTGCATCAGAATCAGTAAAGAAGCTATACTATCATTTCAAAAAAAAAGTTGATGATCGGCAGTCTGACATTATTTGACTGTCATTTTAAAGAGAATTTCCTGCGATTTAAAAATGATATAAGGTTTTTTAGGGGTTTCCTCTTAAAATAAAAAGTTGTAGGGGTGCGACAGTTAAACTAAATCACCCTGTATATAATTTATTTGTCTGTTCAATTTTTTTCAAACAATCGACTTACGCCACTTTCACAATAAACGGTTCACTTTTGTGTATTGTTTTTTTTAAGTACCTATATTTTTAAGTTCAAAGAATTTATAGATACATTTTCTAGGTCTGAATATGTCTTAGTAATTAAAACGAAACGTTAACGGTGATATCTTAAGCACTTTATTTACAGTGTTAATTTTTTTTAAATAAATTCTGTTGAAGTGAATTTTTTTAAGCAATGTAAACGGAAATATAAAAGTGCTGCTCTTTTGGAGGCGCCGAACGTGGAACTTTTATATTCGTATTAAATCACATTTTAGATTATCCTTTTCATTGTGGATTTCCCCGAAGTCGACGATAAATTAGCTTAAGACCGTCTTAGATTGCATGAACTACCGTGCAGCACTTCGTTGTTAATAATCTGGTCTTTAATCTCTTTCCAAATTTACTTGGATTTCTACTGCCGCCTCTTAATGTTTATATTTACGAGCGACTCTTAATTCAGATTAACTTAGCATCGCAGCTCTCTGATATTTTTCTCGAGCCATATCGATTGTTGTTGTAATTCCCACGTTTCGTATTAGTTTGCTTTGAAAATAATGGTACGATAATAGACGGCACTTAGTTAACAGTAAATATGGTAAGTTTTTCACCGATCAACATGGCGCAACATGAATATTTCATGCTAGGAAGTATACAATATCGAATTATCATCTTATTGAAGGTATAATATGTAATTTCCTTGCTAACATAATGTATATACCTCCCTATACATGCTAACTAAACATATGTATCGTTTCCATCGCAATTTAATTACATATATTTCGCATTTTTTCATAGTTCATAATAGGTAACGGTGGTATTTATGGGTATGCCATATTGGTAACGAATAATAGCGGCCAAGATTTTATGTTTTGCAGCCTTTATATGTGCTAAAAAGTACAACATGGACTTAATAGATGTGTGGAGAGTAATACTAACAGTATTTATTATCTTGCTGTGTTCGTGTTGCCAGGATTATAATCAAAATCTGAACTAAATCAGATTTAACACTTTATAGCTTCAGCGTCCCTTATTATTGGACCAAATTTTAATCGCTGCATCCGCCCACATCCAAATTGTATCCATTGCCACTTTGCTTAACACAGCATTAAAAAAACTTACCTCTAACCTGACCCTTACTTACTGATTTGATCGGTCATTTATCGTTTCAGCGTCCCTTATTATTAGACCAAATTTTAGTCGCTGCACCCGCCTACACCCAAATTGTATCCATTGGCACTTTGCTTAACACAGCATTAGTAAAAACTTACCTCTAACCTGACCCTCTCTTACTGATTTGATTGGTCATCTATCGCTTCAGCGTCCCTTATTATTAGACCAAATTTTAGTCGCCGCGCCCCACCCACATCCAAATTGTATCCATTGCCACATTGCTTGACACAGCATTAACAAAAAACTTACTTACCTCTAACCTGACCCTTTCTTACTGATTTGATTAGACATCTATCGCTTCAGCGTCCCTTATTATTAGACCAAATATTAGTTGCTGCGTCCGCCCACATCCAAATTGTATCCATTGCCACAATGCTTGACGCAGCATTAAAAAAAAACACCTCCAACCTGACCCTCTCTTACTGATTTGATTGGTAATCTATCGCTTCAGCGTCCCTTACTATTAGACAAAATTTTAGTTGCTGCACATCCAAATTGTATCCATTGCAACTTTGCTTGACACAGCATTAAAAAAAAAACTTGCTTACCTCTAACCTGGCCCTGTCTTACTGATTTGATTGGTCATCTATCGCTTCAGCGTCCCTTATTATTGTACCAAATTTTAGTCCCTACATCCGCCCACATCCATTTTGTGCCACTCTGCTAAACTCAGCGTAAAAAGCAACTTTTACTCACCTCTAACCTGAACTCTCTTACTGATCAAAACAGAGTGACCATGCAGTGTGCGGTGGCAATGATTAAAAGTTGATCTAATAGTAAGGGACGCTCAAATGAAAATACTGTATGTAACATTTTATTTTTTCCATCTGTATTATAGAAATAATTGTCCAAATCTTAACCGGAAAAGATCAAGCATTCTTTTGATGTAGTCACACGTTATTTACATTTCCTTTGATGCGCGCAAAGAATTACGCGAAATTACTTTAACAGCGACTTTGTGTATTCGTGTAAAAAATACTCAGCTAATATTGTGTACTTATATCGCGTGTTGTAATACACATTGTGGGAGTATAAGTAATTGTGTATTGACCTTAAAACAAATATTTTTAACATGTGGATCAAATGGCTATAAACAAGAACTACGTGATTTTACGACCCAATTAATCTAGTAATTTTATGGTCTTTTAAGTAATAAAGTACGCCTTTTTGTAAATTAACTTTAAAGTACATTGCATTAGACGTGCTTTTATTGTATAATTTATGGACTTAATATAAATAGCGTTCTTTGTAAGCCGTTTTAATGTGCATTTTGCAATGTTTTAATCGTCATTTCTTTTGTTGCAGGAACATTCAACCCTGATAGGAAACGATGAAAATATAGGCCCAGTTTTGCTCTCGGTAAAAACCGAAAATGTAGCCAACCAAGAACACACACGAATACTTTTAAGGTTAAGAACCGGTACGATGCACGAAATAGTACCGACTTCTTGCTTGGGCAACTCTCCGAGTCCCGCCAAAATGGCCAAACTGCTCAACGAGCAGTTGAACATCGACAACTTCGCCCCCGTGTTGTGCCCGAAAGCGTCCCAGCTCATCGCCAACTACGATGAGCACGTGCTGGTGACGAATTTCAAGTTCGGCGTGTTGTATCAGACGTTTGGACAAACGGCCGAGGAAGAATTGTTTTGTAACAATATCACCAGTCCCGCTTTTGATAATTTTCTCGGCCTCCTGGGGCGAAGGATACAGTTGAAAGATCACAAAGGTTATAGAGGGGGACTTGATATTCAAAACGGTCACACCGGAGATCAGGCAGTGTATGATATTTTTAAGGAGCGGGAAATTATGTTTCACGTGTCCACTCTTCTGCCGTACACGGAGAGCGACCCTCAACAACTGCAAAGGAAGAGGCATATAGGAAATGACATTGTCGCCATCGTTTTTCAAGAATCGAATACTCCATTCTCACCAGATATGATTGCTTCACACTTCTTGCATGCGTTTATTGTTGTGCAGGTGTTGGAACCGAATACTCCAAACGTTAGGTGAGTTTTTTGAAATATTTATTTAATGCAAGTTTTCTGCGATTAATGTAAAACTCCTTTTTGACTATAAACAAAGGGTTGGTTACCTACCTCAAAAGATTTTTTTGCGCAAGACACGAAAATTTGTTAAGTACTAGTGCTAACAAAAAAAAATGCTTATAAAAATAGTAAATTATAAAAGCAATTCTTAAACCCAATTACACAAAACCCCATCACAATTTAGAGGATGATTTAACTCTACAACATTGATAAAGTACCCCCTTTTGGCATTGGACAATATGTTAAAAATTTGAATGAAAATGTAATAAAAGTTCCAATACTGTCTGGGTAGGCCTCTTTTGTCTCCTGGCAACCAATATTTTCCCAGTCCCACCACTGGTGATAATTAACTGCTTGGCAGGAAATGAAAACCACGTAGGTATATGGAATTCCGGGAAAATAACTTTTTTCTTCTATATTCTTATACATAAAAGGTGGTCCACATAGAAGAGCCACTATTGGGGTCTTGTGAACGGTAAGAGCTACAACGAAGTTTAAATTATACAAATTGTTCTCTTTTGTGCGACCTGTATTTACTAATGCTTTAATGTTTTAAAAAAGTTCCATGGCACGGTAAATAATAAGCAAAAATCAAAATAGCCATTTTTTTTTAATCGTTAATAACTCGGTTATACTTGATGGTACAAAAATACTTTAGGGAACAAGTTGTAGATTTTTTTACGTACTTTAAAATAAAAACGTTCATTTGTTTCAAAATTGTTTAAATTCATGACGCTCGATAGCTACAAGTACATAGGAACTTTTTAATGAATTTTATTTTTGTTTTGAGTCTAAATATCAAAATAAATACAGTAACTGTATATTATTGAAAAGAAGGAAAAAATGTTTTTCATGAGGTCCCATAGCCAACTATAGTTTCCATTTATAGACATGCAAGTTCGTATTGTATCTAACAATTTAAACAATATTAAAACTAATGAATATTTTCATTTTACAGTGCGTAAAAAAATGTAAAACTTTTTCCACAAAAATATTTTTGTACCTTTAGTGCCAGACTAGAGTCAAGCTCAACAGGGTCTTCTTTTCCCGCTAATTTTTCCAAGCCCGTTCCCTTGGCAGTGGTTTCGCTAGATAGTGGGTAGGGACAGTGGGAATTTCGTTAATCCATTCATGCGCGTCACTAATTAGATAACGAGGCATTTGGATATCAGTCTACCGCGATTAGTCCCGCCATTGAGGTTCAGATAGTGGGCACCGCCAGTGCTTTAAACCAGGGACCCCTGAAATTAGATAACCATGAGCTAGTCCAGGAACTCTAACCCTCCGGCACGGCGTTCGTCACTTAGCATGCCCCGGACAGGGTGCCTAAGCCCAATCCGGCAGAATTACCCCTTTGGTGGGACATCGCAACAGGTTGCAAGGATAAAAGGCAAAGAGGTTAAACCGCACGGCCGCCGAAGCGACCGGCAAGATGGATAACCTTAACTGGTGAACGGTTCCTGCCAACGTGTTAAATCAAATCTTACCACGCGGCATCCGACTCGCAGTGGAGGCATTGAACCTCACCCAGTTCATCATATTAAGAGAGTCATAGTTACTCCCGCCGTTTACCCGCTCTTGCTTGAATTTTCTCACGTTGACATTCAGACCACTGGGCAGAAATCACATAAGGTTAACGATTTAATAATCCCTATATTAATTTTTGTTGATTACCTAGCGTGCCATGGAACTTTTTTAAAACAATAAAGCTCACTGAATAGATGTCATAAAGAGAAAAAATTTGTTTAATTTAAACTTGTTTGTAGCTCTTACCGTTTACGAGATCCCAATTGGTATAATTTACTCCTTTTGAGTTAGTGTTGAAAAATAAATCAGTGTAATCATTTACTAGAAACTAATATACTTTTAAGTAAGGGAAAAATAGTTTTTTTTTAAATATAAATTGTTGCAAATTATTGCAAAAAATTACTACACCAGTTCGAAATTGCGTCGGTATTGTTTTTTCAATTATTAATTTTTTATTTTTTCGACATTTGATTTGATTTAATAATAATGTGCTATAATTTTTAATTTTGTCAATCGTAGATATACAGTGCCCATGGTAAGGGTATTTTATTATTATAAGATATAAAACGTGGATTAAATTAAAGAAAATATGCGGATTTTGAGTCTAATATAAATTTAATACCTAAATTGGGATTTAGTATCCCGATCGCCTCATATTTTAAAAAAAACATTTGTTTTAAACATTCCCAGCACTTTTTCGTGTTTTGACATTATCAAGACAAGTTTTGAGAGAATTTTATTTTTTTACAACGAAAATTTTTAGTGTTATTTTATTTGGGCTCTTTATTTAATTGTGACATCATGATTTGAATTTTTAATGCCTTTCAAGCTAGTGAAATAATCACCTTATTTTATGTACAGAAAAAAAACAATAGAAAGAAAGCTATGCAACAACGAAAAACAATTAAAAATTTATTTCTGACATTTGGCTGTGACGCATCCTATTGTTTTTGTTTGTTTCCTCGCTATCAATTGTTTAAAAAAAAACAAATTTCACATCAAATGTAGTTTTTTATCGAGTGATTTACATTCTTACAAAGGTAATAAATATGCGAATTAATGACGTCATAATCAAATAAATAACAAATTAGTGTTAATGGCGATAAAAAATGTTACATTCAACTTTAAAATTTTTCATATAGGTACATTTAGCCCCAATCTAAAGGTTATTTGAAGAAAACAAATCGTTACCTACCATTTGTAACATTTTTTAAGTGTCTAACCGTTTATATCAGTAAAATCAATTAAGCCTTACTACGAAATTGCCTTTTCATTGTTTAGTGCTTTTTTTATTCGTCAAAAGCACGTTTTCAACAAACTCCTAATAATGCGTATAGCGTATAGCGTAAGTCGTGCTACAAATAAACCTACAGAGATTCTATCACACTCACGATTGCCGGTAGGTGACAAAAGTAAAGATAAGAAGTAATTCCCTTTAATTTAGAAAGAATTAAACGTTAAAATACCTTTTCCATTCCACAGTAATCATTAAAACGACCTTGCCGTCCACAAACATAACACGTAACACCTACTTCCGATGGCTGATAACAACAATAACAAAGATTTTTATTTAAATGCTTTTGCGTTTTAATACAAATTGATTTTCAAACACATTGTATGGTAATTTATAAAACTAAATAATTTATCAGAATAATACGACATACCTGTTTAATGAATCACCTGAACACTTTTTTTTATCTGTTTGGTTAAAGCCGTTGACGAAACAAATGCGTTTCTCTTGTTCCAATTAAAATTCCTTTACACAATTTTGGTGTACGTTTGAAACCTCGTATCTGCACGCATGTCCTTGGAACAATTTGTTTTGAACTGATATCGGTACCAATCTTGAGATATTTAAGTGAAATATTGCTTGTCGTTTTTCAAAAACATCAAGGTTGATCGTTATTGAAGGACAAAGGACACATTTTGGTCGTTTTACCAGGTTAATGTGTTCGCACTTATTTTTAGAGTTTTGACCAATGCCACTGTAACATAAATGTTGTGGTCCTTGACTAATTAAAAAATATGTAAGTTATGGAGGGAGAAATGTGGACTCATTTTTTAGTTTTTCAAACAAAACCTTATTTTACTAAGTAACAACTCTTAGCTGTTTTCATTGGTATAGGGATGGTTCATGCAAATATGTTCTACAATTTGCACTGTTAAAAAGTGTTGGATGCCTTCACTAAATATTAGTTCGTTAAAGATTAACATTGAATTATCTCTCCTACAATATTTAAGTAAATATGATAGTTAAGTACTGTGCACGACCACCAATGTAAATGACTCTTACCGTACAGCTTGCATGCATAGAAAGTGTGTCCTTACGCACGGTAAGCAAAAAGCACGGTTTTTTAAAGAAATTATCAAAGTAGACCCACGTCAAACAATTCCTGCATGCCTAGTAAGTGAGTTATAACGCACGGTAAGCAAAACGCACACTTGTCTAGAAATATCAAAGCAGGCTTATGTCAAAGACAACGTAATTACATGTGTTTATTAGCCAAAAAGCCATTAAAATCGTAGGTATTATGTGATCGTAGAAAAAGTAAGCTGCATAACACGAGCTGTAAAGCAATTACGCACTCGTGGAAATACGCACGAAGCCGCTAGTGGGCGTAATATGCTTCTTACAACTCCTGCTATGTAATACACTATTTTGAAGTACTTTAAGTAATTGTTTATAAGCTAAAAAAACTGATCTTTGGGTAAAGATTAGGGTTAGTTGCTTCACAAACTTCATTGCTTTGACTTTGGAAGCCCATTTAAATATATCATCTAAAATAAATGTATTTTTGTAAATTTCCAAAACTTAAATTTGTTCAAGGTATTTTGAAAAATTGCGGTGTAAATCAACATGTTTAAAACAGCAAGTACACAAATAGCTGTTAGCGCTTTAAGGAAATGTGCAATTATATGCAATTACAACTGTAATATGACTAATGCTTGACTGATGAATTGTTCTTCATAATTAATTCTTTCACAGATTAACTGGATCGCTTTAAATTCATATTGTTAGAAGAAAAGTTATTAGCATCCTACAGTTTAAGCATTTAAAATACATTAAACTGTACAGAGTGGTCTACATAGATGGGCCACTATTGGAATCTCGTAAACGGTCTAAGCTTTAAAAAAGTTTAAATTGAACAAATTGTTCCCATTTCTGATGCTATAATGTTTTAAAAAACTTCCATTGCACGCTTGATTTTTGTTTATGTAGTTCTAGTAGGTCATAAAACTTTTTTAAAAGATTAAAGCATCACTGAATAGGTCTCAGAATGGGACAATTTGTCTAATTTAAACTTCTTTGTAGCTCTTACCGTTAACGAGATCCCAATAGTGGCCCTGCTATCTGGACCACCCTGTATCTATAAACTTAAAATATACACCACTATGACTACAACTAATTTTAAACAATTGAGTTCATCTTGGTAGATATTTTAGAAATCTGCACTCATGTGCTACAGTAACAAAATCGGAAATAACCCGATCAATTTTGGTTGTAAGTGAAAATCCTTAATAATAGGTGCAAAGTTTTAATGCGAATCGCAAGTTTCAACACGCAAACCCACTCTACTAAAATAAGTTTCAGAACTAAACACACCGAACATTTTTTATCACATTTACGAAATAACATCACGCGAAGCAGCAGTTACCATAAAACTTTTTTTTTCGCAAAAAAATCAATAAAATTCCATCACACAAAGTTCTTTACGAAGTTTCTTTATCGTAATTTCTAGTAATTATGATTTATTTTCACGCAAATATAGTGTTCTTCGACAAGAATTTTAATAGTTATAATGTCAAAGGCAAAACGCAGGTTCACTTCCTTACTCTAACCTGATAGACTGGCCAGTATGCAGGGCCGGTCATCTATCTATATATCGGGGCCCGGGTGCAACAACGTTTTTCGTTACCTCTGTAAAAAGTTGTTGGAAAAGTTTTACGTCGAATTAATAAATTTTGAATAATATAAGTAGGTATATGCGCGTAAGAATATAAAATTCTAGTAAATTATGAGAAATAACTTAACCACAACAATTAAAATATTATTTATTTTGGAAGACTTTTATCAGTTTTTGAACTTGGACCTTTCACAGCCCATTTTTCAATTATATCTTCAAAGTCTGTCATTTCAGCTTCTGTATTTTCTATGGATAATGTTGTTTGGAATTAATAAGTCTCTCTTGCGACTTTGTAAATCTAACATGTTTTAATATTCTTAATTTACTGTACAAGCGTTTTTCACGAGCCATAGTTAACGGGAAGTAATAAATAAGCTCTAAGTGCATTGCAAATAAAAGAAAAAAATGTAATTAAATAATTTTTTAGTATTATAATTTAAGCAGTTCTGATAAATTGGGATTTTTTTTCGGTTATATTTGTTATTAAAAAATGTCCTTGTAATTTCTTCATCTTTATTATAAACGTCCAAAGTTTTTTTTACAAAATTCATTTACATGTTTTTTTAATAGTTCAGGAGAGCAAGTATCCTCAACCAAATTATGAGCTATTTTATAATATTCCTAAATTTCTGGAACTAATTTAAATCGTTCGTCTATTAGAAAAATCAAAGTGTCGATCAGGGGATGAAACCAAAAAATCTTATGATTTGCCACAGGATCATCTAAAGTTTCATTAGTACCTATCTCATCAATAAAACGCAATCTTTTACCAATACGATAGGTAGGACACTTCCATCTTGTCCTTGAACAATTTTTTATCTTCTGATGATTTCTTAATTTTAGCAATTCTTAAAGTACGTTTTCCATTGATTTTATAACTAAAATACTAAAAAAGATGTTTCTTATATCAGGTTTTTTTTTGTAGAACAGTAAATACTTTATTGATTGAATTTAAAACTTAATACCAAACTAAAAGTGGAATTAAAAAGGGCAATTTTGTAATATTTTCGAACGCGCAATTCGTTCAAGGTGGATGAGTCACAAAATTTACAAAATCATTTAAATACATGCCATTTTGGGCTCCCCTAAGCCGGGGGCACCCGGCATTGCACCCACTGCAACCCCCCACTTGATCGGCCCTGCAGTATATACAAATGTACAAAGTAATTTGGAAAGTTGAGTTTAGAAATTACAAACAATTACAAAGTATACCAAAACATTGTGACTAATGTGAGTTGTTTATAAGAAATCATGGTTCAGAAATAGTAAATGATTTTTTTTTGCCGTCCAGAAAATCAGTTGTTTTCGATTAATTTTTAGGCTGGAAAATACAGCTTTATTGTCCAAGGCCAGAAAGTAACTGGTTGGCATAATGAGTTGTCTTTACCGACCTAGGCCGGAAAGTAGCTGCTTGCCATGGTGATGAGTTGTTTTGTTGATTTGCGCTGTCAAACAAGCGTCCTTATATCACAAAGCGAGTTTTTACCTGTAGTTTGTTAAGTTATTGTTTAATTAAGGATGGTGACGATAGTGATTTTGGTGTCAGTGACGGACGCAGAAAAAATATTGTACTAACATACCCCGAAAGTGTGTTTACTAGACTCGGTAAGTTTTCAGGACTCACCTACGGCTCGTCCCAAAACTACCTGCTCGTCCAGTAAAGTACCACTTTTCGGTCTTTAGATAAATAACTATTAATTGCGTTTATTAGTACCTATTAATAAACAAATCGTTAAATAATCGTACAACACATCATTAATCAGTTTTTTTACTGTACCTATATTATAAAACAATAGAAATAGAGCATTCAATAGTTTTTAATGGCTGTCGGGACGCCTACCATAATAAAAACGTCTTTGTTTTACATTAAACTCATTTTATAACACTCAAATGGCCTGATTTTTTATGTTTTTATTTAACAGTTCTTAATTACATTGATACTAATTTGTGTTTCCACACGTTCAACTTATCAAGGTACTTATATCGCGGGTGTAAGCTATAGGCTGTTACGAAACGTGATTTCAAAATAAACAATAAACTATTTAAAAGTCGCCGTTGTTTTAAATTTATTAAAGCAATAATAAACAAAAGTTACTTTAGCTATAATACGATCTAGATTGTACCTACGCACTTTTGTCCTAGTTTTTCTGTCTCGAGACGCCTTTCACTGCACGTTTATTTCAATTTAATAGGTGATTTATATAAATTTCACCGCTAGAACAATCGTATTTAAATTTGTTTGTAATTAGTGCAGTCACTTTTTGCCGACGAGTGGCGTAATGGCTTACATAACGTCAGTGACTAAAAAATACGCTAGTTAAATAAATTTTCAGCTCTTATTGGTAATTTTGCATATGTAAAAGACTGTATGAAAGTGGGTTAGTTTATTTATGTATTCGGGTTTTAAGCTAATGAGTTTGTTGCTAACAATATTGCATTTTCCACATAGGAAAGGCCCTAGACTCTTAGGGCCGATTGGATTAAAGCTAAAACTGGGATTAACCCCACGATTAAACCACGTTAACCCTAGAACTAGGCAAAATCCCAGTATAGTTGGCGCTGATGTTGCCTAATTTTAGGGATTAACTTATAGGGTGACCAGATCGGTACAACTAAAAATCGGGACAAGACGACAAAAAATAAAAAATGATGTTTTTTTCGGTTACACCGATTTTCAACAATTCCCAAAATACAGGGTATTCCAAAAGTGACTGTCTACTACGCTGAATTTTATTAATTTTAGTATCTACAATGATATGTTCGTTAGTATACAAATTTATGTATTTAAGGAATTGTGTAAGAAAATGTAACTTTTTTATGTGCATACATTTGTATAATAATGGACAAATCATTGTGCCAGAATATAAGTTTTTTTGAAAAGACTTAAATTCACCAAAATATGTAATCACTTTTGGGACACCCATCACAATGTCATCAAAAATATCTTATCTTTATGATTTATAAGGAACATTCCCCTCATATTATTTTATCATACATACTTTACGTACTTTGAACACCTGGAAGATTTCTTTGAAGCAGACATACACATTGAGTGGCCTCTAGGGGTGGGCGATATATCGATGTAATAATTGTAATATCGATATATCGAAATATCGGATATCGATACTCCGATATATCGATATTTCGTGGTATGGACAACAAAAATTAGGGAGAGAAGCTTTTTTTCTTAGGTCACCATCTCTTTTTTCAGTTTTTTACAAACTTTTTTAGCTTCCTGTCCCTATATCGACATTTCAATATATCGATATAATTTCGATATCGCCCACCCCTAGTGGCCTCCTCGGTCACCGGACCTAACTCTATTAGATTTATTTCTTTGTGGACATTTAAAATCAAGGTCTGTCGCAAAAATAACCGAACTTTTTAAAAATAACAAAACAGCCATTTTTTTGGGGTAAATATATTATTTTATTCAAAAAACGTTCTCTCTGCGGCCATACAACGATTTGCACGGCCATCTAATGCATCAAACGACTGCGCTATATCCTTTGGATGCATGAAATGTTGTCATAACGCTTTCTTTTCATGGATATTTTGAGCCGCGGAAACAAAAAGTAATCACACGGTGTTAAATCTGGCGAATGCGGTAAATTTTGCAACACAGTCACTTGTTTTTGTGCCAAAAAAGCAGTTCCTTCGGCCGCACGGTGAGCTAGTGCGGCCACATGGTAAGCCAGTGCGTTAGCGTGCAAAAGGGCCCAACTGCCAGGTTTACGATATTAAGGCCGAACACGATCAATTTGTGTTAACAAATGCTTCCTAACGCCCAAGTAGAAGTTTCCATTGACTGTATGATCCTCAAAAACAAATTTTGATCGCCTCACGAACTTTTTCGTTGCTATCATCAGCAATTTCTGGTTTCGGAGGACCTGGACGATCGTCATCGTTAATGTCTTCCCGACCTCCCTCAAACTGTTTAACTCTAGTGCGCCACTAGTTTTTTTTCCATTTGCAAAGTTCGGT
Organism: Elmis aenea; assembly: GCA_947652605.1. Taxonomy (NCBI): domain Eukaryota; kingdom Metazoa; phylum Arthropoda; class Insecta; order Coleoptera; family Elmidae; genus Elmis; species Elmis aenea. The sequence goes on along the minus strand of OX393582.1, from coordinate 37,718,739 downwards.
TATTTTGCGACAGACTTTGTACCTACATACACAAGAAAATAGATTTTTCAAAGGACTTTTAAGAAATATCAACATTTTTTTTGTGAATTGTCTATATGCGACTTTCAAATATCTATAATGTATTTGAAAATCGGGACACAATAGTCCCAAAAATACATCCTTGGGACATCGGGACATTGAACCAAAAATAGGGACCAATCCCGAAAAAGGGACGCCTGGTCACCCTAGATTAACTTGTATTTTAAGATTTTAACACCAGTGTTGCTCTGTGCAATCGGTCATGAGCGCGATAAATATTTAAGTTTTGGTTGTTTCAGTGAAACATTTATAAACGATGAATGTAATCAACCCTTTGCTTATATGTAAATAAATATACCTAAAATTTACTGACAGTACAGTAGAAATTCTTAATTAAACCTAATTTTTTTACAAGATTTTTAAGTGGCTAATAAATTGTAAATCCTTTTTTTCAGATACAAAGTTAGTGTAACCGCCAGAGACGACGTACCATTCTTTGGCCCAACATTGCCCACTCCATCCATTTTCCGACATGGACCAGAATTAAAAGAATTCCTACTTACTAAACTCATAAACGCCGAGAACGCCTGTTACAAAGCAGAGAAATTCGCAAAACTGGAGCTGCGAACTCGTACGTCCTTATTGCAAACGCTCACGGAAGAGTTGAAAGAGAAAACCAACGACTTCTTGGGAGGAAGTGCTAATATTGTCCCTGGAACTCCTAAGAGCGATTCCGGGCCCGGTTCCAGGTTTATTGATACCGTCAAAAAAGCCTGGAGCGCGAGGGTTAAGTCCAGCCAGAGCGTGGACAACATGAGCACATCTAATGGGCATGAGAAACTGTCGAAGAAATCGAGTCAGCCTACAATCTCCGAATCTACACCATCTGTAAGTACCCTTTTTTATTCTTATTATTTTACAGCATTTAAGACACTCATTTTCACTAAAAACGGATTTTTTTGTTTACAGAGTGGAAGATCACTCTCAAAGAGTTCAATTGTCTCGAATGGCAAGAAGAGCCCCAGCTCGTCGACCGCATCATCTCCGGATCTCACAGCCCATGCCCACACTCGTCCAGCGTTATCAGAAGCTAGTGATGATTCTTCTCTCACCAGCGAAGACCTGGAACACCTCGCCGGTGGCTATATCGACAGCGATACTGGACTGGAAAGCATGTCCAGCGCTGAAACTGCAGCCAAGGCGTGCAGCGTCTGTCAAGAACGACCAATGTGTTTGACTTCAACAAATAATGAAGCTCTGATACAGGAAGTAACTAGACTTAAGTGTGATAAACTGGACCTTCTTAAACAGAATGTGGTAAGTTATCTTTTGTTAATTGTTACTTATTCCTCTTATAATTGTATTGGTCACAAAGTGTTGTTCAAACATACCAAGTGTTTTGTTTAAGATTTATTACGAACTATTTCGGTGAAAAAAAAATTGTGTATGTTCCCTATAATACTAAAAACAACATTTCAAAGATTTTTCGAATTCATTTCCACAGATTTTTCTGAATGCCCCGGCGCGTGGATGCGAGGTAGTAAAAAGTTTTTATGGACTTTGTGTATCTATGTAGTATGTGTTTAATTTTACATAAAACATCTGTTTATATTTTTTAATTCGTTTTTCCTATTTCTGAGAAAGTCAAAACTTTGTATTAGCAAATTAAAATGTAGAGCTTTAATTGTTCCAGTTGTTTTAAACAGACTTCTCTGTCTGTCTGTCCTGTTGTAATTTCATTCTATTTTATCATTAGATGTTTCACATCATCGCTATTCATTTCAAGAACATTTTTACTATATCGTTAATTCTTTTTTTAAATCTGGATATAAATATTCGTACAGTTATCATCAACAAATTGAAATTAGTTATTTACGTACGTTATTAGATAGATATTCAGATATCAACGTTTTAAATTATTAGTTTTACACACGTCAAAACGAAATGTTAAGATTTTGTTTCAGTTGTAATTGTAATTCATTAATTTAGCAATTGTCAGATTTATTTTGGTACATTATAGGTTTGTTCCAACAAGCGATTTGAAACCAATCAATGGATAAGTACATGAACTGGTTTATTCGCATGCGTGAACTGTGTACTAATAAATGTATTGGCCAGTATTAGCCGTTGTTGGAACGCTTTTACCACTGGTCTAACTGTAAATGACGTTTGTGTCTATTGGGTTCATAGAAATGTGCGCATCGCAAGGGTAAACTCCTAGAATCCAGTACTAAATCGAATTGGGAGGGAGATGCATAGCTACCAGAGCTCACGTTAGTTATGTATAGCGCATGCGTGTAAAAATCCAAGCGCTAGTACATGCCTTCATTCACGTGGTTTTGACCGTACAGTGACTACTTCATGTATTAATTTTATAACACTTGGAACAACCGACTAACCGTCCGGTGAACTTTCAGAGACTGTGTTAGAACGCGTTATTGATACTGCGCAGAATCCTGATAGTACATTGGATCGTACATAGCCTTGCTGGAACAAACCTTATGTTGCACTTTTGCCAACAAATTACATTAATCCAGTCAAAATCTCCTAATTTTGTATCACTTTTGAGTTCCAAACTGAAACCTAAACGAGTTATTTCATAACTTTGTTATTAGTGAACATACTGTATTATATTTGTTAATGTGTGCTGACTAGATGCACTACGATATGTATTATGTTTATTAATGTGTGCTGACTAGATGCACGACTATATATTTGTTAATAATGAAACAAGACTTCTTAACTATGCAACACGTGTTTATTTGTAACTAGCAACCTTGTACATCTCATGGTACATGTGTCTTATGTCACTGTCGGTAACCACACCGCTCTGTACTACCAACATATCTTACATCCCTCGGCTTTATACAAAATCATTATACATTTGAGGTTTACGTATCTGGCGACCTGATCGTGTGACATAAGGTTTATCTACGTCATTGGAGATATTTGTACATTGATCATTTGATACATTACACATTTCATTTGAACTAGAATCAGTAACAGAACATGAAACATCATCCTCTACTAAATGACTTGTAGATTCAGGTTTATTAACAGACTTTCGTAAATCTATTCTATTCCTTCTCATAATTGTATTATCAGCATTTTTAACTATATAAGATCGAGGTGTTTCGTGTTGTGCTATTACTTGACCTGGTTTCCATATGTTATTAACATGATCATATATATTTACAAAATCATCTGGTTTTAATATTTCTAAATTCTTTGAGTGCTCATCATAATAACTTTTGTTTACATTTTGACGTAATTTAAGCTTATCAGTTACATTAACATTTACTTTTGAAGCAAGAGCACTTTGACTACTAGGTAACTTAGTTCTACAAATACGATTCATCAATAATTGGGACGGCGATAACCCAACATGCTTAAGAGGACTGTTTCTATAAGCTAACAAAGCTGAATATATATCTTTCTTTTCTTCCAAGGCTTTTTTAAGAAGTTTTTTAGATATTGATACACCTTTTTCAGCTAAACCATTTGATCTTGGATAAAATGGACTTCTTAAAACTATTTCAAAATTCCATTCTTTTGAAAATTGATTAAATTCATCACTAGAGAACGGAACATTATCAGATACTACTTCATCTGGACAACCAAACTTAGAAAAAACAGATTTTAGTTTTAAAATTACTTCCTTGGCAGATTTATTTTTAATCGTAGCCATCTCAAGCCAATTTGAGTATGCGTCGTACACAACTAAATAAGACACATTTTCATAAGTAAATATATCTGTAGCAACACGTTGCCATGGTCTGTTAGGTATTAAATAAGGCAGTAACTTTTCTTTGCACTGTTTGTATGCAAACTTCTCGCAAATTTTACAACTTTTAACATAGTTTTCAATGTCAATACTCATATTAGGCCAATATAAGATTTGACGTGCACGAGCTTTGCATTTTTCAATACCTAGATGTCCGTCATGTATTTGTTTTAACATATCAGTTTTTAAACATTCAGGTACAATAATTTTATCACCTAAGAATAACAAACTATCATACGTTCCTATATAATATCTTAAATTCCAAAATTTTTGTACATTAGGAGGTAACTGTTTCTTATTCTCTGGCCAATCATTTTGACAGTAATATAAAACAGATCTTAAAGTTTCATCATTTTGTATAGATTGTTTAAATATTTCCTTTTTTTCATTAGATACAGGCAGTTTACTTATAAAGGAATGTATAACATAATCTAACTTAGATTTTTGTTCATTACTATTCAAGAATGCACGAGATAATGTATCTGCTACATTTAAATTTTTACCAGGTACATATACAATTTTAATGTTATAATTTCTTATACGCAAGATCATGTTTTGTAATCTCTTTGGTATTTTTAGTAAATCTTTTTTAATTATTGATTGAAGAGGTTTATGGTCAGAATTAACAGTAATATCTGAATGTCCATAAATGAATGTATTAAATTTCTCTAAGGCAAAAACAACAGCCAAAGTCTCCTTTTCTATTGGGGCATAATTTATTTCAGATTTGGACAAACTTCTTGATGTGTATGCTATTGGGTGATTTTCTTGTATCAGACAAGCACCTAAACCTTCATTACTTGCATCAGTTTGTATAATTATTGGTTTTTTAAAATCAAAATAAGCTAAAGTAGGAGCATTAGTTAAATAGTATTTCAATTTATCTAGGGCTTCATTTTGCTCTTTTGACCATGACCACTCTACTTTATCTTTTGTCAATTCACGCAATGGGGCGGTTATTGCTGACATATTTGGTATAAATCTGGTTAAATATTTAGCCATTCCTAATAAACGCAACAATTCAGTTTTATTAGTTGGCGTTTTTAACTTAACAATTGCTTCAACATAAGATTTATCTGGTTCGGTTCCTTCTTTGGAGAATATTTGACCCATGAATTTCACTTTATCTTTCTTAAATTGAATTTTATTGATGTTAAATTTTATATTGTATTTTAGGGCTCGATCTAGTACTAATTTTAAATTTTTATCATGTTCTAACTCATTTGAACCTGTTATAATCAAATCGTCAAAGTATATTCCAATACCTGGAATGTCTCCAAACAATTCATAATTCTTTTTTTGAAAAATTTCTGGTGCAGAACTTATGCCAAAAGGTAATCGACAAAAATGATAGCGACCAAACGGAGTTGAGAACGCACATAATTTAGCACTTTGTTCATCCAATAAAACTTGCCAGTAACCATCCTTCATGTCTACTACTGTAAAATAAGACTTTCCATTCAACAAATAAGTAATATCTTCAATAGTTGGAATTATAAAGTGTTCACGTTTAATTACATCATTCAAATACTTTGGGTCTAAGCAAAGCCTAATATCTCCGTTTTTCTTTTGAACGATTACAAGATTATTTAACCATTCTGTAGGTTCATCAATCTTTTTAACTATACCTTGTGACTCTAATTCCTTTAATTTATTTTTAAGTGGATTTACTAAACTATATGGTATACGATGCATATTTTGAATATGTGGTACTGCTTTTTCCTGTAAAACAATTTTATAAGGCGTCGGAAACTTTCCAATACCTTCGAACAAAGTTTTATATTTCTGATCATTTTTTATATCATCAACTTTATCAAATTTTATGTTTATATTATCAATTAAACTAACTAAACTTAAATCTAAACATGCTGATAACCCTAACAATGGACTTTGTTTTTTAACATTTACTATGGCAAAAGTTACAATCTTATGTTTATTTCCTATTGAACATTTTAAATCCGCCAGACCTACAGGTTTAATTGTGAACTTTTTATCTCCATAAGCCACTAAAGTTAAATTCGCAGACTTACATTTCGGAGGATCCTTTAATTTTGTATACACTTCTAAGGGTAATACACTGATTTGGGCTCCTGTGTCAATTTTACACGAGACTATTTCTTGATCTTCAATCTTTACTTCTTTCATCCATGACTCAATACCATGACTTGCTTGAGAACTCTGAACACTACTTACATACAATTGCTCTTCACTACTGTCTATTTCACTTTCACTTTCCACTTTCAGATCATGGACTTTTTTCTTTCTTACTAGTTTCTTCTCTTCACTATTTTTTTTCCATGTTGTGGCATCTTCTTTTGCAGTGTTTTCTTTCTTCTTGCACATTTTTGCAAAATGGTTTTTTCCTTGACAATTTGCACAAGTTTTTCTGAATGCCGGACACTTTCCATATATGTGTTTATAACCACAGTATTTGCAGTCACTTACTTTATCATTTGGTTTAACTTCATTTACCATAACTTCATTTTGTAGTGCTTGCGCCTGAACTCTGCTCGATTCCGTGGTTCTACAAAACGTACATGCTTTTTGTAAATTAAGTTTTTCACCTTCTCTGAGTAATCTTTCTTGAGTTTGTTTGTCTCTTATTCCTAATATCACTCTATCACGCACCATTTCATCTTCTTCTTTATATTCACACGATTTAACTGCTTTTTTCAACTCGGCAAGAAAATTATCAAAGGTCTGTCCTTCTTTTTGTATTATTGAGTTGAATAAAAATCGCTGGAAAATGGGATTCTTCTTTGGACTGCAATAATCATCAAACTTTGCTATAATTACATTCAAGTTTTTATTTTCTTCATCCGATAATGCAAAAGTATTAAATAAATCAAGACCATCGTCACCAATCGCCGACAAAAATAACGCAACTTTTCTTTCATTGGACACACTGTCTGATCCTACAGCTTCAACAAATAATTTAAACTTTTGTTGAAAACGTTTCCAATGTTGCGAAATGTTTTGGTCAAATATTAAGGGTTCGGGTAATTTAACCATAGACTCCATCTTGGCTAACAAAAAAAACTAACCTGACACCATGTATTATATTTGTTAATGTGTGCTGACTAGATGCACTACGATATGTATTATGTTTATTAATGTGTGCTGACTAGATGCACGACTATATATTTGTTAATAATGAAACAAGACTTCTTAACTATGCAACACGTGTTTATTTGTAACTAGCAACCTTGTACATCTCATGGTACATGTGTCTTATGTCACTGTCGGTAACCACACCGCTCTGTACTACCAACATATCTTACACATACAAACAAGTTTTATACACACAAGTTGTTTGTAATCATCAGCTACATGATATTAAGTTATTTGCAGATATACCGAGTGATTTTTTTTAACGCATTAATACGCAAATTTGTTATTTTGACTGGTACACTCTACATTTGTTGCAATTTTTGTATTCCAAGACAATTTCTCTTTCAGAAATGTTCGTTTTTCTGTACCTAAATTCAAGCATTTTTGAGTACATTAGGTTTTTTTTGGAAATTTTAAATTTATGTAGAATTAAACAAAAACTTTCACATTTAACAACTTAAAAGAATTTAAAACAAAATCATTTGGAAGTTTTGTTGGCAAAACTCTGGCTGATGATCAGTTAAACTTTAAAAATAATACACAGGGTGTTTGTTACGCTAGGTCCATTTCGCTAAATTTGAAGCGAATATTTAAACCAATACTTTTTACAGTTTTGTTGTAGAATATAGATAATCCATGGAAAATGCATCTCAATATGCTTTTCCAATATACGTGATTAGCATTGGCGTCCACAGGGGAGGGCAAACTCCACTAATGACCAAATGAAAGAGGGTCAAATTTCAAATTAAAAGTTCATTAATATTTTACTGCGTACTTTTGCAAGCTTTGCCTCCCCCTGGATAATTTTCTGCGGACGCTCATGGTGATTAGTATTTTTGATTGAATTGAAGTCAGCAACATTTATATCATATCATTATCTCTTCCCTACTACAGCTATTTTCAAAACTTTCGTGGGCCTGCTTGATGTGCTCTCTATATTTGATGTGAGCTTTCATTTTGAATACGTATAAAGTCAGTTTTATCTTCTTTTACAGACATGCCAGAAAGATATAAAGAGGCTGCGAGAAAAAGAGTTGAGCCTGCAAGGGGATTTAGCTGTTGCAACCAAAGAAATTCTTCGGCTAAGAGAACTCCTGAAAGATTACAGCCCAAATGGTGATGGATCTCCCATGTAAAGCTTGGAAGTACGTAAATTGTATAATTCCTGTTAAACTTTCTACCATTTTTATTTGTACACGTCTATGGTTAAGTTATTTTGTGAGCTTAAGATTACTTTTTTCTCAAGTAATTATTATTTTAAATATTAAGCTTAAAATATATAATTACTAGATTTGTATTAAAAACGTGGACTTATTGAGTAGGTCCGCTTATTTAAACTGCAATTACAGAAAATATATGGTTGTAGATAAAATGTGTAGATAAAAATTTGTCAATTAATGTTTGCACCAACATCACAATATAATACGTATATTATTTGCCTTTAAAAATTTATGGTTTTGTGATATTTTATTTTTGCAGTATACAGGTGCAGTTTATTCTTATTAACATTATTAGAACTATAATAATTTATTAATTATATATGTATATGGTTAGTGTAATAATACAAACTTTACCAACAAATTGATACCAAAGTAACATTCCCCAAAAATTAAAGTTTTTTCAAACTAAGTTATTACGAAGTGTACATAACAAAGTATTTATAGTTTTAATATCTTTAGTTTAACCCCTTTTTTATATATTCGCTTATAGATATCTATTAAACCCAGTAATGTTTGGAGTTGAACACAAATATTTTACATATAATTTATTAAGTTCATATGTACGTTACAGTCATAATTCAACATGAAGATATTGCTAAGTTATATTAGTATCTTTGTTTATTTTTTTTTTGAGTATCATTTAGGTTATTTTTGTTATAATGTACATATTTTTTTTGCACAGTAGATGATAGTTATTAACTGTAATATTACTTAAAACTATTTACTTTCAGCGAATGCCTTGCATCTGTCACCTAAGCAAAGTATTAAATATTTCTTTAGGGATACAGATGTTGATTTAAAGTTTGAGAGATATTTTTTTCGTTACGCAATAGCACACAAAATTTCTTTATTTGTAATATTGCTGCTAGTTATTTAGAATAACTAAACTCGGCAATTTTTTTTTGCGTGTAAGAAACACAGTTTAGTTTTTATGTTGGAATTTTACGTGGAATTTATTTTTATTTTTCGTTTATCAAAAAAAAATTCTTCACCTAATCCAAATCCTTCATATGGCCTTCTTGTGTGCGTTCTGGAAAATAGTTTTTGGTTTTAATTTACGAATCTTTTTATCATTTAGTCGCTTTGAATATGATTCAAATTGCACTTTTTTTAGTTAAACAGTAACTGAATTATATTTTTTTAATCATATTATTGAACAGATGAGTTTTACATAGAATAGTAGTTTTTTCTTTTAAATAACTTTTGGTATGCTTTAAATATTTGATATAACTATGATAGGCAATAGAAATAAAATAAAATAATTTAAGTTTTGCTCATTAATGCATTTATACTTGTCGTATTAATATTTTTGTATTACTGCAAAATATCTGAACATTTTCAGTATTATATTTAGTAATGAGTATAAACAGTATTTTTTTTTAATTTTCGTAAATTTGCGTGTTGTATTATCCGCTAATATTTTGTGTATTATGTAATGCTCATCTTGTATTTTCGATCATTAACATGTATGTTCTCTCTATGTGGAAAATCTGCTTTCCTTACATTTAAGTTTGTTTTCATATTACCTAATATTTTTTTGTAAAGTGTTCTTTTTGTAATATTGTATTTTTAACTGTTCTATGTACCTTTGTCTTGATATTTCAAGCAAAATAAAGTATTAGAAAGTAATGATAATATTTGCTTTTGTATTATTTGTAGACAGTGAGAACTTCTTAGACAGGGGCGTATTAGAGATTTTTTTTTATAGGATTGGTTCATTGTCACAACCAGTTTCTGCATGAGATAAACAGAACTTTTAAGTAACATGAATTACCAGTAACGTAGGCAGGATGCTTCCATGGGGGGGGGGGTTGAGGTAGCTGAGGACCAATTTTTTTAGGTCACCTTTTAAGTTTTTTAAGAGCAGGATGTTTGATAGTTTTATCATAGGAGGGGTTTATAAATGGTAAAAAAAAGCCGAAGACCTTTTTTTAGCACAAAATTTACAGTTCTCTGGCTTTATAACGACTTATTGCGACTCTATGGGAGGGTTCTGACCCCTCCCCTTAACCCCCACCGCCTGCGCCGCTTATGAACATACTTAAAATGTTTCTGATGCAAGTGTTCATCTAGGCAGTGTGTCCCAAACTTTTCACATCTGAGTACCCCTTCTATAATTTTCGTAACACTGAGTACACCTCCCTAAAAAAAATTAAAATAAACGAAAAATAAAATTTATTCATAATAAAATACAAATAAAATAAATAAAAGTTATATTATAAATAAAATTCATTATAATCGCGTACCCCCACAAACTCTTCCCGTACCCCAAGTGGTACGCGTACCACACTTTGCGAAACACTGACCTAGAGCAGTGATGTCCAACTTTTTAAAGCTTAAGCTACTCAAGCTATTTCAAAATTTTGGCGGGCTACTTAATCGCAGTCATCCCCACTCTTTATGACAAGTGTTGCCAACTAATTGGTAACAACCCCGCTATATTGGCCAAACTGTTGAACTGAAGCTAAGTTAGCAAACGTTGGTCAGTGTGTGCACACAGCAAGCGTCCGCAGTGATTCTTTTTTAATTGTAATATTTTCCCTTCTAACTGCTTGCTATAGCCTTGGCAAAGCCTGAAGGAAAAAGAACTAAACAAAGTTTAAACAATACTGTGTAACTCCAACCATGTAAGTACTTTTTTATACGTACATATGCGCAGTGCCGAATCAAGGGGCAGGCTGACCGAGCCGCCGTTCGGGGCACCAAACGTGGCTTGCCAAAACTAAGACAGGTACAAGGGCCGTAGTGCTCGTGTTCCTTTAAATAAAGAATGGAATAGCTAAATATAATTATCTTTAAACGTGCAACCCACACAAATAGTCTACTCGCGGCGCGAAATTAACTTGGTCCGGCCCTGCACCTCCGTCGTCGTGGAATGGGTTAATCCAGTGGTTTCCAACCTTTTTGGACCTCCGCCCCCCTTTTTCATAAAAAAAATTTCGCGCCCCCCTCACTTTTCGTAACAATCTAATTTCATAAATACTGTCCTGATATAATAATTATTTAATGGGCTACTACAAAACAATATACCATATTCTGTATAAAAAAAGTTCTTTTTGTATGTCTGTATTAAAAAATGATATTTTGGTAACAGCTGCGCGCCCCCCTTGCAATGGCCTCGCGCCCCCCTAGGGGGGCGCGCCCCACAGGTTGGAAACCACTGGGTTAATCTAAAGTTTAGATTCTAAACAAATGAGTCTTTCTTAGGTATAAACACATTTTACTGTGGTTACCTTTATTAATAACAATCATCTCAATAGCAACCATGGTAATCGTTGTAAATTTTGTTTATACCTGAGGAAGATTCAGTTGTTTAGATTGACCTATAGGGCTGTGGGGTGCTAAAAACAAAAACATTATTCATATTCAGTTTTCTTACAAAAATAATAGTTGTGAACATAAAAACTGCACTTATAATTCAAGTTGAGTTTTAAAACAATCAATTTAATTTAGCTTAAACATTTCCATCCTCTTTTTCGCTGTATTTATCTACATGGCAAATGTGATGTCAGTGTCTTGTTTTCTTTTATTAACTTTGCAAACTCCTAAACATGAAATATTTTTATAATCGTAAACTACGCCCAAAATACCCCGCAAAGTGGCAAATTTTGACTTTTTTTGTCCACTCACTATCCACTGATTTTGAAACAGAATTTCTGGCGTTTTGACCAAGCTGGGCAAAAAAAAATCCAATTTTAAATAACTTGAATCGAAATGAAATTTGACAGTATTTGTTTTAAAATATTTTATTCATTTGAGACAGGATCTCAAATTTTTTAAATTTTCTATACCGGGGATTCAGTTTGACTATCTAATTTTTTATGTCGGCGTTTATTATTTGTTTTTATTTTTATTAAAAATTTATTTTTAATGCATTTCCACTGATAGTTATAGTATAGTATAATTTTTAAGATTTAATCGTTATTTGTCATGTTAAATATGTTTGCTATGATTTGAATAAACTTTTCTCGGAAAGTTCTTATGTATGCATACTTTTTTAATACATGTTTGGATTCAGAATTAAATTCTCTATCTCAATCAAAAACAAAAATGTATACTAGGTAATTAAAAAAAAAAAACAGTTGCCTATCGCGGATTTGACATACGTCATCGTAGAGATAACAAATGCACATCATTTAATAGAGAATTTGTCACCGTTTCCAAAAATATAAGGTTTGTTGGAGTTATTTTCAATAATTAAAAAGTTAAAGGGTTGCGACAGTCAAACTGAATCACCCAGTAGAGAGAATTTTTTCCACATATACTTTTATTGTAAAATTAATTACATCTCGCATCATCCACGTCGTATTTAAGGCTAAGAAATACTATCGAATTTGCGATTTTTAAAAATTATGGAACCCTATCTAATTTTATCTAAGTAAGACTATTGACCAAAAACTATTTTAAAAAGGAGGCTTGTTGGAAACCCTACCGTAAAAAAAAACAAATAGTTGATAAATTTTTGAGCCTCCCTGTTGCCAAAATCTGTTACAATTTTTTAAGATTCCTTCAAAGGACCTTTTGAGCCAAAAGTATACCTAGCGTTAACATATTTTAACCACAACTCTGTATGTTAAAGGATTATTGTTAAAAAAATGATACAAATTATTTACTTAATTGAAATTATGTACGAAACGTGGTTGTACAAATTTAGTGATCTTTTTTATTAAATAACAACTAAATAATTACAGAATTCTGTAAAGCAACCTTAACATTCGGTTCTGTTCTCAGATAGATGCCATTACAGCGGACCAGACAAAGAGTCGACGGATCAAACAATAAAAAAACTATACTTAACATAAACTTAGCAGTTTATCATTAGTTTTCCAGGTGTACTTATGTTTTTAATTACCATTGATAAGTTTTGTCTATTTTTTAATTATTTTTTAGTTCTTTTACAATCTGTTAATGTTAACACTTTGTCTGGTATGCTGTAAGAATACTTATTCAAGAACAGAACCTACCGTGATAATGTTAAGGGTGGAATCTACCTTACAATTTCCAATTGCAGGATACTATGAGGTAAAAACCTTTTAAGTTAAGCCTTAAAACAGTGAAAGCTGTACAGGGTGGGGACAAACGGTCGAAATTAATGGCAACTATACTTGTAGCAAAATTCTCATTGTAGAGTGCACTAGTGGCACCTAAATTATTAACCATTTCCACCATTCGTTCCCCTATACTTGAACATGCGCTGTGAGGTTTTTTGATAGGTGATGAGGTGGTACCTTAGTAAGGCGAGCAAGTCCAAGTTTTATAAATTGTATTGTTATCGATAATTCAGAACCGGAATTAATATATCCAGGATTAGTATTGATTTTGCTCAGGCGCCGATGTAGCAAAATTAAGTCTGTAATGTTTGTTATTAGGATATGTTATGTATTTTCTTGGGAGTAAAATTTGTTTGTTACGGTATCGCTATTTATTCGGTTGAACATACAACGTATTTCGTTGGAATTTGATTACTACTATAAACAGTGTTAGCAAAATATAATTAACTTTATTTTTAACACCGCGTCGTAAATTTCTACACGTACATTTGCTGGGCCATTACATTCAATAATGGCTCGAAAACAATGCCAGACAACCCTTGTGCACTTGTCCAACTTTAAGCTAAGTACATAGATACGTTCACAATAGAAAACGGATACATCGAAAAAGAACGGCAAAAGAATAAAATCCAATGAATTCGGAGCTGTTGTTAAACGACCTATGCCGTATATCCTACCCACCCTTTAAAAGTAGACTCGTCCAGGCCTCAATTAAACAGCCTACTATGCGTTCTGAAAAGGTTCCTCATGATGCAAGACCCGAAGCTTATTTTAGATCATTTATTTTTCGAATATTTCGTTTTTTACAAGCAATTTTTAAATTTTTCCCCACCCAAATTATGCATTTTTTTGGAGCGGCAATGTACTACGAAGTATAAACAAAAAAATTTATTATTAGATTTAATACCTTGTAGAAAATAAACATATACAGGGTGATTAACTAATTGTATCACCCTTACATTGGAAAAGATGTAGTTTATCTTAAGATAATAAATGAAACATAGATAATAGATACCATAAATCTTAAGAGCTTTGATATTATTTTAATTATAGCAAAGTTAAGTAATTTTAGATTGCAATAAAGGCTAAAAAGAAAAACCATAGCCTCCTTTGTAAATAAGTTGTTATTTAAATAAAATGTAAACAAAAAGTTATTTTTTTGTTCTGCTTTTCTTACTATTGGAAATATTGAAAGTCTTAGAACATTTACTAAAGCAACTTTTTAGTCGGGACATTTTTGGTTGCATGACTATCTTGATTTAATTATTAACTTGAGTATTATTCGATAATTTTGCTGTTATTGTATTAATTTGCTCTAGTCAAACGTTTAAATGCGATGTGTGAACCAAATGATGTCCACATTAGAAAATTAAAGAAAAAAAAGACGAAGTTTGCAATTCTTAATGGAATTAAACCAACTTGTAGCTATATAAGTTTGATTTGAGCAATTGTTTTTTGTTATGTCTTAAAACAAAAGAAAATAGAACTAGCATATTTTTAGTTTTTCTTGAATAGCATTTGTTTTAAGGCTACGATTTTGTTTATCAAATTTTAAGAACTTAAAAATTTTTGAAAGTTTGTCGGTATAGACAAATTCTTAGTTTTTAATTTTAAAATCTGGAAATTAACATTCCTTGTATGTCTAAAATTTTAGTAAATAAATGTATGTTTACTAATTATACAGTAAGTAGCGGTGTTACATGTTGATGTATTTAAAGGTCCGTATTAATAAATTAATACATTTTAAGCGGACTTTGCCTGGACGAACTTTAATTAAAAATAAAGCAAAAAGTGCACAACCAAAACGGTAAATGTTTGTAGGATAGTTGATAACAGTTGACGGTCGACCGAAAAGTCCACCTAAACAAGGATGGAATATAAAGGAAAGGAACATTATTTTACACGAAATCGTCCGATCGTGCGCGACGTACGTTTACGTGTTTCTCCGTTTAATGCAAGAGGTTTCGCTTCGAATGCCGACGTGTGTCGCAGTATTTGTTCGAGATATAGGCGGAGCAACATCGCGTTTTCGAAGCGGGTCCCCAGTATGTTGTGTGGAGCGAAAATAAAGTATAGAAGTGCTCTCGCACAGTGATGCAGTGAAATAAGTGAAACAAATGTGTTAAAAAATATAAAATTAAGTGAATAAAACGAGTGAGTGTCGTAATGTGAAGTGGTACAGTGTGGAAAAGTTTAGTGCTAAGCAATGGAGTGCAAACGGCTGTGGTTTTATGTGAAATAGTGTGGCGCGTCAAAAACAAAAATTTCTCAATGAGGTGTTTAGGGCACAATGGTCAGAGAGACTAGACACCTTTGGGTTGGCAATTTACCCGAAAATATACGTGAAGATCGAATTAGAGAACATTTTAAACGGTAATGATCCACGATTGTTTTTTTCTAATTTTTATTTTAGTGTTTTTGGGAGCTGCAAATATTTCACGTGTTTGGTGTTGTGTTTTTGTGTTTCTAGTTTTCAGTTGTTTCTTTTTGTATTTAAAAATGTGCAGGATTTTTAATAACACCCGACCCACACCCTGCCCAAACAGCGAAATAGCGAGCCTGCTGTGATTAACGTGAGTCCGTTCCTGTTTATAAACTATTTATTTTGTTTTAATAATCCTCTAGGTGTTCGCCATTATTTATTGTTGTATTATGGTGCGTGGGTGGTGCCCAACGCGGGTCACAGCGCGTACACAACCGTTGTTAACCGCTAGACGCCACGTTTCCTATTTTACTTATTTTTATTTGCAGCGTACGTATGTACTACCTTGGCTTTAAGTCATAGTTGGCTTATACTTGTTCACTTTATGTTTTCATACGAGATAGTAATCGGTCGTGTGACCCTGTCTGTAAAAACAGAAATAAATTTGACCCCTCTGCTTTCAAACCAAGGGTTGCAGCAATACCAGAAGCGTTACTGCATCCCTAGTTGTTCCATAGGTAGCCGGGTTTATAATTCTACAGCCTTGGATGCGTTGCCTTTTTTTTCTAACAGACGCACTGCTATCTCGCTATTTATGATTTGTATAGCGTGTTTGCCGAATTCCAGTTTTATCGATTTCGGGCAATCGTTTGTTATGCATTAGGGCTTGGCAGGTGCATTTATTGCAAATTGCTTTTTACTTTTCAAATCTCGAAGAATAGCGTCAAATAAGTAATCAATAAATGTAACTTCCGTGTTTTTCATTAATGTAAAACACGAAGACGACTTTGAACGGAGTATTTTTTATTGCACCGTCATTTTTTTCTTCGATAATAGATCGTTTAAGCCATGAAAAGTTACAAAAATAATTAAAAACAAGGAAAATGTTGTATACATTTTGCATTTTCATGATACCATAACTTTCTTGATAATTTGCTGAGTTGTTTAAGCATATACTTTGGGTAAATATGAATTTTTTTGACAAGTACATGCGTTGTTTGTATTTATTCATGCAAGAACTACACAGAACAGGTACCTTAACGCGAAATTATCTAACAAAGTTGTTTTTAGACCTTAAAATAGTTTATTTCCATAATTTGTTGATAAAAATATGGTAACGCTGACTTTAATTTGTTTATAAATAAAGATTTGGCGTTTTAGGCGAAAATAACTCAAAGTTTGTCTGTTTTTTCAACTATTTCCTGTTGCTAGAAACAATACCCTGGGTTTATATTTATATTAACGGTATTTTAGTGACAATTATAATGTTTGCGTCTCCGTTGAGTTTAAGAACATGCGATTTTTGGTGCGCACCTGTATTTTAACGCTTTTTGTAAACTGCAGTTGATATTTCTTTAATTTAATTACGAAATAACATGTTGTAGATTATTTCACAATAGTCAACATACCTTTTTTTTTGAATTTCACCAAACTAATTAGTATTTTAAACAAACTTTAAATGTATACTGCTCAAAACATATTAGGGATTTAGATATTTATTGCAAACTACTAGATATCCCTTAATTGTTTTAAAAAACTATACATACCTACTTATATTTTGGATTTTTATTGCAAACTCTTAGATATCCCTTAATAGTTTTTAAACAACTATGCATAGGCCTAGTTATATTTTAGATATCCCTTATTAGTTTTAAAATAACTACATAGTTATATTTAAATGTTTATTGCAAAGATTTAGATATCTCTCTTAATCGTTTTAAAACAACTTTACATGCCAACTTATATTTTGGATGTTTATTGCAAACTTTAAGATATCCCTTAATCGTTTTTAAACAACGATACTAGGCCTAGTTATATGTATTTTAGGTGTTTATTGCAAACTTTTATATATCCCTTAATAGTTTTAAAATAACTATACATAGTTATATTTTAGGTGCTTATTGCAAACTTTTAGATGTCCCTTAATTTGAACAGTGTATGTATATAGCACACGAATATAGGTGTATTTGCGAGAGGACGACTATAAATTGTACACGTAACGCATTTCAGATGTTTTTTGTGATCAATAAAACTTTTAACAATAGGCAAGGTATATTATTTTAACGACTTAAAACGCAATCTCTGATTAGATTATTAAACATGTGTTTTTTTAATCTATGTAACCTTCGATTTCGTAGGTTGGCGCTCATAAAAATATTGCATTTATGCATCAGTAACTTTAAAAGATTTTTATAATTCATTGTAAACAATTATATCGCAAGCTTTAAAATTTAAAATAAAGCAAATATTGTTCGTTGCTTTTTTCGTTAGATATGGTGGTTGAAAGTACAGCACGTCAAAGAAAGTTCATCATTCTCATTTCCATGCAGTACATAATTAAAAAAAAAAAAAACATACAAAGGGCATTGCTATACAAAACTAGCAGTTTTCATACAAAATGCATAAGTTTTTTAGTTCTGATAAGTGAATAAACTAAGAAGAAACATTATTCTGCCAAAATTAGAGCGATGAGCGTAGCAGATTGTTAAATTGCAACTACAAAATGATAGATACGGCTAATATTTAATTTTTAAAACGCTTTTATGAGCATGTTTCACCATCAAGATGTTCAGTTTCCTTTCAAAATTTAAATTACTTGTAGTTTTTTGCATTCCCTCTATCAATTTTCGAATTAGACTGTATTATACCTACTGCAAATCAATCATAAAATTTTGCATTATTTAAACTTCAGAACATTTTTAAGTTAAAGCTGAGGAAATATGCAAATTTGGTAAATTGCTTCATGCCTTAATTTTTCTTTTAATTTTGTTGTTGCTGCATCTACATATCAATTTCTAGTACAAGATGAAGAAGAAATAGCATATTATTTCAAAGTAGATCCAGTTCGATTAGGAGATAATTCAAAAATTTATTTATTCACATCTTCTGCTGTTAATTGTAGCTGAGAATTATATATTACTTGCATATCAACCATACAGATTTGGTTTAACACTTTTTGCTTATGTAAAGTTTTTTTTTTTGTGTAATAACATCAAAAATTTACATTGCAAATATTTTGTGGATGGTTAAGTGTAAATAAATATGTCGGAACTGTTTTTTAAACAGGTTTGGTCTTGTTGTATTGCTTACACAATGTTTGTTATGCTTATTTAACAAATATGGCTTTATTTAATTAATACTTCTAATTTATAGTGAGGAAAGTATAGGGTGTCCCATAAGTCTAGCTTCATAGGTTATTCATTTTTTATAATTTTTTTCCTCCTCGTATTTTAATAATCATCACGAGGCCTCGTTGAATGGTCACCTAGGTCTCCAGACCTGACCCACTTTGATTTTTCTTTGTCGTCATTTGTAGTCGATTTTCTACCAAAAAAATATTGTTATTATCGATATACCAAAGGGATACCTAAGCTTTTCAACTTGTGATGACGTTATTGATGATTCTTAAACAGGCTTTAAAGATTCCTGATTCAGCAGGGTAAAAAGTGCTTTTGACACCAAACGCGATCAACTGGAGTGCGTTCAGGAATTCGAAACTGGTGTTGGTGCGCGCCTTGTAGTGTATCAACCGGTGCGCACACCCGCACACCAGTCCCAGGTGGGGTGTAAAATGTGCATATTGTGTGCACACCAAACGAATTTTGAACGCAATGTATTCGAGGTTTTTGATACACAGCACACCAGTTTCGAATTCCTGAACGCACTCCTGGTCATCAACTGTGATTTCTGAAATAAAAATAAATTAAATTTGTTTATGGATCTAACCTTTTGGGACACTATATTTTTAGTTTCAAGTTTGCTCAATAAGAGAGAGAGAGAAATGTCTAAAATTCAAGAAAATCTGTGCTTTTTTAAAAATGTTTGCCTCCTAAGTCTGTTTAAAAGGGAAATATTAAGTTTATGGACAATTTGAACCGGAAAAGCTTATCACACAAGATTGATCATCTTTTCAAGGATCGGGCAGGCCCGAGTCTGTTTCATATTTTCCGTTATTATTTTGAGGACGTTTTTTTAGCTCGCATTTTGATCTTTATTTTAATTTTTGTTGTGTAGAAATTTTCAATTCCCAAGAACTCTTCAGTCACTTAAAACTGTTGTAAAACCTTGGTTCTTATTCAATTTGTCTCCAAAAACTACATCTTGATGTTTTACGCTTGTAAATGGAAATTATTTGGCAAATAAATACGCTGAGTTAAGAGAAATCTTACCGAGGAAAGCTAGATTTTTTTGTAAATTAGTTCTAATGGCCCAAAAACTAAATTTTTAAGTAAGCTTAAAAAAAATGTTTTTTCGACTTATTTAGAAGTACCCTAACAATCTAAAATTTTACTTGTAGGTATTGTGCGGGTTTCATAATTTTTTTTGTCTTTGGTTTATTAAAAAAGCTTAAAAACAAACGCCAGTTTCACTCGCCAGCACTTGTTTTATTAATCCTATCATGTTTGTGTACTTAATAAATAGTTATTTCGTTCGACAAACTTTGTGTCACACACACGCACACAAATTCTTGTACTAAAATTAACTTTATATGCGCGAAGTGTAAACCACCAACTAACAAAATATTTATTTAAATAATTTGCCGTTCAATAAAAATACTGTACAACATTCGAGGTGAATGCACCATGGCTGTCTTTTGCAATAACAATTTCTATTTAAAAATATACCTGCGTCGTTTCGCCACTTAAGGTGACGTATTAGCTCGTATTAAGTAAAATTTAAATGCAGGTAGAGAGAATGTTCGTGTAGCCGGCCTACTGAAAGTCGCCGTAAATGCGTAATTAATTTCGTTTTAATATGCGCGCGGTGGAAATGGTTCGTTGTATTTTTTTCCTATGGCCAGTGCGTTTTTAGCCCGATCACGTCGCGTTTTCTCGATTATCTGTTGAATAATAATGACGCTAAACTTAGCCATGTGTCGATATTACCAAACCTTGAGGGTCTTCCGCAAAGACATAGAATTTTTAAACCGTGTTTATTTTGTTTTGTTGTAAGTTTGAATAGATGGATGTGAGCATGGAAGATGTTCTTGCGAACCGGTTTGTTCTGCCATTTATTTAATTGTTGGGACGTAACTAGAAGTAAGAAAATGGCAAGTTGAATCGATTCTTGAAACCATTCATGGTTAGGGTACTGTTAGGAGGCACTTTAGTTCATGTATTGCCAGATCCAAGTTTAAAGGCGAAGAGCGGGGGTAAGTTCGCGCAGCAGACGCCACAATATGGTCCACAGACTCCCAAACCATAGGCGGGTATACATTATTATAAACGTATTACAAAAAATTTAAAGATAAAATATACTTGACACATTTTTACAAAAAATAACTATAAACATGTTAGTAATAAATTACTTTTAATAAAAATCACACATTAAAGCTCTCTTGCAGAAATGCAAATCCAGTTGCAAGATATTTAATAAAGACGATAAGCAAATTTTAATTTAACTTATTTGTATTCACAAATGCATCACGTTTATTTATTCGTCATCACTTGAATCGCTTTCAAATTCACTATCACTGTCCCTAAGACTGATAATAAGTTCCTCACTTTGAGTATCAATAGTCAGTTCCTTATCTAAATACTTATCTTCAATTATTCGAACATGTTCACAGCGCTTTTTCCAATCATCAGGTGAAATGGCATTAAATTCTTCTTCTGCAATTGATCTTGCATCGTCAAGTTTAAAACTAACATTTTTATTGCTACGTTATTCTTAACAGTAGCCCAAATTAATTCCATGGGGTTTAAATCCAGATGGTATGGAGGCAATCGTAGCACAGTGTGTCCATGTTCGTTTAAAAGAATATCAAATTTATAGGTCTTATGACGGTCTTTATTGGTTTTGATGAGGTGATACAGTTGAGGCTTATACATCTTGGGATCAAACCTTATGTTTTTGTTCATAAGCCACTTCACCATATCACATTTTCTACTATTAGACGAAGGGGCAGGATTGACTTGTACGTTATGGTATGATGCGTTATCCGTGACAACAACTGATTCGGGTGGTAAATTCGGAATTAATTTTTCTTTTAACCATTTACCATAATTTTCTGAGTTCATGTCATTATGGTAATCCCCAGTCTTCAATCCAGATTTAAAAATTAACAGGCAATTCGGTATGAACCCCATTTCTCCTCCAGCGTGCACTATTATTAATCGATTGCCCTTACCAATGTTACCAAATAGACCTTTTTCACTATTGTCAGTCCAACTTTTTGAAGTCGTGTGTCCGCTGTGGATATACGTTTCATCCAAATACACAATTGGACGTTGCTGGTTTTTAAAATATTTAATTTTTTCCAAATACTCTATTCTTAGTGATCTTATACTCATAGA
Organism: Elmis aenea; assembly: GCA_947652605.1. Lineage (NCBI taxonomy): Eukaryota > Metazoa > Arthropoda > Insecta > Coleoptera > Elmidae > Elmis > Elmis aenea. The sequence continues at coordinate 37,696,837 of OX393582.1, read as the reverse complement.
CTATTAAAACCTTTCGATTATTTTGAGTATTTAGCCATTTAAATCCCATTTTTTTTATAACCCTGCGCAAAGAACCTTTAGATCCGTGCCAATCTAGGTCTTTTATAAGTTTTTGCCGTAAACTCTCTAAAGTGACACGAGAACCTTCTGTGCGGTGAAACGAATGAATTACAGCACGGATATCATTTTTAATATAATCAGGCAAATCTGTTATGGGGCATGTTGTTTTGTTTTGTTGCATGGAGTGGAAAACGTTGGATCTTGATTTTTTGAGCGTTCTGCCACAATTCTTTCCAAAGTTCTGATGGACACTTGGGTAGCGTCGGAAACACGGTTTTTCACATCAGTTCGTATCGGCACTACATTTTTTAGACACAAAGTCAGTCCACACATTAAACAACAACTCGCGAGCTTGAGCATTAAACACTTTTCGACCAGACATTTTCGTGTCAAATAGGAAAATTCACTGCACGCAAAAGCTGGTATGAAAATAATTAACCTGTTGTTTGTCTCAAGTACAGAACAACGAATGCATGAAAATATTTAATATTTTTCAAAATAACGGGCCATAACGGACCTTATTTATCACAGGTATACAATAACCAGTTGGAGGGAAAATTGTACATGTTCAAAAATAACTGTTTCGTCTGTCCGTACTATCTATACCAAAAACTAAACCATGGCATAATAGCAGTAGTTATTGAATTGTAGGACTATGCAAAATTCAAAAATTATCATTCCTACAAATAGAAATAAAGGTTGACGGCGTTAATAATAAGTATCGTTTTCAAAAATAAAAATTTTACCAATAAAATAGGGTTCTCTCTGCGTTTGTTGCTTTATAATTTTAAAGTCGTTGTAAAGTTCTACGTGTTTTTAAGACAATTAAAAAATATTTATCTAGCATAATGTTGTACAATTACTAGTCATTTCAATTTTACCAAAACATTTAATTTTCTTGATTTTATAATATAAAGAAAGTTAATTGAAATCAATGTTATTAATATTACTTAAAATACTAGAATAAACGGCTTTTTCATTAGCAGATAGCTTACGCGCCATATTACTATGTAAAATAACGCATTTTACTATTACTATAGTATCGGGTAATATCCATATCACTTTACGAAAATGGAACAGATATGTGAGAAACAGGTACAGCCTTGGAAGTATAATATGTTATACCTATTATCGTAAAATAGCCCTTTTTAAATTCCGTAACGGTACGCCACTGTATACCAAAACAACTAAGTAAGTAGGTGTGTTTAATTCCAATTGTGTTTAGTGCGCACCCCCACCCTTCGCCTTTAAACTTGGATCTGGCAATACTCTTTGGGCATTTGGAATGAGCATAGAAAGAATCTTTTTGAATAACGCTTACGAGTCCAAATCTTAATACAGATATTATTAAATTCCGTTGAGATTTTTTTGTTGTGGTTTGTAAATCAAACAAAGATTTCCACATGATAATAAATTAGGACCGTGATTTGGAAAGAAATTGTTTTGGAAAAATCGCAGTTAGCAGCTTTCAATTAAAATTAGGTATAGCAAATTTTTTTATAGCCAAATTGTTCTTAAAAGGAGCTCCCAATCAACTAGTTTTGCTTGTAATTGTAAAATCAGTAATAATACTTCATGATTTTTGTTTTTAGCGGCTTTTGTTTTATTGCAATAGCTGCAATGACTACAGCGTTTATCTTCATTGGGATTTTGCTTGTATGGAAGATGGAGATTCGAATAAGTAAGCAAAAAGCTACGTACCTATAATAGATCTCAAAAGGTAGTTATTATTAGAAATTTAAAAAAATACGTTATTCATTAAATCGTTGTTTACCAAGGTGTGATACGCGTACCCCAGGGGGTACGTTTAAGCGTTTTAAGGGGTACTACGCAGAATTTTGTGTTTTACTGTAACATTTTTTAGCTGTAGAAATGTAGCTAGATAATGTTATTGAAAACTACCTAAAACTAGCCCCATCTTCAGTGAAGAGGGGTGCGCCGGTAAGACTAAACTCTCAAAAAGGGTACGCGATGGTTTGGTAAACACTGCATTAGATAAACGTATAAAAATGTTTCGAGATTTATTAAATTTTTTTATGACTTTTAAAATTCAAATCTGAAATTATGTTGTGTGTTAGGTACCTAATTAAAAATAACAACATATTATTGTTTGTTAAGCTCTGGTATATGTAATTTTGCTAATTTAACCTAAGGTACATCTTTAATATTAAGCGAGATTCCTATAGTAAGCTTAATTAGGTTGTACACCCTGCACACATGTAATCTAAACTTTTTGCTATATTAACGAGGTAGCGGGAAGCTGTGAAACTGTTTACGAATCAGAATTTTTTAAAAAAAGCAACTAGAAATACTATATTTTCTACCTTCATATGTCATTTATTATTTTTAAGAGAACATAAATCATGAATCATTTAACACAAGAAACAGATGTAATTTTATTTAATGGACTAAGCAAAAAAACACTTGTTAAAAGGTAATTTAATTTTACTCACAATAATACGTCCAAATATCAACTACCCACCCGTATTTAGAAAGTGTGCGCTGATTCATAAGGAACTGTATTTCACTTGTTTTCTAATTCCGTTTAATTATTTGCAATTTAAAAATTGTTATTAAAGCTGACGTCTGAAATTTGCCAAATTAGTCTTCGTTTCTGTTTATTAATTTATTGCTAAAATACTCGAATTGTAGCCACAGCTTAATTCATTTGTTACATCGAAAATTTACCCACTTTTATATAACATATAACTCTAACTAGAAGTGTTACATGACTGTATAAAAATTGCCAAGTTTTGCGTTTTATAATGCTTTAAAAGGCTATAATTGTATACAATAGTCACCGTGTCTAAAGAAAGTAAATTGATTTTCATTTTATAAGTGCATCTGTAATACAGACAGACCACCCACTAGTCAACCGTCTCCTGCCATAATTCTATTTAAAACCTAATGCCCTTATCGATAACTGCTAATTGCAAGCTCCATTTATTTATAGTTACAGTTAAATGTGGATTTAACGTTTTTCCAATTGCCAACATCCAACTATTGGACATTAATTACCAAAACCACTGAAATATTCAAATAGAAGAAAGTTTTGAACCCTAAAATATTCAAATAGAAGAATGTTTTGAACCCTAAAATAAATTAATTTACACTAGAATGAGGGAAGAAATTAAAAATTACTATTTTAAGTTTGCTGTGACGTACTAATGATAACCAATTCTATCTTTGTCGATTTTTATTTTAAAATTGGAACATAATATTATTTTGGTTAATTTATTAAAAATTATGTGTAGCTAATTTGAAGGTCTTTTGTTAATTATAATTGGATGCCTTTATCGGGGTTTATATTGTCTAGATTACGGCCATTATAGCACAATTTATGTTATGGTATTATGGACGCTTAATGGCGATAACAATTTATCAACTAATGAGGCCTTTATTTATTAATTTATTGTCTAGTAAATTATAAAAATTCCGAAATAACTTAGCTGTTAACTTAATTTTAAATTGAGTATTTGTTAATCGCGTTTGTTATTGTGCTTTGATGGGTTAAAAAGAGTATATTTTACAACAAGAGATGAAAGTCCAGTTTTTTTTCCGAAAAAAACCGACTTCATCTCGAGCCGTAAATGCTATTTTTACTACGAATTTAAAATTATATTATAGAACGAACGTTAATGTAAACTTTGAACCAAATGACAATTATTATGTATAAAGTTTTAATTAACCATTACATTTCTATAGCGACACCACCACAAAAGTATAACCTGCAAACGAAATATATTTAATATTAATTTTTGTACCATTCTTAGGCTTTTATGTAAACTGCTACATTAAAATTAAATTATTTGGTAAGAATATTAACGCAAGCTAAGTTTATTTTGAGTTTAGCTAAAAAAAAATCGTAAATTTTGGTTTTTACATTGACATTATTTTCGACACTAGTGAAAAAAAGTAAAACTTTCATGTAGGGTAGGCAGTGAGAAAATGACAACTTTCATATACATGAGTAGAAAAAAATATTTGCACTAGAGGTTAGCTAGCCTTCCGGACCGAAACCACGTCGAAGATGTTTTTATAAACCACGTTTCGTCTGTTTTAATCGGGTACATCTTCAGTTGTCGGCTAATAGTGAAGTCCCGGTTTTATTAATTACAAATTTCAATTGTTTTTTCTTGCTAGTTGGTAAGTTGGTATTCAATTGTTTTTATTTTACAACAAGTGATAAACACAAACAACAAACATGTCGTGGTGTAATTATTCAACTATTTTATTTTTCTGTTGTGACTGCTTTGTAGCAAAGGGTACTTATTTGCAAGTAGCATAAATCAACGCGTGTGTTGAAAAAATTGTGTGCATAACGTAATGGCATCGTACTGCAGTCCAAGCCCCACTGTTAATGACAATATAATGGGTACGTACGTGAACTTTTTGCATGATTTTGCATAATAATACAAAAATGTCTCGAAGGCAAGTTTTTCGTCAGATGCGGATTTGTTTTAATATTATAATATTCATGCCGAGTATTAAAAACAACATTGTTATTTATTGCTTTGTTGAAGGTGTAAAATTGATTTACAGATTTATGGACATCTTGGTGGGGTTATGAAAATTTTATTTGCTTTTTGCACTTTTGTTAATTCCATTTATAGCTTATGTGACCAATCAAAAACGTCTTAGATCGCGTTTGTATGTTCGTGGGTATTCGGCGAACGTTATTTATGTTCGGCGAACACGTATTGGTTCGCCGAATGCTTATTTATTCAAAAATTCGTTCTGGTCAGTGGTCACACTATTTTAGTAGTTTTGAACTTAAATTGTTTCGAAAACAGGTTAGCTTAGGGCCACATGGTTTTGCTGTCTGTTATGTATGTACTGTGAATCAATTTTTTTTGGTGAATATATGCGCTTGTAGCTTTATAGTTTTTTAGTGAAGATGATATCTAAATTCAGATCTTCCTAGTAAAATAAAAGTACACAGTAGTTTGTTGGTGTGACTAGTGATTTCCATCCATTATCAATTTTAATTATGTGAGTCGATGTTTAAATGTCTATGCAACGTCATAACTTAAGCATGATTTTAATCCCCGGTATAAAAACAGTTATCGCAAATTTATGTTTATTAAGCAATACGTAAAGATATTGCATATTTTTGAATACATTTTACCTCGGATTTTACTGTTACTGTTAAAGTATGCAATACATTTGCAGGAAAAGTGTCCCTGAGACTTTAATTTATTGCTTTGAAATAAAAATGCGAAATTGATTGCAGCTATTTCTGTTTGCATATGTCATGCCTTAATAATTTATTTCCTTAGAACAATAGTGTACTTACTGATACGGTAGGTGTTCTACAACATACGGTAGTTTTTTTTTTAAACCACGTATGCCTAAGTGGTTTATGACAGTATGACAATACTGTATCGTACAGATACCACTAATAGTGTATATCAACCATATGTCTGCTTGATGTAAATGTAATTGGCTTTTTTAAAATTATACCTGCTGATTATTAACGCAGAACAATTGAATAATATTAACATACTAGTTGCACCACTTTATCAGTAAAATGTCATATTCGAGTTTTATAAGCAGCTTTTAAGTTTGTATTAAGCGATGTATGATTTTGTATGTGAAAATTTTAGCATCGTGTCAAAACATCTTTGTACAATGTTATGTGCCCTTTCAAATTTTAGCTCATATTCGCGAATTATCGCCTAAAAGCTGATTCACAACAAGGAAGTTACTAAATGTCATTTTGGCAATTAATAGTGCACGAAAATAGTCAAAAAACGACAGGAATTTTCATTAGTTCTATGTGAAATTATGCACAGACTTCTATGCACAATAGCGCAGCTTTTTACACCATGTACCTCTATTAAAAGTTAAATAAAAATAAGAGTTTAGCATCTACTTCGTTTTTCTTTTTCTTTTTTTAATTTGGTGAAAGAGCCAAGTTTGTTTATTTAGTAGTTTTCTTCTTACATTTGCCATTGTGAGCTAATTTTTGGAATTTCGTGTCAAGATGTGTGAGGTTATCAAACCCTCGAAATTTATTTTAATGTCAATGGAAAGACAAACAGACAGACAGATTGTAACAGCCTTTAGGCTTCTTGTTGGAACGAAGTGATCATGGTTTTAAATATACAATCGAGCCTCTATATTCGTCACAATCTTTTCGGCAAAAAATGATCTAAATTTTGTCCAAAAGTCTCCTTCCAAACTATTGTTAAGGCGCAATGAGATGAAGAGGAAATAAGGAACTATTATTCCTTATCTCCTCTTCATCTTATCGCTCCTCAATAAAGGTTAAGTTCTGGTTAAATTTTCATTTGTTGTATCAGATTTGGGAGTGTAAACGGATTATTCCAATTTCCTTTAGAAAAATTGATTCTATAATCGTCCGATTCAGTATTCGTCCGTCCGTCCAAAACGGAATATCGAGGTCCCATTGTACATGCCTTTTAGGGAGTTACGCCTTTTTGAAACCGTTATGTTCAAATTTAGCAGCAGAATTAATTTTCGCCCTTTCCAGGAGATTTTAAAAATTCGTTATATGGTACGTCAAAAATAATTGCTTTTGTCAGCTAGTACATTGAAGCTTCCACTATAATATGCACTTAACCCGGAGCAAATGTCACCCAGCAGTTGTCGATTTCACTACAATAACCGAATACTACATTCTACATTACAAGCCTTGTACTAGTTCGTATGTACGAGTACGTACTTGTTAACACAACTGCATGCAGTGTGCCATAGAATATTAACGTTTGGTTGCTTTAATATGCACAAAACAACTGAAACACCAATATTCGAGTTTCAATAAACGTATCGCCTGTATGAGCGTACATAGATGATATTAATCTCATTGGAGTAAGTCTGGGGTTATCTCTAATGTTGAAACATGAGCTTTGTATTTGCCGTTGTCGCTGCAAATAGTCATGCGTTCTTTATTTTAACTAATTAACAAATAGTGGCTTCGTATTTAATTAAACAAACTATGTATTAGATTAGGCAAAGTCTACTGAAAGTTCATCGTTATCACTACATATAAAGATATGTGTATATAGGATGTCTAGAAATGCCCATAAAGATATTCAAGACGATATTTTTGAACGAGAAACCAATGCGTTACTGTTTTTAATCGTTTTCTGTTCATTGTTAGCATAATTTTGTCGTAGTATAAATGAATTGTGTTAAATTAAACGAAGATTAACCAATTGAGCGGATACTGAAACTAAGAAACTATTTTATGGTGATATATACCATTCTTCATCATTCATAAACTTCCTTTACCTTTCTTTTATAGTTTGCCTGCGTTATTTATAAAATGAAGTATGTTTCCAAATGGAGAATTCTCCTAAGACTATTTTGATGTCTTCGTGATGGAAAAATGTTATTCGAACCTTTGGCAATTTTCTTGGTCTTCTTTGTTCCTGCAGGATGCGATCTATAGTAATGTAATGGTAATGTCCATCATTCTTTTTACATGTTTTTTCCAAGCTCTCCGACGTTGTCTCGAGAAATTTACCATGTCTTGGACGTTGCACATCTCACGGATTTGTTGACTTGGCACTCTGTCCATCAACTTATTTCCTACTATACAACTGGGCGTTCTTCTCTCGTTTGTTCTTAGGTACTGATAAGTTATGTTCGTCTCTGTGTGTGTTTGGACGAAACCCTTTATATTTTTCAAACGATATAGGTCTATTAGCAATCAGAAACTTTTGAGCTTATTTGTTAGCCTAGCAGTAATCACAGTACCACTATGACGTGATGAGAACACTTCCATCGAAGTGTCCTCTTTAACCATCTATCAGGTCAGATGGCCAGCGTCTTTTAAGCCTTCTGTCACCACGCTACTCCAGCAGTGGGTTTACAAGGATGTTGCTATGACCCTCCAGACTCTCGTGGTGTTTTGTTTACCACTCCGCTTCCCAATATTATCTCTAACAAATGGCACATCTTGGTCATCATTCAGAGTTTGGTTGGTTACATACCAAGGCGCTTTTGCAATTATTCTACTCTGAATTATAGCTGAGTTGGGCTTACTCGTAGATCCCCAAAGCTCCGCTCCGTAAGTTCATATGGGTTCAATTTTGTAGAATAATAATTTGTTGAATAAAAATTTAGCTCTCCTTAGTTGATGAGTTCGTTAAGAGAATCTGTCGGTAAAAATGCAATTAATACACTGTTGTGCTTTTATATGTTAAACAATAACGAGTACACTTTCCATTTTCGCCACTCATTCAGTACACATTATCTGAAATATTATATAACCCAGTAATGCAACCAGAACAAGCTCTATATTATTTCACAGTGTACTTATTAGTCTCGTTGAAAGTGGACTTGCAAAAATAATGTAATATTTATGATACATATTCGTTATGCACTTGCGTCTTGCTCACGCGTTGCAGATGCTAATTTATTAATGTGTTGCGCTTTATTGAGATTTATTTCCAGAGTTATTAAATTGCGGCCTTTCGATCTGCTCGATTAAGCATTGAATCATAATAAATAGGATTGCGACATATCTAAGATTCTATTCGGTGGTGTAATGATTTTGATAAGTGCGCGCGGTGAATGGGTTCCAGTTACATTGATAAACGCAATTTTGGTTTCACAATGTGTGATTCATAATTTCGGTGCGTTTGAATCGTTGATCGTATATATTAGGGGAAAAAAGTTGCCATCACCCATCTGGGTTATCGGCTTACGCAAAATTAAATCGAACATTTCCTTCACCTGTCAAATTTGCGTTTTTGACCAACTACTAATCTTAAATCTTCTAGAGTCTACCACTAGGAGCATTATTACACGGTAATTATTTAACATTTGCCTGTCAGATATTAATCCTCCTGTCAAATTTGCGTTTTTGACCAATAACGAACTCAGATTTCCTAGAAACGACCAATAAACATAATCATACACCGATAATATCCTTTTCGCAATGAACAGATTTCCATGCGTTTATTGGTCGTTTCTAAGAAAGAAGAGTTTGTGATTGGTCGAAAATAGAAATTTGGAGAGGGAATTAATTATTTTGATCTTAATAATGTTTTGACGAATTTCGGCGACCAGTAGCGTTACTTTAATATAGACTAAACCACACCTCTGACGCACCACTCTGACAGTACTTGAAAATTTGACATAACATACATTTAATTTGACAGGTAGGATAGGTGAAGGAAATTTTCATACAAAATATAACTTGTGCATTGCAAATAATCTATAATTTTTGAAAAATCTTCACTCATGCAAGTTGACTTCGAAAAAAACATTAGTGCACAGGTTCAATTTTTTTTACCTTACGTTTCTGTACAATATCAAAAATGTTTTCGTCGCATTTGTAACCAAATTATCGTTTTCGTTCAAAATTTAGTAATGTCTTCGTTCGCTGCGCAGAAACACGCAATTTTAGGCGATGGGCGTCGTAAAGGTGTTCTCCGCTAAGTTTTTGTAATAAAATTAGAAATTTTAATAGCAAACCTTGCAAGTAGCAGCTGCTACTCGGTATGGATCATGTAAATTCATATTAAAAAGCGTTTTACGTAAAGAATGTTTGTACATTAACCTCGTCGTAAGATAAATTTATGATACTTCAGTTATTTTGCAAATATGGGCTGTGTAAAATTTTAAAACTCATAATTAATAAATGGACCGTTTGTTATGAAAGCGGTCAGAACCCGCGCTAATGCTCTTGGATGAATTTTCCGAATTTTCATTTAAGCGAATTTATTACGATGACAAGTAACGGGCTTTCAAAATTTTCAGCTTGTTGGTTGTCATGGTAACGACATAAACTACAATGATCCTGGTTTATTGTGGCTGTTGTCTAAAAAGCAATTATACAAATTTGGCAATGAATGTAGAAGAAAAAATGTGGGATACATCAATGAAATCTGAAAACAAATCTAATTAGGTAAAAATTGTGCCCATACAAAAAATTAAGCTGTCAAAACTAAAACGAATCGACATATAAAAAATTTGTGATCGCTATCCGATTCTGCTTTAAAAGTAGCTTTGGCAATGTTTTTGCCCATTGTAATATTTTATAATTTAAAGGAGTTATAGGCGATTTTCAAAAAGCGTATGTGGTGGGGCGGTTGGCTTGTTGGATGGTCTGGCCATCCGACCGTTCCAACTTGTCCAACTGTCGGGTTGGTCGGGTGACAGACTACACATTATACAATTTATCGAAATGGTCGGTCGGTTGTACCGACAAATTGGTGAGCGAGTTAAGCCTTAAGTCATTAATATCCAACATTATCGCTAAATTGATTCTTATAGTCGATTGAGAAAAGGGGAGTTACGCTATATTTTAAATTTTGAGTCAAGAAGAGTTACGCTATATCTTAAATAAGCTTAATTTTGAAATCTGCTTACTATAAATTAATAGTATTATTTGTTTTTCTCAGTGCATCTGTGGAGAAAAGCGTCGAATGTATGAAGTAAATCGACGTTTTGTCCTTATTTGTAATGCCATCTTTCTGACACTTTTTGCTTGCGATGGCCACTTGTTTAAAAACTACTCTTGGTTGCGTTTTTGTCAATATTTTTGCATTTTTAACGATCCTTTTGTAGTTGCTTTTGAAGGCCCGTTTTAGATTGGAAATTTCTGTAGCATCTCAAAGAAACTTGATAGGTGCTGACGTGGGGTTCGAACCTAATATATTTAAGTGTCGTTAATTTTCTGGTGTAGTATTTTAAGACCAATTATTCATAATGGAGCAAATTAAAGTTAATTTCATTAGCGTTTAGTTTGTAATTAGCTTGCAAAAAATATCCTTGAAGAAGTAAATAGGTAATTATAAATTGAACCTGTAGACCCCATTAGCCGGTGGTTAATGTCTAATAATCAACCGTTGTTAACGTAAATGATTTTTTTTTACGACTCTTGTCTCGAGATAATTCCCAACGAACCTCGTGTACTTTTATGCAAGTGTTGTGTAGCTATGTCGCAAATCTAAGTTTGTCTTTATGGGTTTTCGTGTAATGGCCGATTGAAAACAACTTTGGAAACCGGAAGAACGTTAGTGGTACACCGTCTTTTATTTAGCCAGCACACAGCATATATCTGGTTTGCGAGATTTCACTTCTCAGAACTGCCTGAATGTGGTTTAGATGTTATAAATAATAGATCGTGTTGGCACCTGCCTTAGCACTAACAAATACAGTGACGCAAAGCTAAAGATGAAATATGCTATTTTGCAATGCGCATATATATCAACGCCAATATTAGCCTCTCCTAGTTTAGAAAGCTTCTGTTTGTTCGGTTTATAAACATATCGACTGCTGCTGTGAAAAAACGAGGATGGTTGTAGTCTAGTCGGAGTCGGCGATGGCCGGTTATTGCTTATTCCGTGTTCCAATTTGTGTGAGACAACAAGGCTATCTTTGTTAGTATTAGTGATTTATATTTGGTTAAATGGAGAAAGTTGTGCAGTTGTTAATGTGATGGTTTGGTTTTTAGTGTGCCATGATTTTTTAATTGCTTTTAGTGTCATAGATATTAGAAGTTTTGTAAACAAAAATCAAATAAAGACATTTTTTAATAATCTTATACCCCAATTAATTAACATTGGTATTGCTTAAAAGAACATTTTCAGAAGCTTTTTGATGGCAGAATATTTATTGTGATATATTTTTTTAAATAGACATTAAACGTTTACCAATCAAGCATTGATTACAACAACATAAATTTTGCTTTGTATACCAAAAATTACCCAACAGTTACTGAAAACTGCCCAAAAGAATGGAAACAATATCAAAATTAACGATAAATTGCTTTGACAACACAAAACCATATAAAAATAATTGTTCTTTTTATATAACATTGTGTTTTTAATATTAATTTTTGTGTTTCAATGAGTTTGTAAAAGTAAACAGCTTTTTCCATTTAGTAAACTTTGTAGCTTTAATGAAAGCAACTGAGATAGCCTGAAGATCTATACCACAATGAGAATGTCGCAACATGTTTAGAAGTTTGAGTTACTCTAATGCAGCACAGAATTATTTATAAATTACTAACAGGAAGGGTCAAGGATATGCTGTAGCTAAAATCTGATCAAGGCTGTTTGTTGCATCAAGAACATCAAAAATAAATGTCTCGCAGAGTTATACGTGCCGTTGATGATTTCCATGGGAAAAATAGGGAAAAAATTGAAAAATGGAGGCTATTTTTGCGATCGCGTTGGCTATGAAACCGCCAGAGATAAAATCGAAAATCCGCTATTAACCAATGCGCGCATCCTTTGCAAGTGAAGTGGTGCAAAGTTTTTGGAAATATCTTAAACAGCTCCGGAGGAATACGTAAAAACGAAACCCCTGTAAAAGCGCCATGATTTGAGAAATTGTGGTATTCTGTTAAATAAATAATCTTTGCGATTTGCATAGGCGTTTAAGATATGAAAACGGTTTTACAGGGGTTTCGTTTTCGCGTTTTTCTCCGAAACCGTTAAAGATATTTTCAAAAACTTTGCACCATTTTACTTACAATAAACACAGCCTTGGCCAGGTTCGAGCTACTACATATCGTGATGCACCCTGGTAAGATTTTGAGTCCAAATACCAAAATAAATAAGCAAAACTCTGTATGTTATTGAATAGAGGAATGTGGGTTCTGCCCAAGTTTACAATGTATGGTATGACATCAACGATATATTAGCAAAATTATACAGGCTGCTTTTTTGAGGTTAAGAGTGACAATCTTGCTTATTACAGGAGTATAGGTTTTATGCTGATAAATAATCCCAGGAAAATTCGTAATATTTTGTATTTTATTTGTAAAAATTCGGAAAAACCGAAAAATCTCATGTTTAGAAAATCGTTTCTTTATTATTGTACAAAACTTAAAATATGTGCAAAGATTTGTAGGGAAACTTTTTAAACCGGATTGAATGGTAGCCACCAATTTTTTCTGCACCAGTTTTTCCCAACATTTTTTTTTTTTAAGACGCTTGAAACGATTTTTTTCGATAAGCGAAATATTGGGGTTTGCCTCGTTTAAGAATTGCATTAGGTTAATTATGTTTGAAGTAGGTTTGTTCCAACAAGGCTATGAACGATCCAATGTACTATCAGAATTCTGCGCAGTATCGATATCGCGTTCCAGCGTTCCAGCACAGTCTCTGATAGTTCACGGACAGTTTTAGTCGGCTGTTCTGTTACAAAATTAATACATGAACTAGTCAGTGTACGGTCAAAACAGTACTTGAATGAAGGCATGTACTAGCGCTTGGGTTTTTACACGCATGCGCTGTTCATAACTAACGTGAGCTCTGGTAGCTATGCATCGCCCTCCCAATCTCATTTACTACTGCATTCTTAAGGTGTTTACCCTTGCGATGCGCACATTTCTCTGAATACAATAGACACAAATGTCATTTACAGTTGGGCCAGTCGTAAAAGCGTTCCAACAAAGGTTAATACCGGCCAATACATTTATTAGTACATAATTCACGCATGCGAATAAACCAGTTCATGTACTTATCCATGAATTGGTTTTAAATCGCTTGTTGGAACAAACCTAGTGGATAACCCTTTCGACACTTTTTGGTTTTTTGATTGTTTACTGAGCTGCTTGCATGATGCAAAAAATTGGATGTTGAAAACGACCACTATGAGGTCGTTATCCAACATCCAATTTTACTACAAGTTATCGACGAATCTAAAAGTAAAATACCATCATTTGATTCAGAAACAAATATCTTATTGTGTAAATAGCAGAAAATGCGGTCATAGAGAAAAATTAAGTTGCAATCATTAAAAAAAAAAAAACGATGTAGGATCAGTGTCTAGAGTTACGTGAAGTATCTTAAAAGAATTAAAACATCTCGGAGTACGATTCTGTTATGTGAAAATTTTGCTCCATTTAACCCATTTTGTAAATGATCTTTTTAGATCACATTAATGGCCCGAATCAAATAGACAGGCTGCATCTATATAACATCTTGTTAAGTTATGTGAGACGAAAATAGTAGATCCCATTCATTTTTGTACCAATAAAAGAAATCGTCATAAAATTGATGTATCGTAAAATCTTTAGTGGACCATAACCTTAAAAATCAAACATAATTCTCGCTATAATTACAATCCAGGTCAAAGAAAAAACTGTTTATCGTTGTCGGCTCACATCTCAGCCCTCAAAATCGTTCGCGAAAAACGTATCAGAATATCTGTCGTTTTGTCCCAGCTATCATTTTCCAATTTATGGTAACGGTCAAATAAACAACCAAGCCTGGACAGATAGGCGTTTAATCGGCCTCGAAGGAGACATCCAAATTATAATCCCTTTTAATAACGTTTGTATGAATATAATATGGAGTACTAACTGGTAAGCGTTTTAGTGTTTTAAATAAGGTAATGTTACCCATCATTTGCAATTAAACAATTATGTTACATGTAATTCCAATTTAGATAAGCGTGCTAATTTTTTTGCCTGTTTAATCTGTTGTAGTTGCATTTTAATCGGCAAAAAAGTCGTGAAAGTTCATAGTCATTCAGTGAATTAGCAGACAGTTTAATACAGGTAGCTGTTTTCTTTTGAATTCTACGATAGCAAACACAAATATATTTTATTGTTCAACAAATTCTTTACAGTACATTCAGCTCAAGATAAATATTCGTCACTTGTTCTTGTGTTTTGCAGAGGCAATAATATAGCACTACTATTTTGGGTGGCATCTTTTTTGGAATTAGCAATAATTAAAGTCTATAGTCATGTTAAATATTTCCTTGAAATTTCAGTTTAAAATTTTAAATGTGCAAGACTATTCTTTCATTTAAATATGTAAGACATGGGGCGCCAAATTGTACTTAAGTATTCCAAATGTTTCTCCGCAAATGATAAATATTAAGTTCTAATGGTGCTGCAGAATAACAATTACCAAAGAATTACATCATGCAGTACAGAGCGTTTGAAAATTATATCTACAGGCCTTTGTTGGTCTTGCGATTTAAATGATCCCTAATGGAACTTCAGTTTGCTTCCAGTAGCAGCTTCACAGCATTTTTCCTTACTTTGTAAGGCTGCACCTGCAGTGATCTCAGACTCGTCAAGATACACAGATATTTATTAATTAATACTTGAAATAAAGTCACGTATCTGATAAAAGATTAACAAGTTTTAAGAATTACTTGTTGTATTGTATGGTCAAGTTTATGAGGCTATTTTTAGCTCAGTTTGCTTGCAACGTACGCCATATTTTAACCGCATTTGGGAGTTTTGAATTCGACCAAAACAGTAGTAAAAAAATTGCTTTGTTTAAAATTATTGTATGACCTAGCTAAATACAAATACAAACATTTTGCTGGTTATTGAAACTTTTAAAACTGTCTGCCAACTTTGATAGCATTGTTGTGTTGGCAGTCAACTGTTTGGTACTTCAATAATTTAATGGCGTTAATTAATCATCTGTACACATTCTTATGATTACTAAATTGCTGATAAATACAAAATTTTATAGAATGAGATTGGAAATTAATATGCGATTGTTTCAAATGCACAACGTTGCTCGCTTGTTTTATCAAGTTTGCGGTGATAAAATCCCGTAAAAGTTGCAGGTAAATGCTTCTAAATATTCAGTGTAATTCGTTAAAATTGTTTGTATTAAAAATCGAAGTGTGTAGCACACGATGTAGAATGTACAATGTTCCTTCCAAAGTTTCTTTTCTTGTGATTTTATATGAAATATTAATTGTGAATTTTGTATTTTTACCCTAAAAACCCTCAGTTTGGTTCATTATTTATAAATTTGCTTACATTTTATGGTAAGCTTAATTTAGTAGAGACATGTGGCACGGTGCAATATTTTACGTACAGGATTGTGAGTGATAGATCGTATTATAAAGTTTACTTTAAGAAATATATATCCAGGATGGTCCACATAGAAGGGCCACTATTGGGATCTCGTAAACGGTAAGAGCTACAAAGAAGTTTAAACTAGACAAATTGTTCCCCCTTCTGACACCTATCCAGTGTTAAAGGTATAATTCGGTGATCTTTATTATTTTGTGTACCTTGTGCATTTTTGGCACTTAGTAATGTACTATTGTTTTATCAAACTTTTGGCAAATATACTTTTTTTTTGGAAAATATTTATTGGCAAAAAAAAATGTTTGGTAAATAAATTATCTAATTCCTGATACGTGTGAAAAAAAGAAAGAATGATCGTCAATTGTTTTTCATTTTCTTTTAACATTTAAGGTCTTTAAAAAGGCAGTAGAATTTCGTTTGAAAATTAGAATTTTGAAAATATCCGTAAAGCAAATGTTACTGAAATTTGATAAAAATCGTTAAATTTAATTTAAAATGAGCGTGTATTAAAGGCGTGTGTACAGATAAAATAAATTTACTCGTGTGCATGTTAACCGTTAATTTAGAAATTTCCAGTCGGAATCGTGCTGTACATGTCTGTGCTCTATCACGTTGATCTGTTTAAAGTAGTTTCTATTTCTCTTACATTCGAGTCGGTCTTCAATTCTTCAGGCCATGATCTTTCAGATTCTACCTCGGCGCTCACACGTTCGGTCGAGCTCAACGTACAGAACATGTGGAATATAAGCCCTTGTGTGCAATTAAGTCTTAAGCCAAAATGCTCCAAGTTTTTAGAGATAATTATAGTGGCTAAGGGGCATTTTAATGGCTGGTAACATGGAACGCTGCTTAACGAAGTGTTAGGGACTTAATTTTAGTCACGATGTTGTTGTTTCTGCTATTTTTACGTTGCATTTTGATGTGGAGTGCACAGAAGTTTTATGATCGTGAAAGATAATTTTTGCCTCTAAAGGTTAATTATTAATTAATAACATGGCATTTAACATTTTTCCAAATAGAATTGCACAGTTTCTGGCATGGATAATGTTTGCTACAATTATTAAGTAATCCACTCACAAACTCTGCAAACTTTTGTACAAATTATTCTTTAGGACCTTAAATATACAGGATGGACCAAATTCGAATGTTTTACGGGGTATCTCGGTTACAGTAATAGTTAGTGAAAATCTGATATCGGTCTCTTAGACTGTTTTTTTTTTTTTTTGAATTTGGTCCACCCTGTACAGGGTGGTCCAAATTCGATGGCATTACATGGGTGTCTCGCTTAATAGTCAAGATAGAGAAACGGTTAAATTACCAAAAATGTGCAGTTTTTAGGACAAACTCAGAACAGTTCTCAAAAATATTGTAACATTTCCGGTTTTTGAGTTATTAGAGAAAAACTGTTTTTTTTAAATATTTATAATGGCTCAAATCTCTCTTATTGTAGTAACTATCGGAAAAGTTTATGAAGATTATTTTTAGATATTTTTATGTAGAAAATGACTACACAAAAAAAATTACTCTCGCCTTTTAAAAAGTTATATGACACAAACTTACCCTTACCTTTTTGTAAATGGAAGCTATAGTTGGCTATGACCTATTTATAATCCTTATTTTTTTCCCATTCCAAATATATTAGGGTTGATGTATTTATTACGCAAGTTACAAAGGTTTTTTAATTTTTTTAAAGATGAAAAACAAAAGGTAGGTTGTGAAAACAAAATAAAACAAGATACATCAAAAAGATTAAAATATTTTTGAAAGCGATTCTAAGTTTGTCCCAAATTAAACCGTTTTTCTATCTTGAATATTAAGCGAGTCTACCCATGTAATCCCATCGAATTTGGACCACCCTGTACAGAGTGTGCCAGTCATAGTGCACAACAAAGGGATGTCGTAGATAACTTACACTGCAAAAATAATGGAGTTATTAAATAGATTTGTTTAATTGTGTATTGAAACCAGCATTAATATTGTACGATAAATAAATTTATAGGATTTCCCTAATCACTATTATTATTACTTTTTGTATTAAAAAACTGTGGTGTGTACCCAAGCGTACAATAAACTATACCAAAGTTTTTTTGCAGGAGCTGCATAAGTTATACAATTTTTATTTCTGGTCTCCACTTTTTCTCTTTAATTAAACTTCTATTCGGTTACATTGTGTGCTCAAAAGAACATTTAATGTCTGGTAGGCCTTTTTCATTCATTTGCTAGGTAATTGCTTGTTGGGGCATTTTTTGATCCATATAAAGCCGAACACGTTTCGCCTTGTGCACTTGTGTGGGTTTGGAACAAGATAGTACACGGATGTGATAGAAAATGAAACGTGAAGAATATTAGAGGTTTTATACCATTTTATTTAAAGCAGGCAGCATAATCGGTCATGCACGGATAATAATATAAATTAGAGTAAGGTTATCTATAAAAACAGCGTTGCCAGTCGTGGCTACGAAGGTTATTACACCGTTGCCACGATAGCAGATACACGTTTTTGTTAATGCTTCAATCCAACAACATTTTTACAAAAATACTTGAGGAATAGGTTGATTTTTTTAATGAAATTTTAAATTGTGGTGAGCAAAGTAACCACTTAATTCTGACAACCATGGGGATCTTGCTTAATATAAAAGATAGAGATTGGGTTAAATTAGCAAAAAATTAGTATGCGATGGGGTACAGAACGATTTTCAGATGTTTTGCGTAACTTAATGTAAGCAAAGATTTTGTATTTCACACAATGTTTTTACCGGTTTTAAACACAAAAATATGAAATTCTAAGGTGTAAGGGTTATTTTACAAGCCACTTAGTACCAGTTTTTCCAAGGCATACTTACTTGCGGAAGAACTACAGTTAACTTTTGATTTTCTTATGAACTCCATATTAACTATTTACATAAATAGATAGCATTTGTTGTTCTCTTCCAATGACATGTCTATTGTTATGAAAAACCTTTTAAATATTTGCCTACTCATTCCAACGTAAATAGTTTTTGAGCAAATAACCAGTCACATAATATTATTTAAATAAATAAATTATAGTAAGGTTAAAAAATGAATGCTTTTGTATTGTTATAAAGAAAGACAGCGTCAACCTCATGGCCAACTCGTTAAAAAATATTTTTGTCGGTGTAGGAACATTTATGATTTATTTTCTACGACCGCTAATGTAAATTACTCTTACCGTACAGCCTGCATGAATAGTAAGTGGGCCCCTACGCACGGTAAGCAAACACAGTTTTTTTTAAAGAATTGATCAAAGTAGACTCACGTTAAACACTTCCTGCATGCCTAGTAAGTGAGTTATAACGCACGGTAAGCAAAACGCCCACTTGTCTAGAAACGTCAAAGTAGGCTTACGTCAAAATTGACAAGACAACGTAATTACATGTGTATATTAGCCAAAAATCCGTTAAAATCGTAGGTATTATGTGATCGTAGAAAAAGTAAGCTACATAACACGAGTTGTAAAGCAATTACTCACTCGTGGAAATACGCACTTGCCGCTACTTGGCTCCGTGCGCAACTTTTCCGCTCGTGCGTAATATGCTCCTTACAACTCTTGTTATGTAATATACTATTATAAGCGATGTGTCATTGCAAAGAGAAAAACAAATGCTATCTATACAAGTAAGTTCCTAAAATCGAGTGTATAAGAAACTTGAAATAGCGACTGATATCTTCGTAATTAAGTGTGGTGTGCAGAACCTAATACTACCACATGCTATGTGGTTATCAAAATGTTAACGCTAGAAGTACCAGCAGACATTGGCCTGAAAATGGTAGAGTATACTGTCGGACACTGCCCGACATAAAACCGCAAAGGGTTAGGCATGCATTTATTGATTAAATAGTCTGTTACAAAAGGAAAGTTTCATAAGTACATTATTCAGCAAAGTCAAAATGACTGGTCGGACAGTTATAATGTTAATCTTCAGATTTTACTTTTTTAAGCCAGAGAGTACAATACAAAATCGAAAAATTTCATGTTTTGCTATGCGTTTTTAAAATTTTTTGAATATTGCTACATTAAGGCTCTGTTGTATGTCATTTTTGGTCAATTTAACCAAATGTCCATCTAATATTAAGCGATATACCCTCTGCGGTTTACCCAATACACAAGCCAAACGTGCAGAGAGCAATTCGCGATTGTTTGCTAAGCAGTTGTTTTAACCTATATTTCTTATTCAAATCATAGGTGAAGTGGTTATAATAAGGAAGTGATGATAATAATTTAGGACTTTGCACAGTGGCCTCTAAAAAGGCATTACTTATGTTACGTATCTCAACGTGTTTCTACAGTAAATTGGGTGAATTATTTTCTTTGGTTCGTACATTAAGCAAACGGTATTTAACAATTGCCATTGTCGGTTGCACTTGTGAATTTATTTTTTGCAATCACAGCTTCATATTGTCTGTCTTATTAATTTCACCCAGTTTAGACGTAAATAGACCATTAAATGAATGATATCCAAGCTGTGTGCGCCTTTGTTTATTTTAAAACAAAAACTACTCGTCTTGTTTTTTGTTTTTCTTTAATTCAATTCGTAAACAGTTGCAAGCTTCGCGCCGATTCGTTTTTGTTTAAAAATTCGTATTACTGAAAAAGCAGACAAGTAAAGTAATCAAATATGAAATTATAAGCTCGGTTTACATAAAATATCTGTCTGGTATGTCAGATATTAAATTGTTTTGTTAAGATCCGTATTCAATACATGCGCTGGGATACAATTACGTGTATTTTTTGTTATCTGAGAACCGCTATATTGATTTTCTATTATTACACCTCTATGGGAATGTTCATAAACTGCGTAGCTAACAGATATTTATCGGTGTTAAAAGGAGTACATTAAAATAAATAATGTATTTAAACGATTTATAAAAGGTTTCTATTGAATTGAGTGGAAATTATTTAGTTTTGCGCCGTGTTTGGTGGATTATCGACGATTCATCAGAAGAATAGGTAATGTAGGTAAAATTTGTAGTCGTTCCTATTCACTCTTATTAAAATTAGTTATCATGAGTACGTCGCAATCAATTTAAAAGAGTAGTTTTTATTACAAATCACTTTTACTTCGTGATCAAATTTTGTACAAAAAACCATGGTAACCGCCAAAATGAATCGTTTTATTTTAGAATAATTAATGCTTCATGTTTAGGATCTAATTTTTTACTCAAAAACTATAGGTTTTGCAGGAAAATTGAAAGAATAAAAAAATCTAAATACAGGCTTTAAAAGATTTTTTTTTTAAATTGTGAAATTCAAGGGTTTCGAGTAGTCCAATTTTTTAATTGCTCCGCTCCAGCTCCGCTCCGACATCAATCTGCCTGCTCCAGCTCCGCTCCCAATATTGATAAAACGTTTAAAATAAGTTTTTTTAATTTAAAACTTTGATGTGTAAATGGGTCAAAAATTACAATATTTGACCGTAACAAACAACTTTATTAAATAAATGTTTGTAAGAACAAATTATTGATCTTCAAATGTTGAAAAAACGAAAAAAAAAGTGATTTTGTTTTAAAAATTGTATGTAACAAACTGGAGCAGTGTAGCAATCAAAATTATTTGAGCCGGACTCCGCTCCAGCTCCGGGCAAAAACCCATTGCTCCACTGCTCCGTGCTCCGCTCCAAAGTCCTGGCAAAATTTCAAGCCTCCAAAAAGTTCTGATTAAAAAACCAACAGGGGTCGCACTTTTCAGCCCTTTTGAAGGTGGGAGACAATTAAAAATATTACTATGGGAAATCTTTTAATAAGTATAAAACATCTACCAAATGTCATTCTCCAACCCATCTCCAAATTTAAGTAATAAAATAAACACCTAATTTTACCGCTCCTCTTTAGGGGGGTGTAACTCCGAAAGGAGACGTCCAAGGAAAAAAATTATATTAAAAAATACCTTTAGTTTTCGATAAGGTATCACCTCCCGAAGTGTTTTACAATATTTAAGAAACACCCTGTATAATCACGGTCACGTCGGGTTACGTGCTATAGGGGGGTTGACCCCCTCTTCAGTCGTAAGAGGTACAAGGATAATGAGTAGGGATGTGGATAGTCAAGGATGGGTAAGGATAGGTGGAAGTACTGCCACAGCATTTGCCTTAACCATAGAGGAAACCACCAGAAACCTCTACAATGACAGTCGGCCCTGGGAATCGAACCCAGGACCTCCAGATTACAAGTTAGGTTGTTTTACCAACCAGCCACCAAGCTCGTTCTGTATAATCTACTTACTCCAACGAAATGAAAAACTATTAAAGAATTTGTGAAACAGATTGTGGATAAATTGCATTAGCATAATATTAGTTCCTTAATGGCTTTATATTTAGCTACAGTTGACTTATAAACCTACGTTTGTTCCCCGATGAAATATTTATAAAAATCGAAACAAGTGAATAATTTCGAGTCTATCGTTTTTATTCGAATTTTTGTGGTGTATTTGAGAGTTTTTTGATGTTTAATAAATCTTAAATTTTAGCGAGTTTACTTTATCTAGTAGGCCCATATCGTAAAAACCACTATGAATATTTATAAATTTTCATGAAGGATGTGTAATTTTTTAGGACGGCATAACTTTTATGTTCTCAAATTTAAGTGAGAATAAGCATAAAATCAATATTGATATGATACGAGCATATTTTTTGTTCGTAAAGTAGTTTTTTACGGATTCTTCTTGTGTGAACGGGAAATGGTGACATGAAATTTCTGTTGATCAATAGATTGCGTTCTTTATTCGCTTGTTAGTGGAATATGGCTCAATTTTTTCACTTAGGTGTCACAATTTTAATTTAATAGCAACATAATTTTTTATGTGAATATTTCTGCTTTTATTTTTAATTAAAGTACTATAAAAAGTTGGGTTTGGTAACGAATACGATACGAAAGCGCAAAAATTTGCGTCTTGATACAGATAAGCCATAAACGACGCGTAGGACAAATGAACGTCAATTAATATTTGCCTTAAGCACACAGCATTGCGTTGATTAATTCTTAAAATCGAGTAAAAACGCCATTATTCGTCGTCAATTAAGAAAATATTTTGAAAATAACTGATGGGCAAAAGTGCGGAACGCGGGCCATTATAATTTTCCGAAAAAAATGGCCGCATTTATCTTATAAGGAAATTAATGAACGGTGAAATATTTTTAATTAATGTTATGAAGTCCAGTCATTATCGTTTTTCATCGCTACATTCTTAGAAGTTTATTATAAACGCGCGAGTACAATGAAATTGGGGATTGGTGCAAAAAATGCCATTGTCATTGTAGTAATATTGAAGATGTAATTTTTTTTATGTGAAACTTCTGTCTTTCACGTTATTGAGTGGTTGGCTTTAAAACGATTTTTGTAGTGAATATGTTATACTTTGCTTCTATTTTTCTCTAAATTTTACAACTTATATTGTAAAATTGTCGTTGAGAAGTTAAGTAAATGCGAAAACGTTTATAAAACAAGTGAAAAATTACAATAATCGAAAAATTATAAACACTACCAAAAGAAGCTTCAATTAATTTTTGTAATTTGTGGTGACTGTAACTAACTGCAAATCAAAAATATTGTTGCTAGGCTGCGTGCTAAATGTTTTTAAAAGCCTGTACAATAAGCGCAAGCAAAATTTATTTTAAAATAGCCAATCATGCTTTAAAAAATAAACAGATTTTTGTGAATTGTAGATAGGTTTTGAATTTTGTTGTGCCATAGAAAGTTATTCTGTCGATTTTGACAAGAAAATGTGGTATACAGGTTGTCCAAAATGTGCACACAATGCATGAAGATCGTGCAAATAGTGAGAGATAAAGCTTTGGTTTAATTTAAGGAAATTTGTCACGTCGAAAACTACTACCGAGTATAAATCAGTCGTAAAAGATTTTTTTTTTCCAAATGTTAGTTTAATTAGAGACATCCATTCTCCACAGTTTAAAACTAGGCAGGCACATGAAACAATTAGTTGGCAAGTTATTGGTGAGAATTGACGTATCATAATTATTAATTTTTAATAGCTTACTGCATAGGTATATAAATAAACCATCAAATCATATACAGGATATCTCAAAAAATATATAGACACTTCGGTTGTTGATAATTACTCTGTTTATTTACCTTGTTTTTTAATTTGATAAGTTTTGATTTGAAGTAAATAATGGAATAGAGATAAGAAATTGAAAAAATGCATTTTAATGGTTAAATAATGCAGTATAGATACTAGAAATACTTGATTTATTCTCTTTTCTGGTCGAGGAATTGCTGAAAACGTTGAGAAACTTTTAACACCCATTGGTTGTAACGTATGGGGATGTCTATAAAAGTGAGGTTGGGCCATCGTGAAACTTGCTTCTCTTGCAGAGTTGAGACAAAGAATTGAAGCAAACTTGCTTCACCATTGCTACAGATAAGTTAATTGATGTTATCACATCAGTTTTTTTTAGCAATATCAGCAATGCTTCGACCAGAAGGGAGAGTAGTGTTAAAGATTTTCCGATGGTTTTCATTTCTTGAGAAAAGAAAAATGTACCTCCTATTTCTCGAGATATCTTGAGAATGAATTCTCATATAATATATAAATAATATATGTCCGCTTAAATTTAGTTTGAAAAGTTATTTATAACAATGAAATGTCACTCTTTAACACTGAGTTCACGTATTTTATTTATTATTTTAACACTAAATACAATGTGTAGATAAAAAATGATTACAAAACAAAATTTAATGCGTTTATTGTTTAACTTTAAAATAATTTTTCCATGAGCAAAGCACATCCAAAGTAATCGATTGTCATGTTTTTCTGTACATTCCATTCACAGTGAAAATTTGCCAGCAGAATTGGGCGACGATTTAAAAGACATTAAAATTAATGACTTTGTTCTGGTGGAATTTTATGGTTAAAAAAATAATATGTATATTATGTAGGAAAAATTATTAGAAAAATGGACTAAGAAGGTGATTTTGAAATTCCCTATTGTAAAAAAGTAAGGAAATAATTGGTGCGTTCATATTTTCTCCAATGAAAGATATCGCATCTCCCATGTAAACCCATCAAATTTGGACCACCTTGTTATGTTAAGGCTTGTTGATTTCTGCATTTCTATACTATAGTCTAATGACTCCCTAGCAGTAAAATACTATTAGCAACGAAGCTAATGAGAAGATTATTTAAAGATAATAGATATTTAATTGTACTCGTAAAGGGTTAAGTGTGAGCAAATGTAAACAATTTTTCTAGTACATTTAATTATTTTGTATTTATATAAGTTTAATAAATTTTTTTAAGTAACTTATTTCATTATTTCGAGTAATTTTTTTTGAGAAATTGTTATTCGAGCAACTAGGCTTTTGAGGAACTTTCCATTCGAGGAACAATTTTTCGAGCAATTGTTTTCGAGCAATTTTCTTTCGAGCAATTTTCTTTCAAGCAATTGTTTTCGAGCAATTTTCTTTCTAGTCTAAATAATGTAACTTTTTCTTTGCAAGCGGTGTTTTGTAAGAATTTATAAAGAACATGATGTTATAGCTCGTGGAGAAGTTTCTCGAGAAGTTACACTGTACGTAAGAGCCATTTTCATTTGACTGCAGCTGGTAAATTGCATATAATAGCCTAGACAAAAAATTAACACACAAAGTTATCAGACCCTATGCGACTGTCCCAACACAGATTATTGAATAAAACTAGTTTTAGTTTATTGTCGACCCAGATCGGTCGGCAGCAGCCGTATTAGGGTAACAGCATGCACCTTTTAAGTTTGTTAGATGATTTCACCAGATATTTTCAGGTTGATTTCTCTTAGTTTGTTTTATTACCAGATTGCGTGAAACAACAACATCGTTGTGGAAATAAAACTGTGATAGAGGGGATATTCTGCGAGTTCGCTAAAATATATTTTATAGTAATTGCTTTCATCGCGTTTATAACGGGTTTTTAATGGCGGGCCATTATTATCGTTATTAATTTTAATTTCTGTAGACGGAAAAAGTTGTGATTTATTTTGAACGGAATCGTTTAAGTTGTCACGATAATATATCAGGTGGTTACAATACGGGTTTTAAGAAAATAAATTTAGCTGTAAAAAACTTAAATATTATGTTAAATGTTGTATGACGTACCTATACAGGGTGTCTCAGATAACATTCCCAGCATGGGTATCTCGCTTATTATAAGAGATACAGTCTTGTTTAAATTAGATTCATTATTCCTTAGTATCTATGAGAAGAGTCACAATCAATTTTTAAAAGTACGAAATTCCTCGTGCTTCAGATGTTATAGCAAAATATATGAAAATGTCGAATTTCTTTATTGTTTATACTTAGAGATTCTTTACTATTGTTGTATTAATTTCTAGTTGTTTTAGGTTCTAAAATCTATGTTATAAAACAAAATATAATACAGTGTGTCCAAAAGGTATGGAATATGCTATATATCTCAGTAAATATCCACTTTAGGGAAAAATGTTTTAAATAAAAGTTGTTTTGTACTTGACAAAATTTAAATTCTATTTTTTCGAATAACAAAAGCGCAAGAAAAACAATTGATTTTTTTTTAATGACAAGATACCCCTATATTATACTCATTTGATAGAGAATTTTTTTCTCTTTTAAATGATGCAAAACTTAAGTACCCTACATAAGCAACTTTTTGAGAAAAACGCAAAAAATATTCTTAAATTATTTTAATTGTTTAGTATTTATTTCTAACAAAAACATCATAAGAACTAAATTTTTTTTACGAAATCTACAATAAGTGTTCAAACTGTGAACCATTTACAGCTTGGCAATGAATGATAAACTTGGTTTTTAAACCCGTTAATAACATTCCAACCATTTCAGGTGCAATAGACCTCATCTAATACGATCTTTTAAATTTTCGATATTCTCCGGCCACTTGGCATAAACTTTATTTTTAAGGTGACCCCAAAGGAAAAAGTTTAACGGACTTAAATCCGGCAAGCGAGAAAAATTTAAAAAATTAAATAATTTGAGAGTATATTTTTGCGTTTTTCTCAAAAAGTTGGTCAAGTAAGGGTACTAAAGTTTTGCATCATTTAAAAAAAAATTCTTTATCAAATGAGTATAATATAGGAGTATCTTGTCATTAAAAAAATTGTTTTTCATTGCGCTTTTGTTATTCGAAAAATAGAATTAAATTTTGTCTTATGGTGGAAAACTAAGTACCAAACAACTTTTATTTAAAACATTTATCCCTAAAGTGGATATTTACTGAGATATATGTATAGCATATTCCATACCTTTTGGACACACGTATATTATTGTATCGAGAAGGAAAAAAAAAGCTGTTTAATTATGCTACAGTCAACTGTTGTATATGTCGTGGTCTTAACAATATTTGTAATAACAAATGAATGTAGCCATTTTATGGAGTGTAAACTATCTTTAATTAGTAATTGGCATTGTTTTCCTATGAACAACTGTGACCAAAATATTTATGATTTCAAAAATTCCACTTTTTGGATACGCTTAGAGTGCCATTAGTAAGTCACTTTGTGCTATTTAGGTACTTAGTAAATTGTAACTCTTATCAAGATCCGCTTAGTGGCCTGGTTGCAGTATGTACACAGACCGTATCTTAATTTTTGTATTTTGTTTTTTGGAACAGCCTAGCACCTAACGGTAGAGAGGCGTAAAAATAAGACATTTTTTGAAACAATTTTTTTTTCAAGTATGATTTTTTATAAAAGGAACCGCTTTTAAAATGTTTCCAAAACAAACCGATTGTGTTTTGTTTACGTTGATATTTACCTAGCGGCCCCGACGTAGTCACAACTAATCGATAAATATTTTGGTAATAGCTGGAAGTTAAATAGTAAAATTCTAGGTTAGTGTCGCGACAGGAAACGACCGATAATTTGGTTAATTACCTGATAATTACCTGATAATTAAACTTTCTTTCGTGTTCGTTTCTTAGCTTACACAGAGTTTATTGGCATGCACGCCCGTACACAATACAGCACTTGTAAAAGTTTTGCCGTAATTCAATTGAAAAGCGACAAAACAAAATTGCGAGCATCTGCAATTTGCCAAGTTGAGTGCACGAAAGTATATTTAAAGCGATTAATGTTGGATACTAGTTTTATCTTGGATTCGAAAATAACTGGAATTAAAATTGTTGTGTTGACGTTTACAATCGGTGCGATTACTTTAATCTGGTCTCGTACTATTCGTCTAGAAACGTCGACTGCTGCATTCATTTGTTT
Source organism: Elmis aenea (assembly GCA_947652605.1). NCBI lineage: Eukaryota > Metazoa > Arthropoda > Insecta > Coleoptera > Elmidae > Elmis > Elmis aenea. The sequence goes on along the minus strand of OX393582.1, from coordinate 37,668,790 downwards.
ATTTGTGAAATTAATTGGTTAATTTCGTAAGTGGTTTGTTTTTCAAACTATTTTTACACGCCTGTTTTGTACAGTGAGCCCAAATGTTTCATGTTTTGACCAACAAAAGAAACACTCCCCTCTCTAACAGTTTTTTTTTTTAAGTTTAAAGATAAGACAGGTCATTTTACGGTTAAACCAAAAATCTTATTGTAAACCCACAAACAAAGTTAATAAGATTTAGTAATTGTTCCATCACACTGGTCCAATGAATACATGCACAAATAATTTTAAGAAACCTCGATTTAAACGTAGGAATGGCAAATTACATCTTTAATAAGCAAAAATGTCAAAAATTTGTTGGAAAAAACAACGAAGTTATTCTAATTCTAATCTATTTTACTGTAATTGTCACAGTTAAATGAAGTAAACGTATAGAAACTTTGTTTTTGTTTGAGTTGTTTCAGAATTACTGCTGTCCACCTTTATAGCCTACTCGAAAATATTACGTTGCCCTAATAATTAACAATAAAATCTCGATATTTCGGAAAATATTCGCTTTAGGCATTAAATAGGTTTAAATGTTTTTAAAGGAGAACAAATTTTTTTATAAGACTAAAAAATAGGGTGTTGTATTTAAACAAAAAATCAGTTATCGATGTTTAAAGTTTCACGTGTTTGACCAACTGTAAAAATCGCCATGTATAATATTTTTAAAGTGTGGCTAGTGCAAAGTGCTAAATAATTTATTGTGAATCTCAATTTTAAACGAATTTGTACTGCCTTTTCAAAGTTTTTTAATGTAGAAAATTTTAGAAAAGTGCTGTATCACTCAAAAATTTCATAAAAATGTAAATTTCACGAAAACGATTTACTTAACACTAGGATTCCCATAATGTTGTTTACACAAACCGGGACATTTCCAAATTTTTACCTAACATTTAACATGATTCCACTTTTAAAAGTTTAAACAAAGAATTTGAAAAATTACCAACACATTTAATTAGAAAAATTGCACCTTTAAAAGATACACAACAGTCAAGTCTATATTTTAGATTTTAGATTCATCAGAATATTTATTAGATCTATGGACCTGTACCAGAAAGTTTTTTCTTTTGATATTCCGACTTAAAAGACAAGAGAAATTCTGAAAATGAGTGTTAACAATGGTTAAAACGTTCACTGTCTCAATTTTTCTCGTCTTATTACAGCGCATTTATTAATGAGAAAAGACGTTCCACAGCAAATTAATCTGTTCAAAAAGAATTGATTCGTCTGTTCCTAGAACCTACATCTCCATCACAAAATGGTCGCAGTATATTATTGAATAGTAAATGATTATCATACTACGCAAATTTACAAAATTATCATTCCTTGACAAAAATAAAAGTTATTTTCAGAAAAAAAATTTAAAAGCGGGACATTTGAAGTAAAAAACGGTACTGTCCCTTGAAAAACAGGACGAATGAGAACCCTACTTAAGACTCATGTAGCCCCATAAGTTTTTTTAAAAGTAAATTTAAAGAGGAATTCAAAAATATGAAAAAATATATTTTTTAAAGAATTATTTGTCTTCTTAATTTTTCGAAAATTTGCCTTTTAACACTTTCATAATAAACAATCCATATGTTGAACATTGAGGCTATACAAAATGTTTGCGTTCAGTAAAAATGAGGAAACTAGTCCAAATTGTACCACAAGCGCACAGGGTCCCTTAATAATTGTACCACGATTTAAAAAAAAATGGGTTTGTTGGCTAAAATAGTGAGTAAAAAAATCTACTAAATGGACAGGGTGTTTTATACCCCACATGGCCACATGCGAATAATATTTCCATGCATGTTACTAGTAAATACACAAGAAAATCGATATAAAAGTTGTGTTTAGTTGTAGCTATACAAAACGTAAACTATCAGTTCTATACCGATTTTTCAAGAAGCAACCGACCAGTCGTCAAATTTACCCAAACATTTGAAATACTTTTAGTTAGCTAGTTTGTTCAACAATTAATCAAACTACTAGTTACATATCGTAACCACGATTATAAACAGGTGATACGTGAGAATCAGGAAGCAATAAACGAAACTTATTAATATTTATATTTCGTTTCGGTCGGGTTATACATCTAAAATCACGTTCAAGCGTTTAAAAAGCAGTCAGGGCAAAAACACCGCGTGCAATCAAAATTTTGCATTAATTTTGTCAACCGGTTTGAATCACCGGCGATAATGTCTCGTGTTTGAGTTAAAACCGGTAGTCTGACAAAGAATCAGAGGTAACCAAGCACCACTCCTCGTGTTAACAACAAAACTTGAAGAAATTGTAAGGTTTGAGGTTATTACGTAATTGTCCTTCGAGTGCAGGAATTTGGAAACCACGAAAGAAGTGATAAGAACCACGATAAGCGACAGATATTTTTAAGACGCAGTTACTGTTCCATTTAAAAAATCGTATTAGCATTTGGCGAATAAATAAATTAGGTCTGACTTCTATTTGGTGCTCAAAACATGCTTTTTTGTAATTTCATGTTACTGTACGTTGGTACAAAATATGTTAAAGGAATCACTTAACAAGCCAAAGAGTTGCTATTAAAAAATGTACAAGATGTTTCACAATGCCTAAATTAGTAAGCAATTAGCCTTATATGTATACGTTTTTAAAACTTAAAAAATCACCAAGTCAAGGTCCAGTTGAACGACCGCCTAGGTCTCTGGACCTTACTCCTTTTGATTATTTTTTTCTGCGGAGCCATCTGGACTAAGCTCTTTGCAATGCCTAGTCGATGCACAGAAGGAAGCAATCAGGCTCTTGTGATAACATTAGTGTAGCTACTTAAAAGGGTTGAGAAGGCCAACTATTTGAAGCATATACTTTGATTTCGGATATTGCTTAAATTACACAGCTGTACAAATTGAGTATTAAAATAACACACATTATTTTATTCTTTAACTTAATCTTGTTAAGTTAATATCCAAAAAAAGTTAATTTTAGTGATAGGTAACTAACAATATACCCCAGAATTTTGGTGGAACGATTCATATAATAATTAAAACGTAATATATCTATTTATGAATGAAGTATAAGTGGTTTATTATTAACAGTAATTATATGTATAGATTATCAGCTATAATTTTATTTGATTTATACTAATGGCGACAGACATTAATTACAGCACTTTTTTATTAATCTAGACTGGAAATAATGTGGTTTGCATTTTTTCCCTGTAAATATATGTATTCAAAATTGCGAATCTTACGTTCGTTGTGACGTGTATAAGATGTTTTTTTTGCGAAGATCTTTGATATTTTAAAGGTTTTTCAAAACGGATTTCTATAAATTTTACATCAACATTCTGCACATTTTAAGCTGGTGTTTAAATGTTATGTGCATAGTTGTACTAGTACGATTTTGCTAAAATACCTGCCTTAAAAGTTCACCTGTTGTAAATACTTGACCCTGCATGGTTACTTAGGTAGTATTTGGTGTACCTTTCAAATTTTAACAGGTATTTGTAGTCTTTTAGCTTGGGATCAAATTTCATAATGCACCCAACTACAAACATTGGTTTGCAAGAAAATTTCCCTTTAAGATTTCCTTGCACCAGCAAATTTCATTGTATACGTGCATCTGTATATAAAAGTTTTTCTTTAAAAAAAAAAAGCCCAACAAAAATAATTTTGTTGTGATGTTTATAAATTCCTGTAAACCCAACCCAAAAAATACAAGTCAATCGTATTTTACAATTTACTTTATACATGCTGGTTTCGATTCTATGCTACCAAATCAACGAATCGAGTTGGCTTGGCAACTTAAGCCAGCACGGCAAGTCTAGTAGGCTATGGCGTGACGTCACACGACCCAACACACCGCTTACATAACTGCGACGTTGCCTTTTCACGAGCGTACGCGGTTGCCATTTAGATGCACGTAACGAACTTGGTGTTAAAAGTTTGTTATGGAGCCGGCTTTCGCGAGGTTTTTATGACTTTTTTCGTCTTAGAGAGACGGATTAACTTAAGCTGACCCTAAAGCAATGTAAGCCAGAACGGTTCATTTGTTTCGGGAGATTAAATGTACACACACGATAAGATTGTCATGTATTGTCGAAGTTTTCAATAATAATGAAACATGGTTAAACGTTTTGTTATTAATTATTCCTGGTTGCAAGAACCTTCAAAGTAAGCTTGTATTTAAAGTGTTTTTTTTGTAGATGATTACCTACGAGAATTTTCAAAAAACAATTGATATTAGACACTTCGTAGTGCTTACATACCTATACTGCTCAAAACAATTAAAGGGATATTTTAGTTGTTTATTGCAAACTTTTAGATATCCCTTAATTTTTTTGAGGCACTATTTAGTTATATTTGATATGTTTATTGCAAACTTTTAGATATCCCTCAATTGTTTTGATACACTAGTTAGTTATATTTGAGATGTTAATTGCAAACTTTTAGATATCCCTTAATTGTTTTGATACATTTTAGTTAGTTATATTTGAGCTGTTTATTGCAAACTTTTAGATATCCCATGTTTTTTAAAAGCTGATTGTTTTCATTATTTTAAGTCCGTACAAAACTAAAGAATTTGGTTTGGTGTATGTAAAATATTAATGATAAAATAGGGACATAAAGGTGCCGTATGTTAAGTAAACGGTCATTTTTAGATTATCATTATGCAAAAAAGTTATGAAGTAGCCACAACAGGATTTTCCTGACCAATTATAAAACATTAAACTCACATAAACATACCTATGAATTTTATTACCCATAAATTTCCAGTTTTAGCTAAAAATCACTGTTTACATAATGTATAAGTTACGTTTTAAAGTATAAACATCAATACATCAATAAATCATATTGACTTAACTGTGTACTTAAATAGACGTTTATTGAAATGAAAGGGAAAAAATCGCTTTAAAAGCACCCGAATATTATATTTACGTGATTATGTCTCCAAATCCTCACAATGTAAATGTGGATTAGATTTAAAAAACATTTGCTAAAAAAATTTCTAAAGACGATTTGTCGTTATTTATTTTTATTACACTTGTATTCCCACGCAAGCACCTACTCATTAAAACCAGCGATTTTTTCTAAGGAATAGAACCCGTTTCCTACCCACTGATGAATTGATATAACACCAGCATGTGACGATACTTGGGTTTATAATCGCAGTGACCTTTGACAGGTGAAAGCAACACGACAAAACGATTATGAACTTTATATGATCTTTAAATAAGATAATTGTGTTCCATAGTTGCTTGAAACGAGGTAATCATGTAAGGTTTGTAACCTAAACCAGAGTTATTGATTAGTTTATTTATTTCTTAAATCTCGAATTTCCTGTAAGGCGTTTCACTTTCTCATGTTACTAAACTGTCTGCATATAGCGTTAGCATGATGACGATCTATTCACACGTATCTAAATTCGCAATTTCTTTTAATATCAACAGATGAACGTTTCTCATTTCCGTTTTGTATTAATTAATGTTGTCGAATTGAAATGCACTGCTCAAAACAATTAAAAGATTTTTTAAAAGTTCATTGCAAACTTTTAGATGCCCCTTAATAGTTATGAGCAGTGCCTCTATAATAATGTGCATAGTAGGGGTGGGCGATATATCGAAATTTCGATATAGAAGCTGCGCGAAGCTAAAAAAGTCAGTAAAAAAAGTGAAAAAAGAGACTGGTGACCTAAAAAAAAAAAAAAAAACGTTTCTCGCCCTCAAAATATCGATATCAAAATTATATCGATATTTATCGATATATCGTCCACCCCTCGTGCATAGGTACACCTTGTATGTCGTAACTGTTTTATAATATTTTGCTCCCTATACGTTGGACCCTCTGTTCCTTATTAATCCGTTCCTGAGGGACGGTCGAATATAAAATAAATTTTTTTCATAGGAATTAACTATCACGGGATATATAACCATTTGGTGGAAGATCTGGGTAATATGTTGGATGTAAGATGTAAGAGTTTTCAACCAAGATCATGCGTCTTATTTCAGTAATTTTTGCGTTGTGTATTCTTCCGTTACCTTGTTGCAATGTAACCTCTTTTATGTTGATAAGAGCAGGTAATTTTTCATTTAAAGCTCGCTGTTGAAGATTTATATATAAAGCTATGTCTTAAAAGCTCAAGGCTTTGGTAGTTTTGATTCACTTCCTTCTGTACTGTAAAAGCTTCTTTCCTTCTCAGATCGCGATTAGCCCAAGATCTTCCTTCACTGTTCTCTTCTATCTCCTCCATGGTCGACCTTTTTTCCGGGTCTAATTCGTTATTTAAAAATTTTTGATGTTCTTTTATCTTGTAATCTGTTGACTTAGCCATCGTAATTTTTGTATTCTTGCAATGGCTGTAATTTTTTATTGACTACACTTCCTTGGCTTCCTGATTTGTTCCTCTTCTCCACTCTTCTCTTGTATGCATCCATTAGTCTCCTGAGTATCGTCTTTTCCCGTCCTTCAAGTTTCCTTTCTAGAACATTGTTTAGAATCTAAGTTGCGCATGCAAAGAAAACTAATTTACGGACGATTGCATGATAAATTCTTGTTCCTGGAAGATCAAAGTAACTGCAGCGTCATTGAAGCTGTGACTCTCTGATTGGAATTTTGACCCTCAAAATAGACAATTTTCTCAAAAGCGTATTAAATAACGAAAAAAAAGTGCATGAAGCAAAAGTTGCTTGAAAAAAGATACATTGTCTTGGTTGGAAACTCTTGCTAGTTTCATAACATATCCCAGATTTTGCTCCAAATGATATTTTATCTAATCAAATCAATGGGAAATTAGCTTTAGGTAGAAATTGTTATACACCATGAAGAGGGCGAAACGAGTCAAAACGTGCTTAGACGTAAGCAAGACGCCAAACATTTGTAATAAAGTTGCAGAAAAGAATTATGATGGAGACCATACAATTTTTTTTTTTTTGTATTTCACTCGGGTCTAGTATATTTTGTGGAAAAAAAACAACGAAATTGGTTTTGGGTTCGTATTTTATAATAACATTTTTTCAAAATACATTTGCGTTTAATTTCGTTTATGCATTGTAATGTCCTTCTGTGGGGCAGGCCGAAAGCGTTTGAAACTTTAAAGTTATGCATGTACTCCATGACCGTTTGTATGTTGTAATGCAGTGACCTACTGTTGATTGGCGATAGAATGCGCAGGTTAAAAGTCTCGACGCATTCCCTATGGTGTATTAATAACTTAATTGGTATATAAAACAGACAATAGCTTACATCATACTCGTAACAGGAGCGTACACGCACGATCAGGAGTTTAACGTAGAAAGTAAATTACGCAAAACATAAATTATTTGCGAGCCTTTGATGTCTTAAACCGAAGCCGACAAGGAGATTTTTTTTAAGTATGCACATCTCGAATAATCGTTTGCAGATATTAATAACTGGAGAATAATAGTTCGCTTTTAGTTTGTAATATTTTTGGCAATGACGAAGTTTTATCAATCTAAGAAAGGCCAGCTTCAATGCCGCCTCTTTTTTACGTACTGTGTTATAAATAAATGATATAAGAATGAAAATGTAGTTGACCGTGTTTTTTAATTTTCATACTTAATTCCAGTCAAGGAAATGAAAATTATAACTTACTGAAGTCTTAGCTTACCTTGTGGCCTATGCGATGGTTGATCTAAGAATATATTGTGGTTTAAAGTGTTTAAATGTCAGTATACATTCAATAGATATATTAGGTATAATACTAAATTGTCACATTTTTAATATTCATGTTTTCAAAACAATTTGCAATTCTGTGTGTAGCATACGCAATATAAACGTTTTTCTAACATTGGACGATTTATTGTTGACAATTATTGTCAATGAGGAACAAAATATATCTTTTAATAGTCTTTTTTTTACAACTTTATACAACTATAAAGTCTGCAATTGGACAGGCGTGTTCATTTACCATGATTTGCCAGCTCATCCAGCATTGTTAACCAATCAAACGCCAGACGAATGTTTAGCTACAAAGAACTGTTGATGAACATCGTGATCCTTTCGTAAAATCTGGTCCGTTGTACCCGTATTTTGAAGATTTTGATGTCAATTTCAACTAATTGATGTAGTTTTGTATTTTAGCGACCTGAAACGATCCTGATTCCAAAATGCAACCTGTTAAATTTTACTCTTATTTGCATAGTTTTGTAGTTGAGTTCACTCAAAGTTACTGACAAACTCAATGCAATTACGTTTTAAAAGTTTCTCTGGCAGTTGATCAAGTAGAACAAACTTAGTTGAATAAAGAATATTAAATTTGCAGGGCCAGATCTTTT